>JAQISU010000047.1:13970000-14390000 GCA_029339505.1 Unio delphinus
AAGGTTCGTGATCTTAGAAAAATATTAAACGAGGAAAACCCGTATCCTAACCACGTGAGCGTTACTATAAAAATAGGCTTTCAGTAAATTTTTTTTAGCGTTTTTTGTAACACTCACATAGGATTTTCTCCTGAAAGAACACTCAGCAGTTTGGGCTTGCTCATGCAGTTATGTGCGTACTGGATGATCTGGTTGTGGTAGCAAGTAATCACCGCAACGCCTCCATTTTCACGTAGTTGTTGTTGTTGCCGCGTCGTTAACAAAAATCGTTCATCGCCGTTCTCAGATATTACAATTCTGAAACCCCCAGCGATGTTATTTCTGAAACATTCGCGGATCGCGTCGTACAGTTTAACCCTGTCGGAGATGGATACGTTGGTTTGATGGTACATCATTTAATAACTCAGCTTTTAATTGTGATAGTTTCACATTTGAAAACTCAGTTCACAAACAATATATGGTAGGTGAATCGCTTACAACTAAATTAGCCCGAGAGCGGCTAGCAGCAATTAAAAAGATTATACTAGTTCGAGACAGACTTCGCGAAAAACTACAGCAGCGACAACAAATGCAAACTGACTTTTCTGTGTCAAGTGAACAACTGTTTACTCCAATAACAAGTGCGACCAAAGATGTGAAAAAGTTAACTGAAGCAGCGATATACGGAGATATTCCTGAAAAAGAACGAGCAACGAAGGCGCCGCTGCTTGATACACTTGAAAAGATAGCAGCAGAGACCGAACAAACGCGCGCAGGGATACAACAGCTATCCAGTGATATAGAAACCCAACACGAGTATGAACGATTAGCTGATATTGATGATTCTGCGCCTGAACCACAACCTGTTGATGTCACCCCAAGAGGTGTTTCCTTTATAGACAAACTCACCGAAGTAGCTATAGCAGAAATCACACGATTTCAATTAATAAAACCCGAACATTATAAGAGTTTTGGTAATTTTGCCGCCCAAAGCTTTCATTCCAGAAAGGGATTTTTAAAAGACGAGTATAAAAACAGTAAAACAAACCGAGATGAATGGGTTAATTGGTTGTATAAAACGAATAAGAAGATTATTGGCCGTTTAGAAAAAAATAGCATTGGAATATAAAGAATTTAAAAAGGGAGTTAATGAGTATGATGAAACTAGTACAACTAAAAAAGTTACTCCTAGCGGATATTCGATTGAAAATCCTTTAGATTTCAACGCAACCGTGACATGTCCTGGTAATATTCTCAGTGATATATCACGGTTAGAAGTACTTATCGGGGGAAAACGAGTCGGAAACAACTCCATCGAGATAATTAATGAAGCAGCTGATATCTGTAGACGATTATTTGCGGTGGTATCATGGACATTGATGTATATAGAGAACTCATTGCTGAATTAGTTGAAAATCACAGAGACGCCCATGGATATTACAGCGATTGATCACTAATTGAAAAACTACTAGTTTTATAACAAGATGATCATACACTACAACCATGATAAACCCGTAAGCGTCTACGTGGTGAACTCACGATTGCCTGTTTATAGAGCATATTACGGAGATAGTTTCGGCAGTACCATTGCGGGGCTATTTACAAGAATGGCCCCAAAAGTGGCGCCGTTAGCTAAACAATTATCAATGAAAGCCATTGATGTTATTCGTGATAAGGGAATCAGTGCTGTTGGAAATCTCGCCGGAAAGGCATTTTCTGCCGCGAAAGATAAAATAGCATCATTGGTGCGAAAGAAACCAACAGCGACGAAGTCGGTGGCGAAATCACCAGTGCTGCCATCAACTACAGTGATGCCTGCAAAAATCAGCAAAGCAATAAATAGCGCAGTGGAAGAAAAACTAGCGTCTTTGGCTGCTTTGGTGACTCCGTCGCCATTGACGGCTTCACCGGTAACAGATAGCGCTATCATGAACGCGATAGCAGGAAGTGGTTTGAAACGAACACAAAAACGACGATGATTACAGAGAGTATCACAATTGAAAACACTAGTGTGAATAGTATAATGTTTAAACGAACAGCTGATCCCGCGTTTGATATAGAAGCCCCAGTACCCAAGGACAATTCCGTCCGCGATTATCAATACTATTCCTATCATGCAATACAACCCGACCTACGATCGCGAATTGAACTTCAAGTTCAAGATACCAGTAAATACTTTTTGCCATGTGAAGCATTTATTGAAATCGAGGGAAAACTCGTAACAAATGTTTCACCTGATACCCCATATGCAGATAACGCAAATGTCCGAGTTGGTTTTGTTAATAATGGCATAATGGCGTTATTTGAAAGTGTAAGATATCTCATTGATGGAAAAGAAATTGAATCAATAGACCTCGAGGTTGATGTTGCAACAACAATAATCGGGCTAGCAAGATATTCTGATGATTATACAAGATCGGCTGGTCCATCTATGATGTTTGCAAAAGATACTACTGATAACGCTGACCACCTTCAGTACATTAAAGTGTTAACAGCACAAGATACTGCAGAAGCAAATCAACAAGAACCAACTAGTCCAGAGCGTCGAGCTAGACCCGGAGCTACTTTTGATATTCTCGGAGGCGTTAATGGTAATTTCAATTTAGGATTTGCAACACGTAAAGGAGCATTGCAAGGACAGCAGCGATATTTTTCATGTGCGATTCCACTCCATCACATATTTGGATTCTGCAGAAATGTCAGAAAAGTCATCTATGGAGCCAAACACTTAATCGCGTTAGTGCGAAAAGGCAATGACAATGATGCAATTTGGCGTACTGGTGTCGCTGATGGTAAAGTTGTTTTGAGTAAAATAGTATTGTGGATGCCAGTAATGACCCCATCAATTACCACGGAAGAGCGGCTACTTTCATTTATGGACACAGGTATCAAATCATTGATAAGTTGGCTAACTACAACAACTGATACCAAAGAGGATAATGTTGCTGATACATTTACATGGCACCTGGCATCAAAACAAGGCGTTTCAGCTCCACGTCATATATTTATAGCGCTGCAGAATCGGGATCGATTAGGCTCCCAAGAACGCAGTCATATGATATTTGATCGATTAGGAGTCAAGGAGGTTTCACTGAGAATAAACGGACAACAAGAACCATCTGAGGATATACAGCTTAATTACGAAAGCAACCATATAGCACGTGTGTATCATCGGATGCTGTCATTTATGGGCCGTGATCAAAATGTTGATACCGGTTTACAAATATCGCAACTTGATTTTAAAAACCTATATCCGATTTATTACTTTTCGCTGGAACATCTTGATTTAACAAGGCAATCCGTCGTTGACATACATTTTAGGGCTCGTATAGCTCCTGGTGGTGTTGATTATAGAGCGTTTGTTGTCATTCTCAGCGACAAATCAATGTTGTTAGAAGGTGTTGGTGGACGAATGAGAATCGTTGATGCACCAGGGGAAAATATGTAAACGATTCACAATTAGATCAATTGAAAGCATAAATAGTTTTACAATAAAATGACATATAGTGCTGTTAGTGTCAAGCTGACTGATGGTCAGGTCAAGAAATTAAAATCAAAATCCGCTAAAGAATGTGGAACCACAATAACGTTAAAACCAGCGCAGATGTCTGGCGGTACACATAAAATATCATTGACGGATCGTCAACTAAAACATTTCAATGATGCGCTAAAGAATAAGAGAGGGGTTGTACCTACCAGGAACCCCGTATTCATGGTACAGCGGAAAGGGTCTAAGAATACCAGGAACGGTTTATTAGTTGAAAACCCAATTCTTTCCATGTCCAATTTTGATTTAATTGATGCTAATAAAAAACTAGCGATAAAAAACTTCAGAGGGGCTTTTATGAGAGATCAATTACCGAGAAAACCAAACAACGTTGAAACCGGTATCATCAATCTTGATAACAGCAGCGGATCGGGAACTCACTGGGTTGCATACGCGATTGATCCACGTGGAATTGTCTATTTTGATTCATATGGGTTAGCTCCGCCAAGCGAGTTTATGCGGTATATAAATTCTTCGATGAAACTCAAAGAGTTTCCGATTTTTTATTCCATGCTGCCAACACAACAATTAAATGATCCGCCGATATGCGGCCGTGAAGTATTAAATGTCCTCGCGGAGATTTCATCGTCACAGAAACCACCTCATCTGGTTGTAAATAAATACACGAGTGGGAAATTACAAGGTAATTTTAGAGAATCAATAAATTGAAAATACAAGTTGCCCTAACAATAATGATTGATATTTGGGGACAAATCTCTGTCAATGTCGGAACCCACCGCGGAAACATCTGCGGGTTCTATCAAGGATGTAAAAAAAATAATTGAAGATCAAATCGCTGAGACGTTAAATTTAGCAAGTGTTGACCCGAACGAAATAGTTGTATTTCAAGATCGCCAGGGTAAATTGAAAAGCAGTAATATATCCGCGGATGACATTTTGATACGGCAGCGCGACGCCGCTGATTACTTTATTGCGCAAACCTCAAGATATCACGATGAAATTTTCTGACATCGACCGGTATATTGAAAACCAAGCACGGCTTGGAATCGACGGCCTTCTGATTTCATTCTTTTTTAACAAGAAGGATGGGAGGATGGTGGTTTCTAACGAAATCAAAGTAAATTATCTCGAAATGTACAATGATATTCTTAATCTAAAAACTCTCGATGGATTTAAATACCTTCTATTTTCATTCTTTTTAACAAGGAGGCGAGGAGGACAATGAATGAAAATGAAATCAAGGCAAATTATCTCAATATTTACACGGATATTTCTAAACTAAAAGAAGATTTTACAAAAATGATCGAACGACTCGATAAGGTAAAAATTCCACACCGCGTAAAAAACCGTTGATAACATCGTATACACAGTTGCCAGTGGGACCTTTGATTGAATCCGAGGAAATGAAAATAGTTTACATTTTCACATCAAATATGGTAGTATACCGGGTTGTTATCGATTTACAATAATACATCGCCACAAATTTGATTTGGAAGTCGGCCCGGCAATATGTATATATAAGCGGTGTTAACACAATAAAATATATAAACGATATGATACCAGCAGCACCCGACCGAATAAGATACCCTATTAGGATTGATATAACTACATCCGACGAGTCAGTGGTTAGGGATTCGCTACCCTGGACGCTAGAATTTGTATCCGGTATTCCCCACACCGACCATAAATTCGAGTACATAATCGAATAATTGAAAACACTAGCGGGTTTGAAATAGTAATGACATCGATGAAATCAATTGAACCGATAATAGTCCCAGAGGTATCACAATCGCATCGATATCGATATGATACGGTGAAAGAATTTTCCGCGAATTTGAAATCACTTTCTGAGAGCTATCGTGAAAAAATGAAAAAATACCGACGCAGCGTAAGAATCATCGACATCACCGTGTACTCGGTGTCCGGTGTGATGGCCAGCGCCGGGGTTATTTTGTCGACGGTGACCATGATGGCTCCAATTGCAGTTCCAATCTCTATCTCCGCGGCAACAACAATTGCGGCAGTCGCCACCGCGATAACTAAAAAGTTTTCATCGGGTTCTCAGAAAAAACTCGCCGATTATACAGCTCGGTACAGGGTGATATTTGACGCATACTCGAACTTATCCGAGTTGGTCTCGCTGTCAATACATAATTCGTTCATATCCGATGTTGAATTTTCCACGATGACCCAGTTGTATAACTCCGCGATGTTGAAATTGGAAATTGAAGACAGCGTTAACAATATTGTCACTCGAACTGTTTCAACGAATCGCGGAGAATACCACTCCGATACGAACAAGCATGATATCAATAACATCAACAAACCCACAATTTAGTGTGAACTTCCCTTCTCCGATTCCAGTGCGCGAGATCGCGCTGGCAAAATTACGAGTATATCATAGCTGGCCTAATATCAGATCGGTTGCATTTGGCGTCAGCAACCCAATAACGCACTGGTGTTCTCGTATAAGAATAAACCCGATGGTACTCCAGCGTGGGAAACTGTTTCATTACCAACTGGGTCGTACCAAATTTTGCAAATCGATGCTGAAATTCAGCGTAGAATAAAATCAATCACTGGAAAAGAATCAAAAATAGCTATTAAAGTTCATGAACCGACGCTCTCGTCGTCGATCGAAATAAGCACAGAGGGATACATTGTAGATATCTATAACAGCTCGTTAAGAACAGTGTTAGGATGGCCTGAAAAACCACCCGGAGCCACCACCGACTTAATCACAGACGTACAATCATATCATGAAATCAATCCCATGTATCGAGATAATTTATCTGATATAAAAAAAGGAAAAATCGCCGATAGATTTATATTTACCAACAAAAACACATTGCAATGGGATTTTATCATTAAAAGAACAGCCGACTCATCTGTTACTATTTCATTTACGCTAACTGACATCACTGGTTATTTTAATGAAATTAATCAATTACATATAACACAACTAGAACAACTACGGCAAACAAAATCGCAAAAACACGTTGAAATATTAAATCAGCTTATATCTGACATGGAATATATCAATGAACTAATTATTCAAACAATAACCAATGACAACAGCGACAATAAACAACGATTCCTAACCGATTACAATATCACAGAAGCCAATCTGCGTAATTTCAAGTTTCCCGGATACAACGCTGAGGAACTAAAAAAACTGTTAGAAACAATATCAAGGTATTAAAAACACTAGATTCAACTGTCCTCCTCAAATAAAATAATGATCCAGATGGTGGCGGTAGGCATGTTGCCCCGCACAATGTGAATATTTCAACGGTGATTGCGCTCAATTTAACATGTGATGCAATTGAAGGAAGCTATCAAATAAATCTCGAGCAATCAAATCAAGCTCAGCAAGGATATATGCTTTATTCGTTTGCACCAACAGCTCCTCCAGGATTCCTAATTATTGAAAACCCAATTAATCCTGTCTACATGCGATGCCATAATAATTCGCTAACGAGAATTAATTTCCGACTCACCGACCAGTCAAATAATTTGATTGATCTACAAGACGAGGTGTTAGCGATTAGTTTGTTTGTAAAGTCCTAAAGACTTGATCAAATATTTGGTTGAAATAAATTATTAACCCATAGCAGCAGGGGGGCGATGACAACACCACTGCGACGTTTTACGGTTAAGCAACGAAAACGCGAATAGAGTATCACCTCGCAAACTCATGTTTTGAGCAAGAAATCAATAAGTCTCCGTTTACCAAATGGAGACTTTCTTTTTTTTGGTTAAAATATAAGATTCGTAGGAAGGCTCTATTTTCCGTTTTTAAGGGCTTAAAGTGATTTTGTCGGAATAAGTTGTCCGATTCGCCCCCCCCCCCCCCCTGCTGCTTCTCTAATTCAGTACAAGATGTCATGAAAGAGCACCTGCCATTAAAGACAACTGTTCTAGAAGACACCTGCTACGAAAATGATTTGCTATTGTATGCATGAATGAATCAAATGATTTGCATCTTTTTAGACCTGTAATGAAAGATAGCTTAAGAGACCATTTCTTTCGTGAAAAACATGAGTGTGTGTCTCTCAAAACAAATGTTTCTGCATGACATGAATGTACTTTGGATGTTTAAAAAGTAAAACACTTGTTTGAATATCGAATGCACCAACATTGAACAGTTTGGTTTGTTTAGGTTTTGAAACAAAATTAGTAACGCGCAGAATGTGGAATGAAACATGCTTTCCTCAGATTAAAAATATGAATTGAGTTTAGATGATTGTACTTCCAAAAGGTTCCTTTCTGCTTCTTTTAGTTATTAAACTGGTGTTAGGTCATTTACAAAACAACTGGATAAAAATAATGGGACAGTGAAAGATCATGCCCTATCTAAATTTTAATCAGTCAACCATTAAGTTAACAATCAGTGTGATTTGTACAACAACAAAAAAAAAACATGGGTAGACCACCACGATTTATGTCTGTAATATGTTGGCTAGTGTTTATGAACAGAAATCAGTCCTACTAAAAGTTCAGCTAGACCTGTCCCTGGGGCAGACATCTGGAATAAAGGCAATGTGGTCAGAAAAGAACAACCACCATTTTTAGATTACCTAATTCGCAACATTATCACAGTGGGATATAAAACTGGTCATGGATTGTTTGGCTACTGAGAGACCCACGACAATAGTCAAGCATTAATTTGGCCGATCCAATGGCTTAAACGTCAGAGGACATCAGGATGTCGAGGGCTGCTCGTAGCAGTGGCACGTAACCGGGATTCATCATAAATTTGGTTTGCAAGTGGGATCCTGTTTCCCAGCTTTGAGGAATGCCTTGGCTCAGTACTGACAGGGAGCTGGACATGCATGCGGATCCATGCTCATTTAGAACCCTCTTGACATGGTGTGTGTGATTAGGATTTGTAACATATCTTTAACAATTGTTCAGACGATGTCTGCCGTGTAGCAGTTACAGTAATGTTTAGCACAAGGGGCATCATGCCGCAGACATGCATCATCGTGTCCAAGCCATTCATATATTATCCTGACACCAGGCCATCCAGTCCTAACACTAACCTCTCAAAGCTGAGCTCCTAGTGAGGTAGCTGTTAGTTCCATTTTTTTAAGTATTTGGTATGACTTGGCTGGGGTTCAAATCCATCACGTCAACATTCGAGGCAGACACTCTAACTATTAGGCAACCGGTGCAGGGAAGTCTTCTAATGAACATCCCTTGCAATATTACTTTTAGTTTTGGAGAAATAGCAAGAACAAGAATTTCATTATGGCCATGTTTTCAGGCATAAAGAAAGTCGGACTAGCACCATCTTTATTTCGAGACCACCAGATGTCATAAAAACGTATGGTGACTTCCCCATATCATCAATACAAATATGCAAAGACAAGATTTTCAAGATAGTCTTTCTGATGACCATAATGGATGCTGGATCCGCAGCATTTTCATTCAAGGCAATGATAAGATGTCCTTTGTGGAAACCACAGAACATGACTAGCCTTTACGAACGAGTAGGATTTTCCATACTGGAAGTCCAAGTAGGCATAGTTTTAAGTTTGGACCAACTAGACCTTGGGATAAATTTGTCTGTAAATATTCGTGGCAAATAAAATCCTCCTTTTCAGTTTAGAAGTAGCAATAACAAACTTAAGCTAATGGATGGATGATGGAACAACATACCATCTCATAAGTTCCATGGTCTACGAATGAGGCAAAAGGTGCAATCGACTCAATAACTAGCTCAAACATCTTTACTCCTTGAGAAAGTCAATATTGATTGAAACTGTTAATAAACCCACAAGCCAAAATGCCTGTGATATTAATTTATCATGATTATAGAAACCTTGTATAAATTACATTAGACATTTTGAGTCCATATTTTTGTCATCTCTGTATGCGTCTTTGGAAATAAATCTAATCTTTTCCTCCCTACATTTTCTATTATTGATTATCCACCATGTGCCTTTTCTGATAAGGTCCAGTTATTATTGTGATGTAATGCAATTCAATGCACACACTAATAGTGGCAGGTGTTAATTAGCTTGTATTAATGACCATAGTGACTACATTTACGCCAATACATAATACATCCTCTAAGTTAAAACTGCTGGTACATGGGTGTACTAAAAATTCAAATGGGAGCAATATCTGGAACAGATAATTTACGGTAAACAAATATTCAGACATGTTAATATTTTCATAAGTTAACAGAACATAAAATACAACTTCTACTGCTCTGATGTACGTTTCCAAGAAAAGTGTCCCAGTACAGTATAGGCTACAACGTTGAGTTTACAAAACTATGAAAGCAATGATTATTTCATTTTTATAGTACTATTATTGCATTAGGAACTATTGAAGGGATTGGGTCACTGCATCCCCTTCCCATGGGATGAAGTTGTTTAGATATTTTTCCATCTTTAGCAATGTCCAATTTCTGTCACATATGCTCCAATTTTTTTCACATTTGGTCCAATTTCTGTCACATTTGGTGAAGTTTCTGTCACAATTGATCATATCTGAGTAACTGGCTTTGAGAAGTCATAAAAAAATCTTCTTGTTTGTAACGGTGGCTTTTCAATTAACAACAGTGACCATATTTGATGACATCAGCACCATTTGTATAAATCGGAAACATCATCACGCCATGATGCTTTCATTCAAATTTGATAATATTAAGTTTTGACAGTTTTTGTAAAGAAGTCACGAAAAGATTATTAATATATTTATAAGGGTTTCCAATACTGATGCTGCATTATTATCATTTGCACAAAACTTTGAAATTATGCTGGGATGTTAGTGCCATATTCAACCAAAATTGGTCCCATGATAGTTTTGTGTATTTAGACTAATACATGTTTATAAATTTTCACTAATAGCAAAACCAATATAATGTTATTAGCATTGTTTACCCTTTTTTGATTCATGTCAATACAATGTTAGCAGTGCTGTATAGGATGGTTTGAGTAAAAGTCAATATGCTATTAGAAGTGCTATGCATTCTGGTTCGATTTAAGTCAATATGTCATTATAGCACTGTGCAGTCAGTCAGTGTATCCCCCTAGGGTAACAAGATCGAAGGTCAAAACTCTCCTTGGTGTAAAAATTAAGGGTCAGACTGAATAAAAATCAAACTTTGGTATCAAAACTGGGGTTCAAATTAGACATTTGGGGGTCTCTGAAGTGCAAATGAGAGTAAAGGGAAACAATGAGTCCGATAGGATTCCTGTCAATACGGTGTGTATCCTGTTTGCAAAATGTTTATGATTCAAACCAATTCTCTGTTAGCAATATTGAATATTCTGGTGTGATTCAGGTCAACAGAATGTTAGCAATGATGTGTTACGTCTGGTACGATCAGTCCACAATGACGTGTGGACTGTTTGCAGAATGTTTATAATTGAAACCATAAGATGTTATCAGTGCTGTGTAGTCAGATATGATTCATGTCAATATTGTGTTAGCAATGCTGTACAGTTTGGTATGATTCATGTTAATATTTTGTCATTATTGTTGTGCAGTTTGGTTATGATTCATGTCAATATAGTGTCAGCATTCCTGTATAGTTTGGTTATGATTCATGACAATATTGTGTTAGAAATGCTTTACAGTTTGGCATGATTGATATCAATATTGTGTTAGCATTGATGTGCAGTTTGGTATGAGTCATGTCAATATGGTGTTAGAAATGCTTTTCAGTTTGGTAAGATTCATATCAGTATTGTCTTAGCATTGATGTGCAGTTTGGTATGATTCATGCCAATATGGTGTTAGAAATGCTTTACAGTTTGGTATGATTTATATCAATATTGTGTTAGTATTGATGTGCAGTTCGGTATGATTCATGTCAATATGGTGTTAGAAATGCTTTACAGTTTGGTATGATTCATGTCAATATTGTGTTAGCAATGCTGAGTAGTCTGGTATGACTCAAACTTATATGTCGCTAGCAATACTGAGTAGGCAGGAATGATTGCATTAAATTTTGATATCTAAGATATGCCTAAGATATTTTCACTTTAGCAAGGTACCATTTCCTGTGCAGTGTGAAAACAAAAGTCTAAATACATAAAATCATTACTTTTAGCAAGAAACAAATATCAGAAGACTGAAAAAAATAATTAAAAATGGGTTGGGTCTTGGACTTTCAAACTTTTAAATGAATTTATTTGCCAAGAAAAAGTAATCTTGGAAGGATTATGAGTGAGCTTACTTTCTATCATACATGTTTCTATTATCCAGATTTAGATTTTCTCTAATCCCCCTCCATCACTATAATACTGGGCTTCTAATGCAAAAATCATGCACAAAAAAAAAACAATCTACCAGAGACAGAATAAGCTAATAAATAATACCAGGCAACCATTTTTGTCAACACGAGAAATGCATTTGGGCAGCCCAAATATATTAAAAGATGACCATATTAGAATTTTAAATCTAACTTTATTCATTATCCAGCAACAATGATATGATCATTGAATTGACGCAAGATACCTACAGTAGGGTGCCCAAATTATTTCCACATAGTTCCGTAGCCGAGATATAGGTGAATGTTATCAGTATGACGTAACACTAATTTGCATTTCTTTACTACCCAGTACCTGATCAAACAGTCATTTTGTCTGGCCCTCAGTGAGAACTCTTAAAGAAACAAGACTTGTGAATTGTCTTCCCTTTCTCAATGTATCAACATACAGTTGCATTGATGTCTTACTGGGTATTATACACTGAATAACAGGATCTGTATTCTCAGTGATCTGTTAAAGAAATAGACACTGTACAGTGTTATAGTTGCTAACTCTATGGCTAAGTTTGGCTATAGGAAAGTGGCAAGTTTAAATAACAAGCTGGTGTAGTATACAACACAGTTCTGCGATGGCTTCACAAATATCCTACCGTTACTTGGAAATAAGACAGCCACCCACACAAACAGTTCAGATATGGCTAATTGATTTTGTATTTTATGGCACACCTGCACTGCAAGGCTATATAGATATAGATCCTAAGAATAGATTATCTGGCAAAACATGAATGGCATGTATAAAGGCAATGTGAGAACAAAAGAGAAAGTAAGAGTGATTAAGAGTATACATGTTGAATAATAATATCTGTACATGTAATCAAAGGATCTAGGGTTGTATTTAAATAAGATAGAAATCAACTGTTTGTGTTATGTGGTCAATTTTAAAAAAAAATAATATATTTATTTAATTTATGGTTCTTCTTAAAAAGTAATTTAAGAAAACAAAACAATACTAAATCTGTTGTCACTTTGTTGCTATTTTGATGAAGAAAATCATCCCTTCATATCAGAAATATTGCATCATAGCAAACATGTACTGCTTACCAATGACAAATGTTTTAAAATCCAATCACGGCCAATTACAGACTATTAAGTCTGAACAAGGCCTCCACTGTTGTTTTACCAAATTTGTCAGAAACTGATATACAGATAGAAGGTATGGCCTAATAGAGTAGATAATTTTTGCAGATTACCGAATCTGAGTATTTGGATGTACTATTTACCAGATCCGGGAACAAACCGAGTAGTAGGTGTGACTCCGGAGAGTACCGTTTGTTTCATTATCGTATGCGAAGATTAAACTTCTCGGGTACCGTATATATCGCCTATAACATGAAAATTGTTATTACTAACTAAAATTATTATGCATTAAAAACATTTTTATTAAAAGTTTGATATTTATTGAATTATTTTATTTGTAACCATTTGTGCACGTATTATTTGCTGAGGCGAATACTTCTGAATAGTACCAAAAAACCGGATATTCGGACGAAGCGAATGTCTGAGGCGATTTCCGGTTAGGCCCTAATAGAAGGGGTAAGTTGGTGGCATATGCTACCTTTCTGCAACAGACTGATGATAAATAATAATTACTTGACTCTATATATAACATTTATTAATCCTCAATGTCCACCTGTCCTAGACAGCCCATAGAGTTCTGGAAAAGGCTTTGAATAATCTCTGACCAATAAAAACATAATTTTACATCCCATTCATTATAATCCATAATACTCATTTTGATGATTGCTAATGATTGGATATGTTTAATGTTTGAATCATTCCAAAAATATCTTCAAGGCAAATTTAGCAAATGAGACATAAGCCCAAACAAGTTTGGGAATGTTTCAAGCGTTAACTATTTCTTACCACATCATTTAGAAAACAAAAGGATAAATTGCTAATTTGTGCTACTTTATGTGTGAATTATTATTTGGTATAAAATTTACCAATTATAAAGTCCTTAGAATTTTAAAACAATATGTCTGGAAGCAAAGTACAAGTAGTCAAGTAAATCACCCAGCCGCCAGCTGATAAACAACGCCCTAATTTATACACCCAGAGAAGTACCTATGGACAAAAAAATGTTAAATTACATGGACATGTTTAGACACGTTCAATGAAAACTTGTGTTTCAGTATAAACTTAATTGAAGGTCACTCGATTTGAGGTCACAAAGACAACGAAAGTGGTGAATGTTGAAAACAATTTTATCACATAGAAGATATAGGCTTCCTACAGTATGTGTAATTTTATATTTTTGATATATCACATGATAAAATATTACTGTATGTGATTCTGATTGGTCCAAATAATGCAATGAAATGATTGTGACGTATCCTCTTTATTGATTGGCAGGGATCATGGGAAAATGTTTTTAACCCTACCTTCTGGAATGTTTTGAGTGAACATTTTTGGCAGCCAATTTTGAACTTGACTCACAAAAGGAAATTGACGAAAAATTATCTTAGCTATCTGAAAATGGATATGTAACCCACCCCCTCCCAGGGGTTTATTATATCATGTACAACAATATCATAATGAGAAAAATGGCGTAAACTTCAAGAAAAAACAACGAAACGAAGTAAAACTAAGAATATTGGTTATGTATGTGATGGCAGGGTGGGGAGAAGGAGCGGTGTATCTCTAACACAGACATAGAATCCATAGTTTATATAAGCATGGTTTAAATGTTAACTTACAACAGTAAATAAACTTTCATCTGTTGACTATATAAATTGGACATAATGGGTCTCTGAACTGACCAACTACAGCATCTTTACGCAGTATATATGGGATGCAAATCTGATTCAAATGAAATTTCTTTACATCTTCTATACATTCTATTGTTCCAGTCAAACACTGTAAATATATGGTCACAAATGCATTGAAGTAAATGTTAGAATTTCTTTATCCAGTAATATTGTTTAGCATAAAAATCGCAATAATGTAATGTTTAGTTGCAAGTGACATTTTTGGGTAAATAATTACAATAGGCCTACTGTTTGCCATATAAATGTGGCATCATATGGCATTAATCATTCTGTTTTGAAAAAATCATTTTGTGTTATAAAACGTATTGTTTATTCAGATGGAAGCTTTTTATTTCATTTATGGTTGTAACAATGGACAATCTAGATTTAGTAATTTAACTTTGTGGGGACTAGACTTTATGCAACACAAATGAAAGGCGCACCACCTGTCAGAATGAACAAAATTATTCGTTTTTTTCTCTATGTAAATAATTTTTGCTGAAATAAATGTGATCAAGTGAATCTCAAATGGGTAATGATTTAATATTACATGTTATGAAACTCATTGAATAATGTCCAGCTTTTTCTCACCAAGACTCTCAAAAGCCGGACATTATTCAACTAATTTCATAAATTCAATATTAAATCGTTACCCATTTGAGAGGGCCCAGAGTTGGCGAGTGGTTTAATGCACTCACCCTTACGGATCACTGCCATCTCACCTGACTGCATGGGTTAGAGTCTCAGGCTTGGCTTATGTGGGTATGTGAGAAAGCTTGCCGGTAGCTTCTCATGGGTCGGTGGTTCTTTCCTGGGTTCTTCCTCCACCAATAATACTGGCCGTCATGTATAATCTATCGTGTGCTGAAAAATGATGTTAAACCCTACAAAAACAACAACCCATTTGAGATCTTATTTTAGTTGTCTCTTCTTATTATTTCTGAAAGACCTGATATTCTGTATTCATGTATTTACAATCGATGTCATCAAGCATGTGAATTTCCTTGTCCATCATTTTGAGTCCCTAGCTTTACAAACCATCACATTACAACATTGTTCTTCCCAGATAATTATGAAGGCACATCTCAGTTTGTGTCTAAGGATATCCTACTACAGAACATTCTGCTGGGCATGTCAACTGCAAGAGATTAAATTAATGACTTTTTCCATTCCTTTCTCACATAAAAACACAGTGAAATTTATACCACCTTTGTGACTGTTTCATTAAATAGAAAATTCAATAAACGTACACATGAACTAACGTCTTCATGAAAACGTAGAAACATGTTTTGATTTCATTTTCAATTTGCACGGCCTGAAATCCATCATTTTACTTATTGGTCAATTTAACAATTGATAACATACAAGTTCATATTTGTAAAACTATTTCAAGTAGAGTTGGTTTTGACATTCAAAACTCATATTCCATTTGGCACATATTTAGTTTTAATAAACTGAGGATGAAACAATATCTTTGTTCTCGTTTTCATACAGTATCATCTGTCCATCATGTCTACCACAAATACAATATTTGATTATACTAATTAAAATTGGCTTGTCAGTTTTTCTTTGGCAAAAGCATTTACTTTTCTGAAAAGTGTTTGTACATAAATTTCAGGAATATTACACAAGCTGTGAAATTTAAATTCCTAAATTGATATTGTATTGCAAATATCATTGTCTGGAAATATTTTTTCAAACTGACAATATTGCGGACATCATACAAAATATATATTTATTTTTTAAATCAGCTAGAAATTGCATTTTTTATTGATAGCAATATGCTTGATTGAAATTCAACTTTACTATTCCATTCGAAGCAAGCAAATTTTCAGCTTTAACTTGTCCTTTGTGCAATAGGGACAAATAATTTTAAGTAAAACCAATGTATTATCTGTACTAAGTAAAATTCCTTATCGATGATTAATCAGATTCTTATCTTGGATATACGTGATCTGACGACGAATTTCTAGGGAATGAAAATAGCCGATTGAGGTGTTTTTTGGTACTTTAGTATTATTTTGCTACCTGGGCATCATTCTAAAAGCCCTTAGCAATCTATTATTTTCGTATGGAAGTATTTTGATGACATTTAAGAGACAGAGCATAAACTTTGTTTCAACTATTTTAATATTGAAAAGGAAAGCAACACTATCTCTAGTCCTTCATGTAAGAAATAGCACATGTTGATTTTGTTTAAGTGCTGACGCCCAAAACATAAATATCAGCATCGGGTCTTACATGTAGGACTACACTATCTCATGATTTACTTTGAACAGATGCTTATTCAAGTATAGTTGATCTGACATTCAACAGTCACGAGTCATATTCCAATAGGCACATATTTAGTTTTAATACATTAATACAACAATATGTCATCATTTACTTTGAACAGATGCTTCTACTTGACACTTATACACATTAATTTACAAAGGTTACTATTTCTCCATTAATATTATATTCCATGGTAACCACCATTTGTGGGACACCTGTCAAACTTTGAGCACGATGTAGTCATATACCAACAAATTGTTCTCCATCTTTTTCTGAAACTGGATAACATTTTGTTGGTCTATGTGTAGTCGAAGGTTATAAGTCATCTGAACGCTGACATGTCAACTTTCAAAGATGACGTCATACAATAAAAAAACATTCTTTACGGGTCATGTGCATTAGCAACGTGAGATGTCCATGGGAGGCAACTCGATTTATGCCGATATAAGCCCGTACGTAGAACACAAAACATAAACAAAATATGCATTTGGATGCATTCTGCTTGAAAAGTACCTCATATTTTACATTTCTTTCCTTTCTCAATGCTACTGTAGCTGTAGAGATAAGAGATCGAACCATTTGCGCGGATCGTTCTGTTCGTTAGTTAATCCATTACAATACGCACCATCTCCCGCTTTCAAGAATACGAAGGAAGTGATTATTGACGAGCTTTGCTTATATAATTGGTGTGAAGAAGCGGAGCTATGAATTATTTCCTCTGGTTTCGTATAAAGCAAAGTTATCAAGTGAAAGGCGTAGCCGGAGCTTTTTAATTTATTTGTCAGTGACCACGTGAATCACGATGATCAATTTATAATTTAAGACCAGTCAAATGAAAAATATAAGTCGCTGCAGTGATACGAATCGGATCATTTCAAGATTGAGTTAAATCATGCAACTGGACTTAGCTGGTATCAAACAGTCTGCTGTATTAGGTATAACAGTACCAATTGCGCAAGTCCAGGTGGGTGGCGCTTAAAGTGTAGAAATAAACAACAACACTAGTTATGATTGGTGGATTATGTAAAAGTTGTACTTTCTGTTAGGCTTAACAAAAGTTTAGCCTCTTGGCAACTCGTGAATTTATGCTAATTCATGCTATAGATCATATTTTGTATTTTTTATGATTTTTTGAAAATGTGATACACATGACAGAAAATAAGTATGTTGTGACTAGATAACTCATACCCCTATCTAGTTCCAACAGAGTTATTTCTCTTAAATACAATGGAGTACCTGGTTCTGTTATTGTCAAATTGACAATCTACCATTGTTCTCTATGACAGTGTGTGACATGCATGCTGAAGTAGGATAGGAAGTATATTTATTTCACAAAACATTAGCATTGAGGTATATGGAGAAAAAATGGTACCATGATACCACTAAGGACACTCAATACGGATGTGTCCCTCCTCCAGACTCGAATCGGCGCTATGGCCGCCGCTAAATGGACATACATCACAATTACTTTTATTATATGTACTCTACAAATATTTCTCAGTACTGATCTTTCCACTGTGTGGCAATCCATACAAATCATGTTAATCTGAAATACCTCCAAAGGTGATTTTACGGTGAAGTTCTTCGCAAGGGTTCATAGGCATTTTCGTTTGGAGAGGCTGTACTGTAAACAGAGCAACATCTAAACAGAAAACAGATTTCACTTCCGCATTATCAGCTAAGGCCTTATTTCTCAATGTGCACTGTTGCCGAAACACACAGACAACCACAAACCGAACTCATATTCTCAAAAAAAACAATTACCTTTAAATCGCTACCAAACATGCATCAATATATACTCGTCTATCATCACCAAAATGAGAGAGGAAGCAATGTTCTTAAAATAGATTATAACTACATTCTGGGTCATTCATTAATCTCACGACCTAACGTGGTCGTTGAGGCACTGTGCTGCTGAACATCTGATGGCTCTGTAGCATCTCATTTCATGTGTCTGGATTCTTCGTTATAATTCGGCTGTCAGATCCATGCCTCAGACGAATACAGAAAGATTGAGATGACTAGTGTTCCCAATAGTCTGATTTTAGTTTTCAGACAGATATTCTTGTCTCTCTATATGGGTCTTAATTTTGTTTGTGGTACTCGTGACAAAACGTCTGCTCTTGATCCCTCTTCGGTGATTATGAAACCAAGATATTTGAATTGGCCAACTGGGTCTCCCGTGGACGGATGGTTGTTATTTACAATACTCAGTCCATCTTTCTGCAATGTAACTTGCTTCTATGAATCATTTTCCTTTTTCGTCTTAATTGGTAATGACTCTTAGCTGCGTCTATCTGGTGAGGTCTTTCACAATTTGGTATGCCTTTTTGCTGTTATTCTTTAGCAGACTGCTCTATACTTCTGTGCACTTTTGTCCACTTTTGATTTCTTTAAGTTTTGTTTTATTCTGATATTCTTTTTTATTTTTCGGTACTCCACTGCCCTAATTGTGCGTTTGGTGTTTGGAGATCTCTTCGAGCATCACACAGATTCGGAATCTCTTCTGTAACCCATTATTTTTTCTTTGGCGATGGAGGCCAATGATGTTGTTGGTAGCTGTTGTCATGACTGTATTGAAAGTGTTTGTCATCACTTTAACATCAACATCCATCAAAAGGAGTGGAGCAAATTTTCCTCGTCTTGTGACTTGGAATAACTTGCAGATGTTAGGGTCCTTAAGTTGTTCAAGGTTGAATTTGAGCCCAGTTTTCATTGGCTTGTTAATTTTCTTCAGCCTCACTCGGAAGTTCATAATGACGCGGTCGTGGTGCGTGCCATGTCCAGCATCGTGAAGCTTTATGTTGAACCAGGGTGTTGGCTAGTACCACGTTGTTGTAGCTTGCGAATTCGAGCAGCCGTCTACCTCTTTCGTTGTTAAGCTCATTGCAAGACGGTCCACAATGATTATCCCAGTCTTTTAGAGCACCTTTACCAACTTTGGCATTCCAGTCTCCTTGGATGATGAAGATGTCATTTTTACTAACCATGTTTATTATACCCTGGAGTTTGTTGTAGAACTCCTCTACTTCTTCATCATCATAATCAGTAGTTGGGGCATAGACTTGGATAATTGTGATGTTAAAAGGAGATGCTTTCAAACGAATGGAGATGATTCTACTAGTTATGGGGCAACATTCAAGCACAGATCCCTTGATTGCTTTCTTTACAAGGAAGCTTACACCATTTATGGATTTGTCCAACGCTCCTCTATATTATAATATATGCCCGTGATCAGTTTTGGCGTTCTTCAAGGGCTTTCCATCGTACTTTACAGAGTCCCAGAATGTGCCATGAATAGTGTTTCATCTCATGTGTCAACTCTTAGAGTCTACCAGTTTGCGCCAGAGTTCTAATGTTCCACAGGTTGCGATGGCAACGCTATCTCTCGCTCTGATTTTATGCAAAGTACCAGTAGCACCAGTGGCGTAGCGAGGATATTTGGAGCCCAGGGCAAAAAACCCAAATTTGCGGCGCCCAGGGCAAGACACCTAAATTTGCAACCCCGGCTGCCCCTGTTGCGCAGTTATGTTGATACATTGGGCCAATTTGGTCCCTTTATGGCGCCCCCTAGCCACCGGTGCCTGGTGCGAATGCCCCAACTACCCTCCCCTCGCTACTCCGGTGAGTAGCACACTTGTCACCTCCGCCCTGGTGAAGAAGGGCAGGAGCGATCCTTGTTGACCGGGGGACGACCGATCCAGTATGGTAACTTCAGATTTGTCCAGCATTATCAGTGTATCTTCGGCAAACATCATCGGATGTAGTACATCGTCCAACTGCCTTAGGGTTTCGATTCCGGATTTTATCTTATGGTTTACTCCCTTAGCCTTTGTCTAACCAACGCCGACCTGCAAGCCAGCATGGGCGGGTTTGTCCATTTCCCGAGGACATAAAGCATCTGCCACTGCCCACATTCTGAGCAGTGAACTGGAAATACTAATTGTGATGCTATTCCAAAAAAGCGGTTAAAGAAAACATAGTGCTCCTGCTCAGAACCGGCGATTGGATTTACTGTGCTCCACCAGAACCGGCTTTATATACGCGTATATACGTGAACAGTTTGCTTAAGTTGTCATGAAGCAGGTGTAGTAAATTGACAATGTGCACTAGTGCAGATAAATTTAAAGTGATTTCAGTTCACCTCACAGTTAACTTCATATCACGACATTCGCTTTTTTATCAATTAGAACATTAATCCCTATACTTGACAGTATCCTATGTTCCATCTTTGTTTTACATCCGCTGCTTATGACTCGGAAAGTTATGATCGTAACTATAGAAGGAAATATATATATATATATATATATATATATATATACACACTTTAAGTTGAGGTAGGAAAGCTCATCACCATTTTCCATTGATTAGTGGATTATTTTTCGTACGGTCACATTTTTGGAGTTGTTTCAAAAAGTGCCCCAAGGAATACTTCAGAATAAATAGCAGTTTAGTTTTAATAATAAATTCATATATCCACTTTGAAGTTATCATAATTTGGTGCTAACAAAAATATTGCTTCAGTGTTATATGACATGGATCAATCGTATTCATCTCTCCTCTCTCTCTCTCTCTTTCTCTCTCAATTCTGATTATGAAAATGCTGTTTCCAATTGTAACACTTGGGAATCTTAAAATAAACAAACATAAATGTAAATTTAACAACATATGTGTTTTCCAATCAGTTGACGATGATTAGAGATAATTAAATGCATATAGGTAAATTCCCATGTCTTATAATCTTTCGCATCCACTTTTTCAATAAATAAACTTTGAGATAACATTCACCTCGTGAGTGGAATGTATAAAGTATCAACTTATACCTTTCGTGTATGGTTTATTCCAGCATTCAGAAAAATACTTGCAAAAGGATCGATAACGTCGCGATGCTCAAACTGCCGCTGTAAACCGACACATATTAAAATTTATTGAAGCAATTTACTATTTTCTGATAGAGGATCATTGTAAAATAATTTCAAAATCATTTTTAAGTTTATTTTATTCCCAAGATTTCACTGGTTTGCTGTTATACTGTTCTATGTTTTAATTTTGAAGCACAATTATACCTTGTTTGTTTGTTGCTGTTGTTGTGTTCATTTTAGTTGTTTGTGATCTTTTCGTTGTGTTTGTTGACATTTCAATTCTTTGTTTAATTTATAAGAGGATAAATGTGATTATAATAAGTTCTAACCAAGGTTTTGGTTTCGTACTCATGAAAGGCATCGATTCTTTCAAATCAGGAGTGATACATTTCTTAGAATTTTGTCCAAAGAAGCATGATTCTTTTAAACAACAGTTGTTGAATTGCTCGTTAAGCGATATTCATCGAGAGTACAGCCCCATGGCTTAGAAAAATAATAGTGATCTTCTCGTATTTGAACGTATTTGTTACAAATAAAATTATACAGAAAAAATGGTTGAAATTGGATAATTATGTATTTTGCGACAATTTTACATAAATTGAATTCAGAACAGTTTGCGTTTTGCTATTATAAGTTACGAAAAAGACAGATAAATGTGCACAACGAAAGATGAATATTTACCAAAATTTCTTGTATTTCAAATTTCATTTAAATTGATAATGAATATTCAAAACACCAAAAACATTTTAAGTTGTCAAATTAATACCATTCTAATCATAACAGTTTCCGACTCAAAATATTAGTACGAAAGTTTACAATGTGTAAGCCTTTTTAGTCACTCCAAACATATAACGTAAGTAGCAATATGGGACACTATAGCCTCAATGGGAAATCCAGTCAAAAACAGCTTGGGGCACTATAGCCTCAATATTTATAGCCTCAAGGGAAAATCCAGTCAAAAACAGCTTGGGGCACTATGGCGCCTCAAACAACTTGGGACTATATAGCCTCAAGGGAAATTGAACATGGTGGGCCTATATAGCCTCAAGGGAAATTGAACATAGTTGGCCTATATAGCCTCAAGGGAAATTGAATATGGTGGGCCTATCTAGCCTCAAGGGAAATTGAACATGGGAAATATTATTTGTATTTGTATTTGTATATGGGACTGTCTAGCGACAAGGGGAAAATGGAGGCAAAGAAAGCTAATATCTTTTCGAGGTATATGAGTGGCCCTGAAAAAGGGCCGTTATGTGTAATGTTAACAGTATCTTGTTAACACAGAGGACATCTCACAGATCTTCTTCTCTACCTTAAACTTCTCCTCAATACTGGACCGTATAGGAGAACTCTCTTTAAACAAGCCTGTCTTTCCACATATATCCTTCTCTTTCAAAAGGCTGTATCCGTCATATCAATAATAGTCCACGATGATCTGACATACATGGGTATGTCAGTACGAAATAGCATGGTAGAAACAAGGGTAAAAGATTCTACGTTAGTCCACATCTTGTGATGAGAAACAGGTGAAGCGAATGCCGTGTACTGCGGTTATTTATAGAAGAAGAGCGGATCGAAACGAATTGAGTGTATTCACCAATCCAAACGTGCGTTACAAAAGGCAGTCACAGTCATCCAATCGGAAGAGAGTAGTCTGTGACGTCACCTTACCCATATTTGTGCGCAGTCAATCAATGCGACAGAGTTGTCAATGATGTCGGACACTAAGAAGACGATGAATTGGGGTGAGCCAGTAGTAGAGACAGCAAGTAATGGGACAGCAGTGACTACTAAAGTCATGACAAATCTCTATCCAGAAGAAGTTGATTTTAACTGAGATATTGTGGATGTTTTTAAAATCAAAAGAATTTATTCCGGAACCTTTGTTACCTTCTGCTTCTTCTTATGTACACGTCGATGATTTTAAGCAGAGACAAAAAGAAGAATTGGAGCAGTTTTTAGAACAACAGAAAGTAGAAAAACACGCTTTTCTTATTAAACAGCGGGAAGAAGAAGAAGCAAGAAGGAAACACCAGGAAGAAATAGTAGCTGCAACAGAGAAGAAAGAAGACCAAGGACAGAAAGAGAATAGTGAAAATCAAACGGTCACGACGGTACTTTTAGATATTTTAGCAAAGTTAAGGAGCCTGAAACGAATGTATCATACTTCTTTATCACGATCAAATAGAAAAAGACCTTCTCGAGCTAAACAACCCAATGTAACTGTGACTACGTCTGCCACATCACCGTTAGTGATTTCTACCAAATCATTGACAGGAACCACCAGTCCCGAAGTAGGCCTTGGCCGTGGCATAGGCTTAAGACAGCTAAAGATGGTTACGTCCCGTTTCTGAGTTTGTTCTTTTAAAACAAACAAAACCGCAACGGTCCTTTTCAGGGCCACTCAAATTATTTCGAAAAGAAATACTATTTCAATTGCCTAATTCAATGAAAACTCAAAAGTCCTTTTTTTAAACCCATGATGTACGTGTGGGTGAATGAATGTGTTAGTGTAGGTTCTTATTCTATAAAATCAAAACCAAGAGACACGTTTTTTCTCTCTGGTGTATTCTGGTACAAACGTTACAATTCAATATCACAACATAATATAACACAATACCACTTTAAAAATTTCGTAGGTTTCTGTTCACTCTTTCTGTTTCTTTAATTTCTTTACTGTCACAGGTTTTTCTTTTCTTCATCCTCTTCATTATCGTTTCGTCATCTTTTCTTGTCTTTGTGAACGTGTCGGGTTCCTCCTTGGGGGTGAGTATCTCTTCCTCCTCGTCCTCCTTCTGTTCAGAATTCCTTTCCACCTCCTCCTTCTGCTCCTGTTGTTTCTTAGAGCAGTTTGGAGACCAATGTCCTTTCTCTTTACAATGATAACAGGTATCTTGAATTTTGTCTCTATTGGTACCTTTTTTGTTTTTGTCACGATCTAGACATTCTGCAACCTAATGTCCTTTCTTCTTACAGATATAGCAAGTATCTTGACTTTTATCTCGAAAGGAGGGAGAGTAGTCAGTCGGCTTGTCTGAAGAAAACTTTCGCATGACACCACGTAAAGTTCTGATGAGAAGTTCAACTTGTGTAGGTTCTTCCATTGTTCTGGTCAATGTGAGTATAAAATGAATACTGAAAGGTTAGACACTGATCTATTATACATGCACGGATCGGACATGAATATATAGGGGTTATGGTCTTAAAAATGTAGTCATTTGACTTTTTGCAGACAAGATGAAAAGACCGCATCATGTTGTGGAGAAAGGAGAAGACAGTAAGAGACAGAAACGTAATGTATTGCATAGCACAGTAGCTGAAGCCTTGGCTCAAATTCATGCCAGTGATTTTGAAGATGACATGAGTGAGCCCGAATCCACACCCAGACAATCGACGTCAAAGCAAAGTGCACCACCCCTAGTAAACCCTGAAAATTACTATCACATCCGAGAGACGGAAAAGCGTTCCTCTCGAAAATTTAGAACGGCTTACACGTATGCCGTAAAGTTTAAAGATTTCAAGTCCAATGTACCTTTGGAGAATACAGAAGGGTTCATTACCGAGGTGTGGAATTCTGTGTTAACTGCACTGAAACAGCAATGTCATGCCAAATAAGACGATCGCTTGAGACTTTCTATTCATCACGATAATTTGATGTTTCCCGTTTGGATCGAGTTTAGTAGCCCGTCACAATTAGCACCTTCCAAAGTCATCGACAAAATTCAACATGTGCAACAATCCAACGACAAGTTTCACATTACCGATGGAAAAGCCACTCTGTTCATGACCCACATGTCTCTTCCTTAGGGGACAGGACGTAAAAAAGTGTTATTGGTGGACAGCCTTCGCAAGATTAAGCGAAGCCTCGTCCAAATTAACAATTCTCAAGACCAGATGTGTTTATCCCGTGCCATCGTCGTGGGACAAACGTATATCAACAAGAACGACTCGGTAGAATGGAAAAGAGCCTGGAAAAGTATTCTACAATCGGGCCGAGCCAAACAACGAAGTGAAGCAGAACTCCTGTTACAGCAAGCACGGATATCCAAAGGCACCCCTTATGGTATTCCAGAAATGCAAATATTGCAAGGTAGCTTGGCTTCACATTACACCTTGAAAGTACACCGTCAAGAAGTGCGTGGTCCCCTTTTGTTTCGAGGCCACGATTTCAAAGACGGAAAATACATTCACGTCTATCATCATGATGATCATTTTGATACCATTACCAGTATTACTGCATTTCTGAAATACAGTTACTACTGTGAAAAATGTGACTATGGTTATAACAATCGAGAACAACACAAGCATTGTGGATCGAAATGTGAGGGATGTTTGGCCTCTCAACCTTGTCTGGACAAAGGACAAGTACGAGTGCATTGTCCTGTTTGTCAGCGCACTTTTGTCAGTCCTACCTGTTACCAACAACATTTGAAGATGCAAGGTTCACAGCAGAAAAGTAATTGTCAGCTTTTGAGATTGTGCCCTACTTGTGGACAAGGCATAAATACCAGTAATGCCAAGTTTCACGTTTGTCGAGGGAATAAATGATGTCACATTTGTTACCAAATCGTGGACATGGAGCACGAATGCTTCATTCAAAAATATCAACCCCGACCAGAAGATACCCAGAAGAAAGGGAATTTTATCTTTTTTGATTTCAAATGCATGCAAGACACTGGTATTCACATTCCTAGTCATTGCCCTTACTGCAGCAAGATTCCTGGAGGACGTGAAAAAATATTTCGAGGGTGAAACACGCTAACCAATTTTGCTCAATGGATCCTAAACTCCATCTACGAAACGTGGAGTCCAGAAGACATCGAACGTTACGGAGATTGTCATCGCCATGCCACAGTCATGGCTCACAATTTCTCGGGATACGATGGGCAATTTCTGCTCAGATACTATGCGGAGCAAAGTACCGAACGTCCTCAAGTGACTTTTAAACGGAGCCAGAATAATTTATATGCAAGTAGGACAAGTAACATTTAAAGATTCAATGTGTTACTTGGCCATGCCTTTGAGTCGCATGCCTAAAACGTTTGGATTGACAGAAATGGCCAAAGGTTATTTTCCACACTTTTTCAATACCGAAGCCAATCAACATACCGTTCTACCCCATTTGCCTGAGGCTGAGGACTACGACCCCGATAAAATGCGCCCCGAACAACGAGAAGCTTTCCATGCTTGGTACCAGACTCACGCCTCGGACCCCTTTGACTCTCAAGAAGAAATTTTAAAGTACTGTCGATCTGATATGGACATTTATTACGTTGCTGTGGAAAATTTTGAGAATTGTTCATGGAGTACGGAGGGATCGATCATTTGAAAGAAGCTTGTATCATCGCAAAAGCATGTTCCTTAGTCTACCGAAAACGCTTTATGCCTGAAAATACTTTAGCTGTCATCAGTCCTCAAACGACAAATTTTCTCAAACGTCACTACTCGTTCAAAGCCCTACGCTGGTTACATTACATTAGAGGAGGCGAAAAGACCATCGGAACGTATTCGGTGTATGGTTGGGACTTAGAAACCCCTCAGAGCGTGTACGAGTTTAACGGATCCTTATTTCACGGATGTCCCATGTGCTACACTCAACGAGAC
Organism: Unio delphinus; assembly: GCA_029339505.1. NCBI lineage: Eukaryota > Metazoa > Mollusca > Bivalvia > Unionida > Unionidae > Unio > Unio delphinus. The sequence continues at coordinate 13,997,265 of JAQISU010000047.1, forward strand.
ACCAAAAATCAGTTTTAACAACGAACCATGGAAGACTTGTACCAGACCACTTGTCAGCGACGTTTGAAGTTAGAACAGCAAGGATACCAGGTAGTGGAAATGTGTTAACACGAGTACGATCATCGTTTGAAAACCGATCCCGAGTTTAAAAGCATCGTAGAAAGTTACAAGTTGGTGAACCCCCTGAATCCCCAGGATAGTTTGTACGGAGGACGGACGAATGCCAATTGTTTGCTATACCAAGATGACGAAGAGAAAGGAGAAGAAATCAAATACTTGGACGTGTGTTCGCTGTATCCTGACGTGTGCAAATATTGTCACTTTCCCGTAGGGCACCCAGAATTGTTGACGGAACACATTGGCTTGGACCACATACGCCAGTACGAAGGATTGATCAAGTGCAAAGTCTTGCCTCCCATAGACTTGTACCATCCCATTTTACCTCACCATTGCCAAGGAAAACTGATGTTTCTTTTGTGTCGAACTTGTACCGAAATGTGCAACCAGGACCAACCTTGTCAGCACACCCAGGAAGAACGTGCCTTGACATAAATGTGGGTTAGCGTGGAATTGTTTAAAGCTCTGGACCTGGGAAACCAACTGTTAGAAGTGTACGAAATTTACCACTTTCCCAAGAAACAACAATACAGCAAGGGCGACGAGACACAGAAAGGTATTTTTGGAGACTACGTGGATGCCTTTTTAAAACTAAAACAAGAAGCTAGTGGCTATCCTTCCTGGTGTCACACTCCCGAAGACCAAAAGATATTCAAAGAAAAATATCGGGAGCAGGAAAAAATAACTTTAGACCACATCGAGAAAAACGAAGAAAGGCGATCGTTTGCCAAAGTGATGTTTAATTGCTTGTGGGGTAAAATGGCACAATGACCGTCTTTATCCAAGGCGGCGTATTTGTCCGAACCTTCCCGCTACTTCCAGATGATTCACGACAAAACCAAAGTCATGAAACACGTGGACGTCATTCGTGAGGACTTGATCTTAGTCAATTACAAAGAAGAACTAGACTTTGTAGAAGCCGAAAAATTTGGAAATGTCATCATTGCGACTTACGTGACAGCCCACGGTGCTTAAAATTGTACGAAGTGTTAGAACTGTTAGGAGATCGTGTATTGTATTTTGACACAGACAGTTGTATCTACATTCACCGACCGAACCAGTGTAACGGTACTATCGAAGGAGACCGTTTAGGAGCCTGGACCGATGAACATCCCGACGACAAGAGTCTAAGTTTTGCAAGTGGCGGTCCTAAAAATTACGGCAACGAATACCGAGACCTACAAGGAGATATGCACACCGAATGTAAAGTGAAAGGATTGACTCTCAATTATCGCACCAGTCAAGTGGTGAACTTTGACGTACTACAAGAAGCCTTTCAGTCTGGACAGGATGAAATTTCTAAAGTGACTACCCACGAACCGCACAAGATCATACGTTTACCCACACACCAAATCGTTAGCCGACCTTTGGAAAAAGTCTATCAAATCGTGTACCAGAAAAGAGTATGATTTCCCAATCACTTCACTTTACCGTATGGTCACGTCGAAATTGGGCAGTATATAAAAAGGGACATTGTCCAAGACCAATAGTTCATTTGTAATTACAACGACCAAGCGAAAGAAGATGAATCCACTTAAACATCCATCATTCCAATTTGGGAATTCTCAAGTGGAGTGCGATGCTAAACTTTGCGATTGTTGTGATGCCAGACGCAGCGACCTTAGCGATTCAGCATGATATCGTTGGAACTTTGCTATGACTACTACCCCTATATCTACCATGGAAAGTGATGCTGTGCGTGTCAAACCTGAGGGATGCGATAGCGGTGCCACACATCATCGTGGACTCCTAGGAATTTCACCGTGACTGCATCAAACTGAAGTGAGAAGAGTCGAATATTCGTTCACTACGAGTTTGCCTGAATACTGTCACTTTAAAAGTCGATTCCAAACCTTCAAAGCTAAATGGTCAAAATATCTGCCTGGACCAACTCCTGAAGAATTAGTCAGAGCCGTCAATTGTTTCAGTTGTGGCGTGTTCATTTACGAGTGGGAACAGAAAGATTCCGCTTACCTGGAACATGCTCGATGGTCTCCGAATTGTCAATTCTTACCTTTAGTGGGACCTTAGTGATTGAAAGTGACAATACTGGTCCATGTCGTTTAACAAACCAAATTGGGTTGGAGACAAACCTACACCAGTATATAAGCCTTCTCTAAAACATAATATTGAAGGATTACCACACGAACTGCAAGAGAAGATCTACACGGACGTTTGGCAGGGTCATGCTAAAGAAAAATCTCAATGGGTGACTGTAGAACTTTTGTGTCGTGAAATTCACAAGAGGAAAGTGACAAAAATCAACCAACGTGTCAGATTTATCTGGATCAAGTCTACCTTCCACAGATTCGAATTTAGTTCGTTTACATTTGAAGATGTTTTGATCCTTCTTGACCGTTACCCTGAACGTCAGTGGGACGAAATTACACGTTATATTAATCACTTTCGCTTTTAGAGGATAAGATTTCAAATCATTCTGTGCAGAATATACACTTATGGTTTTCGACATTATAAAGTATAAAATAGAACGACCATGTCGCAACCTTTATCACTTGTGATCAAACAGATTCCGTCGAAGGATATCAATGAGAATATTCACACGGTGAAGGATTACGAACACTTATTACAAGAATTGTGTCCCATGAATTGGGGTCGACGTGTAGTGTGCGTTTTAGTGAATTGCGTTCTGGGATTTCATTTACCTGTCGATTCCATGTGGACACTTTACGAACACTACCTACAAAAAAAGACAGTATGTTGACTACTTTAAATGTCCACGAGAGACTCATTATGTTAAAAGCCTTACGCTTTCATCTGAATACGTCTCGACCTCTACAAGAAAAAAAGATTCGTCAACTTTTACGTACGGAAGCGGTGTACGAAGATGTATGTAGCTTGTGATTTACATCCTCATTGGACAGATGTTCGTGACTGGAAAAGTTGGGATTTTGAGGCTTGGAAAAACGAATCATCCCATTATGCCCAAGCGTTTTGTTCGTAAAATCCATCGTCGAGTGAAAAAAAAACTTTTAAACCTGTGTTAGTGACAGTTCCAGAAGAAGAAAAAGAATCTGTCACCTAGGACAATCACTCTGTTCAAGACAGAACTGTCATGGACATTCCCCCACAAAGACCCTTTCGAGAGGACACCTATGTGACTGTACCCCATATAGAGACTATAAGAACATTGCACACTACCTCTAGGGTACCTTCGTTACCCAAACAATGTTGTTCAGTTACTTGTTTATATGCCACTTTGATCGTTTCCACGTTCTTCTTTAAAAGTCCTCGAGATAAATCACAAGTACAAGTCTTAGCCAAACAGTTAAGAACACCTTGTCTGACTCATTCGTACGATGATGCCACTCAAACCCTGATTATTTGCGATTTCGTACCGATTTGTTTCACGACTGGTGCCAAGACGGAGGACCTGTCGTGTACACGTCCTCGTCGTCGACATAACAATATGAACCTCTAAAAAATCTATAAAAACCTTGGTCACTTTGACCTTGTCTCATACATTGTCAACATGACGTCCCTTCAGTCTCATCTTCCCATCAAATTGATTCGGGCCTTGTATGGTATCAGTCGCGAAAAAAATCCACGAATACGTACTCACTGACCGATCCTCGCATTGACACGCAAATCAAAAAGCAAATCATATTGAAACCTGGAGAAAGTGGTTCTCTAGGAGATGTCATCATTCGTTCCCTTTTAAAATGGGATCCCAATTCTCTCAAAGATCCCCCCAAGAAAAAAATTTAAACGATCCCGTAAGAAAAAGAACAATGATGACAAGACCAAAACACAGAAAAAGAAAAGTCAACAGAAAGAAGCTGTCACCCGCAAAAGAGGCACTTCGGCCAGGACGCAACCTTACCTTCATAAACCACGACCTGCAAGAGAAGATCTACAAGGACGTTTGGCAGGGACTGCGTTTCCAGTAGACTCAGGTGCTTCCACTTCTCCGTTGCGGGTGATGCCAGCCAAATCCAATTTGACACACGTTTTTCCCAGTTTGATGAAACATTGAAAATCTGCGGCTCCCAAAACGTCTCCTCCACCGGTGACACCCTCGTCCACACTAGCGGCAGTAGCAGCTGCTCAAAAAGTACCTGCCCCCAAAGTCAAAGTCCAAGAAAGATCTGGCACGGAGACGTGTTGTCCGTTCTGTCCAAAGCCTCTCCACCCATGCGAAAACAAATCATTAAAACGGCCTCCAAAGATGTCATCGATACCGTGTGCAAATGATGTTTGTATATCTTGAAAGGCACGATACCTTTGTCTCCACACCAGAAAAATTTGCTTAGCCAAACATCGACACGTTCTTCGTCAAATGTTCCAAAAGAAAATACCCGTCCGTCAAAAGAAAAAGATGTTGGTGCAACGCGGTGGATTTTTACCTTTTCTTCTTCCTATGTTGACAGGCTTAATACCAAGTTTTCTACAAGGGCTGACACGAGGGATATCCCAAAGTTGATCCTTCCAGAAGATAATAGGGACTCATGGAGCACCACGATCTCAGACGTAACCTTTGGAAGCCCCTGGAAGGACGAAAACTGACTTTAGTCCCTTACAAACGGTCAATGGAATACCATCGTTGGCAAGAACAACGAACCCCCCATTTACCACCCGATCCAGATTTGACCGAGATGTCCCAATTACAACACGAATTGCAATCCTTGATGTATCGCTACGATTTGTCCGAAACCAAAAAATCGCAAAAGTACGGCCAACTCTTGCAACGGCTACAACTCTTTCATCGAAAAGCTGTGGAACAAACAGCTCTACCCACACTACCCAAGGAAGAAGAGGAACCCCACGATATCTTTCAAACACCCACCGCCACTCCCATTCCTTGTAAGATTGCCGCTTCCTTGTTGACCCCTTCCCCCACTACCCAACGAGAAGAACTCAAAACCTGGGTTAAAAAGATGATGGCCACTCCTCCTTCGACAGATGTGAAAAAGAAAAAAAGGACACCAGAAGTGAGAAAAGAAAAGAAGACCAAAGCTATCTCATTACCACCTCCACCATTACCACCATCACCAGTACCCTTGACGTCAACTCCTGTGGCACATCGGACACGTAAAACCGTTTCCAAACAACCCCCATTTCGTCCCACTCAAAGCAGTATCATCGAATAGTGGGTACCTTGTTAACAAAATGGAGAAGGTATTAGCCAGCATTTACTACGATCCAGCTCACCCTGCAGGTTACGGAAGTATTCATAAATTGTATCGTGCTGCAAAAAATCGCTTGAAAAAGCTCTGTGTACCTGAAGTACAACGATGGTTACAAGAACAAGCTACGTACACTTTACACAAACCCATTCGACGAAAATTTCACAGAAGTCGCACTCAAGTGGAAGGCATCGATCATCAATGGCAAGCCGATTTAGCAGATGTCTTTCATTTAGCCACCTACAATCGTGACTATAAATATTTGTTTTGTGTCTTTTACTTCTTTTCTAAATTTGCCTGGGTTGTACCATTGACATCCAAATCGAGCGGAGAGTTAGTACGAGCGTTGCAACTGGTGTTGAAACAAAGTGGTCGTCACCCTCTTCGATGGCAAACCGACAAAGGTACCGACTTTCTGAACCAAGCTTTCCAACGAGAATTAAAGAAACATGACATCTATTTTTTCACTACCGAAAATCCTAAAAAGCCAAAGCCAGTATCGTGGAACGTTTTCAACGTACCTTGAAAGAACCGCATGTGGAAATATTTTACGCATCAACACACTCTCAAATACATCGACGTCTTACCCTACTTAGTCCAAGCCTACAATCAATCTTACCATAGAAGCATTGGACGTACCCCACAAGATGTGACACCTTACGACGAAGTGACTGTTTTCGAGCATCTGTTTGGTACGTCCCGGACTATGGCTCTCTCCAAGAAAGGAGGAGTGTTAACCCTGGGAGATTGGGTACGCATTGGCAAATCTAAACGCACTTTCAACAAAGGTTACTTACCCAATTGGACCACTGAATTGTTTCGTGTTACTGGACGAGTGCGTGATCGTCATCCTACCGTCTATAAATTGGAAAACATGAACGGAGAAGTATTAAAAGGAACGTTTTACTTCCCTGAGTTACAACGTGTCACCAAAATAGAAGACGACGTGTACGACATTGAAAGCATTCTCGAACGAAGAACCCGTAAAGTAGGTAAAAGGCGTGTGAAAGAAGTCAAAGAACGTTGGAAAGGATATCCTTCTAGTTTTGATTCTTGGATTGACGCTTCGCAAGTCGTCGACTATACAAAGAAGTGACCATCATGCCCTTCAATACAGCTTCAGCGACCACAGTGACTACTCCTTCACCCACTTATTCTCTGCAAGATTTGCAAAAGCAACCCTTGTGGGTGTGGTGTGGAGAACGTGTCCCTAAAACGCAAATCGTCTTTTTCTGTCAAATATTTGTGGTGTATTGTGTCATCGGTGCAGCCATTGCTAATCTGAGTTTGCAAAAAGGAGACAAACAATTGTGGACCATTTTACTCAGCAGCTGCATGGGTTATCTTTTTCCCAATCCTTCCCTGAAATACTCTTACAACGGGAACAAGAGTGACACTATTAGGAGTCTTGCATCCAACGTTAGTCATTTTCCTCACAGTCACCCCGTCAATCACAATTCTCTTTTAGACACTCCTTTAACTTCGAGTGACTCCTCGGACAGAAGAACGTTGAAATAATGAACAACACTATTAACCAATTTTACTTAACGCTACCCGGTGACAGTTCCATGGAGGTGTTTCCTAACAACACGTTGTGCTGTTACACGGCTAAATTACCTCAAACCATTCATTTGGATCAAGATGCTCATTGTAAAGTGGCTTTAGCGGAAATGATACACCCGACACAAATCAAAAACATCGTCGAAAATCAAAACACTTTTACAGTAGAAGTGTATGACGAGCAATTGCAACAAGCCTTAAACGAACGAAGCTTCACTGCTTCTTGGAGTGGTGACACAACAACAACGCAATCAGATGACCCCAAAACTAAACGGACCACCTATCTGTTCTTCATTCCTGCAGGCTGCTATTTTAGTGGTCAACATTTAGTGACTACACTTACAAACAGGTTCAATACTGTGTTTGGTAAAGTCATGGACAAACACCCAAAAAAAGTGTTACCTTTGAGTACCATAAAGTGGCTGGTCGCCTCATGATGAAAGTTGCAGAGGATAAAATAATGGCCATTATCTTATTTTCATGAATTGTATGATATTTTAGGTGGAGACCCAAGGATGGTGGTCAAGAAAAATGAAATACCATCCATAGCCACTAATTCCCTGTAGAAATGAGCCAAGGACTTAACGTGATGTTTGTGTACTCCGATGTGGTGGAGTACAACGTGGTAGGACATATCTCTGTACCGTTACTGCGTGTCATTCCTTTCAAAGTGGATTATGTCGCAGCCGCTGACGAGGAAGGTGAAAATACCTATCACGTTCACCGCGAATTTGTACATTCTCATTATTTGCCCGTCAGTAGGTCGTATTTCGACAGTGTCAACATTACTATAAAAGGAGAACTGGGAGAAAATATTCCATTTACCAAAGGGAAAGTCACAGTGAAACTCCATTTTCAAAAACGATTCTCGAACAACTGAAAAAGTGATATATCCTGTGTACCGAGGAGTCGCTCGACAACAAGGACATGTTTTAGGGGATATGTTTAAATCAGCCTTTCGTTGCGTGGTCTATCGTTTGAAACCGATGGTGACACGAGGATTGCACGCCTTAAAAGATGCCGCATTGACTCACGGCAAAGATTTTCTTCACCATGTCCTCATTGACAAACAAAACCCCAAAGAAGCTTTTTAGAGAGCAGGTAAAAATGTCTTGCTTCAAATAGGCAAAGAGATTTTGGGTCGACGAAAAGGTCCTATAAATGCCCTGAACGGTACCGAGTCTGGCATTCCTGCTTCCCTGATGACCCAGCAAGGACAAGGCAGAAAGCGTCGACGATGGCATCCTTCCAAAAGTCTCCGTACCCCTAAAGCTAGAAAGACGAAGAGAAAAAGAACCGCTCGAGACTTAGACATTTCTGATTATTAAATGTAAAACATAGAGACTGAGAAAAAAAATGATGCACCAATAATCTTGTGCCTGTTCCAGGTCGGAATTGGATCTCTTTGCCATGCCAACCACGATGATGACCATGCAAGAATCCCAATGTGTTGAATTTCACCCCGTCTCCTCTTTGACAGATTCAGCTCCCATCGAGTTTGAAATCAAAGGACAACCCGAAGATTACATCGATCTAAACAACAGTTACTTGTATTTGAAAGTGAAAGGGATTAAAACGGACAACTCCGTTCCAGTAGCCGATGCCCGAGTAGCTCCCGTCAACAATTTCATGCATTCCTTGTTCAGCGATGTCGATTTGTACATGAATAACAAACTGGTCAGTAGTAGCATAGATACTTACCCTTCCCGAGCGTACCTTGAAAATCTCTTGACGTACGGAAAAGAACCCAAGATCACTCATTTAGATGCTTGCGTGGTATGGAAACGTGACACAGCAGGTGAGAATACGTTTAACGACACAGCCTTGTCCGTAGTTGACGTTGTCAATCCCAATCTTCACAATCTGGATTTTAACGTGTCGAAAGGAAATTCTGCAAGGACGTAGTTTAGAACTGTTCGATCGTTTGTATTTGGACATGTGGTTTCAAGAGAAGTATTTGCTGAACGGAGTAGATATTCGCTTGAGACTGAATTGTAGCAGTACTGCTTTCCATTTGATGGATCATGCCAACGAATACAAAACCATTATCCAAGAACCCAGGTTATACGTGCGTCGTGTAGAAGTGTTACCTAAAGTGGGAAATGATATCAGTCACACTTTGAGCAGAACGACAGCAAAGTATCCGATACGACGCGTGGAAGTAAAAAATTTCACCATTGCCACTGGACTCCGATCTAATATCGAAGATCAATTGTTCTAAGGACAGTTACCCAAACGTGTATTAATTGGTATCGTCAGCAATGCAGCCCTCAACAGAGCCCACGATGAAAATCCTTTCCAGTTTAAGCACTGCGGTATCCAAAATCGAAGTCAGTCGCGATGGCAAAACTTTGTGTAACCGACCCTTCGAACCCGACTTTTCCCAGAAGAATTACTTGAGCTCGTACTTGTCACTGTACGAAGCCACAGGATAGTTAGGAACCAACACCAGTCACGGTATTTCCTACGACGATTATGCAGGAGGTTACACTTTGTGGGGCTTTGATTTCACTCTAGACCAAGGCAGCGACGAGGGACATTTTCACCCTATAAAATCTGGGCAACTGCGTGTGGAACGTCAGGTTTCAGCAGCTCTTGCCGAAACGGTGAATGTCATTCTGTATGCCGAATTCGATAATACCATAGAAATCAACAATTTGAGAGAAGTTATTCGAGACTATTAAACACTATGGAAAACTCTTATTCCTTTTCGAATAGTGGAGAATTAATGGAAATGGAATGAGAGGTTACAGAGAAAGCAGACCCCCAAGACCAAAAAGAAGATGTAGTGATCATATAGTCCAGATGGCCAGAACAGGAACAACAGTTAGTCGCCTGTTTTGCACAAAACTTGGAGGATACAATCAGAGACATGACTAAGAAAGATTGTTATGGTTGTCAAATCGATCATCTCAGTCAAATTCAACACGATAAATGTCTGATGATGAGACAAGAAGAAAAACTGGACGATTATCTGAACGAAGCTTGGAGTCTGATCTCAGAGGAGGACGTGTTATATCAGTGGTATAAAGACTTACGTGATCATTCATCTCCTCCATTGTTTGCTAGAGAAATTGATCGCATCGAAGCTGTCTTGGCCAAAAGTAAGGAGACGAAGCAAACAAACAGTTACTTGACAGACCTTTTCAAGCAAAAAGTCTGTATTGAATTGATGACTTATCATCACCTGTGAAGAAAGAAACAAAAAACAAGGCTACAAAAAATGGATACCTGGGAGCTTTATTATCTTTTGAACCGTAGTTCGTACACTGCATCTTGGAATCATGTCGTGTGTGCTAAAGTTGAACCACCTTATCGCAAACCTCAAGAGAATCAAGCTTATTTCATCAACACAGATGACATTCATCTTCCAGGAACTCACTGGGTAGCTGTCTACTTACCTCAAGAGGGTTATGTGGAGTATTTTGATTTGTATGGATTACCCTCTTTGGAAGATGATATCATTGACTTTATGAGAAGAAATGCCCATACGACACGTTTCAATAATGTGAAATTACAAGGCACAGATTCTATGGCCTGTGGGAAATATTGTGTCTATTATCTGCATCATCGCAGCCTTGGATATTCTTTAGAACATTTAGTGACTTCTTTTGATCGTCATTCGCCTCGAAACGATGACAAAGCAGATCGATGGTTTTGTGACCATTATGGTTATATGTTGTCTTTAGCTAGGAAACGTAGTGTACATCAATGGCCCAATGACTTCCAACAGTGGAAATCTCAATTTAATTCACAACTTTGTCAATCATGTCAAAGATAATGTATTGGTGTTATTGACAAAAAAGGTTAGTTATTTAAAAAAATGTTTGTTATTTGAAAAAATGTTTGTTATTTGAAAAAAATATTGGTGAATTAAAAAAAAATATTTGTTAGTTGATAAAAATTGTGTTTTGTGAGTTGTTTGTTATTTGAATAAAAATGTTGTGTTTTAAACCAATGCATCTGTCGTTTGTTTTACATTTTTATTAATATAGATGCTCTTTGACTTCTTTCTATCCCTCTATCCCTCACCTCACTATCCCTCTACGGTTAAGGGTGTTTTCTATCGCGTCCGCGCTTGAACCATATAAAGCAGGGGTAATCTCCAGCCAGACTTTTTTAAAATATGACTTAAGGTCGCATGCGCAACTATGTGCTTTCGCGACCAGTTAATACCCGAGGGTCGGTCTATTTGATTGGTCGGGACTAAAGGTAACTTTCACTACACAAGGCTGTGTTGTCGCAGTCTCCCCGGCACCCGCGTTAAATGGCAGTCTCTCCTTAGAGTAATATGTCGGGTCACGGCAGAGCAGGAAGGCACCCGGTTTAGGAAAGCTAGTTTGTCAAATTGTTTCACTCTAGTTAAAGACATAATCCAATCGGTTTGATATCTTATTACCTCTAAAATGAAGTATTAGGTATCTGTGTCATTAGTGAATTGCCAAATAGTTTAGTTGTACTTTACATCAGTGTGAGAATAGGCCGAGCTTGAAATCAAGATTTCCAACATCTAATCAGAACCCGTGTTACGTAAAAGTAGATAAAGTCCAATGGATCAGCCATGTTTTCGTCGACAATCAGGTTAGCCCATTTCTGTTTCTCCACACTTCTGGATATTGCAATTGTTTACGCTTGAAACGCCCTTATTTCTAATCTAGTCCAGTTTTACTATGGACAGAAAAAATACCAATAATGTGTAAGCCACCTGTGCGATTATATCAAATCCATATAGTATAGAATTTTTCATCTTTCTTATCAATAAATATTTCTAGTGCATATTGTACATGTTGTAGGTCCTTAACAAATTTAATTGCTAAAATGTCTTAGCGACATAAATGAGTGTAGTCACTGTTAGGTATTTTAGCTTGTTAATTTTGAGCGGTGGTCAAAATTGATCAAGTTAGATTTCGAGAAAGAGATTGTTCGAAAAGGGTTCTCGTACCAAATGAGAACCCTGGGGGAAAAAAAATAAACAAAATAATTTTTTTTTTAGTTGGAGTGGGGTGTGTTTGGTGTTATTTCATTTCTTCATTCTTCTTTTTCTCTTATTTTCCCTTTTCTCTTTCCCACTATCTTCCTACTCCCTTCTTCATTCTTTCTTTCTTTTTCCTTCTTCCTTCCTTTTCCCTTTCTTTTTACTTTTTTCTTGTCGGTTGGTTGGTGTTATGTTCCTTGAGCTATCACTATTTGATCCCGGTGTTCTCATCACGCTTGCATTTATCTTGCCACTTGTCGATTGACTGGTTTTACTGTACCTACATTGTGCCACTACTTAGTGTAATGTTCTATTTTCCCCCCTTCTCCTTCTTCCCTTTCTCCCTTTTCTTCCTTTTTTCCTTTTTTCCTCACATTACAATGTTTATATTATCCCCCTTTTCCCTTCCTTTCCCCTTTTCTCTTTTATTTTATATATTTATTTTAGGGTTTTGTTAAGTGGTTCTGCTTTTTTAAGCTAGCAGTATGTCTGCTCTGGCACCTTGTTTGATAAATATTAACTCTTTGGCTATGTTTATGTTTATTTATTTATTTGATGGTTTTGATATTTATATTTTGTGTTTTATGTCTATTGATTTTAGGTAATTTAGTATATTTATATAGGTAGTATTTACGTTTTTGTTATACATTTTATCTAGAATTAGGGGGAATGATGTAACTGAGTCAAGTTTTCTTTGTTGTAGTTGGAGGACGGTACGTTGTTGATGTTTTTTGTGACATATGTTGAATACATGTTCCAATGTTACAGTTTCTGAACAGTGTGGACATTTATCCGGCGTGGGTCCTGTTCTTATATGTTTCATAAAGCTGCCATTTAGTAGTGTTTTACCTGTTCTGATTCTGTTGATGATTTTAATATCAATGGCTGCCAGGCTTTTTGGTAAACGTTGGGTTCTAGTGACCTCTTTTTGTAGTTGGTATAGATGTCTACCCTTTGTGGTGTTTTTCCATTGTTGTTGCCATTTATTATTAATTCTGTCCCTGACTTGACTATATAATTCCTGAGTGTTGTACTGTACGGGTTCAATTTGGTCTTTCATCAGACCGCTTTTTGCTGCTTTTTCTGCTTTTTCGTTTCCAGGCAAATTGATGTGAGATGGCACCCACAAGAAGTGTATGGTTTGGTGTGATTTATCTGCTTCCCTGATGGTCAGCATAGTGTCCTCTAGCAGGTTTTGTCTATTTTTGGAATTACCTGTCTAAATACTTTCAAGTACACTAAGTGAGTCTGTTATGATTACTTACTGTTTTTGATTTTGTGTTACTATCCATTTTAGGGTTCGGTTGATGGCCCAGAATTCCGCGGTATATATGGAACAGTCATCCGGTAGTCTTCTAAAGGTGATCTGATGTTCTGGAATCACTACCGCTGCAGCCGTTCTATGTAGTTCTTTAGATTTTGAGCCATCAGTGTAGATTTTTACATATCCATCATAGTTGTTGTTGACGAGGCTTTGTACTTGTGTTAATGTGATACTGGGGTTGTCATGCTTATGTACTAGTTGGAGTGCTGTTAGGTTGATGTTAGGTTGGTTATTTCTCCAAGGTGTGGGGTCCTTGATAAGTAGTTGTTCTGCTTGGAGTTCTATTTGATTGAGTTCTTTGCAAAGTGTGTGTATTTTGTTAGCTGCTGGAGGATGTAGTACCAGTCTTGAGCTAAAGGTGGTTTGACATTTATTTATTATGTTTCTGGTGGGATTGATCTCCTTATGTATTGAGATTCTACAGGCGTATCTAAGTATGTGTTCTTCTCTTCTCAGTTGTAATGGTGGTTCACATGCGTGGATTTGTAGTTCTCCCAGGGAGGTGTTCGGTAATGCACCGGTGCAGAATCTAAGTGCCCTATATTGGATGCTATCTAGTTGTCTAAGTGTTTCCTTGTTGGCTGAGGAATAGATCTGGCAGCCATAGTCTATCGTAGCTCGAATTAAAGATTTTTAGATCATTAGCATAATTTGTTGATCAGCTCCCCATGTAGTACCTTTGATGCTTTTAAGTATGTTTAGATCCTTTTGACATTTTTGAATAGTTTGTTGTATGTGTGGTTTCCAATTGATTGTTTCATTTAGTAGCATTCCCAGGAAGTAGGTCTCTTTATGGAATTGGATGGGCTGATTCTGCATATATAGTTTAGGGTATTTAGGTTGTTTATTAGTTGGGGAGAAGGGCATGGCAACTGTTTTTATTTGGGATATTTTGAAACCCCAGTTGTTGGCCCATTTGCCGATGATGTCTAGTCCTTTCTGAATTTGATTGATGTTCTTTTGACTATTGGGGTTTCCTGCTTTCCAGATACTACTGTCATCGGCAAATTGTGAGAGATCAACTGGGCAATTTTTGAGATAGTTGGTTAGATTGTTGACCATTAGATTTAATAGGGTTGAATTAATCACACTTCCTTGGGGGGTTCCATTATCGAGTGTATATGTTTGGGCCAAGGCCTCTCTTACTCTAATTTTAAATGTTCTTCCCGTAAGGAAGTTTGCTAACCAGCGGTGCATTCTTCCTGTTATGCCAAATTGGTTGAGTTGAGAGATGAGGCCATTCGTCCAGATTAGGTCGAAGGCTTTCTCTAGGTATAGAAATATTGCTATCAGGTGTCTATCTCTTTTCCTTTTGGCATTAAATGCTAATTTGATGTTGGCTTCCAGACGGATTTATTGATCAAGTGTAGATCGTTTATTCCTAAATCCACTTTGGGTTTCAGCCAGTAGTTGATTTTGTTCTAGGTGGTGTTTTAATCTTTTGTTGACCATTGTTTCCATTACCTTACAGATTGTAGTTGTTAGTGAAATAGGTCTGTATGATGTTACATTAGTAGGGGCTTTGCATGGTTTTGGGATGGCTATGATTATGGCTCGCTTTCATAGTGTGGGGATGCGACCTGTTCTCCATATCAGATTTATTAAGTCTTAGGTAATGCTCTGCATATTGGGTGGTAATTGTTTGTATATTTCATAGCCTAGGGTATCCTCTCCTGGTGATGTACTTTTTTTGCTGTGGGCTTGTCTCCATTCTTTCAGATTAAAAGGGTCATTCAGTGGCGAATCTCTGTTGTCTCGATCATTGAAAATGTGGGGAAATTCTTTTTCTAATGTTTATTTTTGATGTAAGAACTCGTGTTTATGATTGCTATCGCTGTTGTAGTAAGCGAAGTGTTGGGCTAACTTCTCTGCTACTTCGATGTTGTTTTTTGTTCCCTGGATTTTCGGCGCTGTTGTGGGTGTTTTGCTTTTCATGGCCTTTATTTTATTCCAGATTTCTTTAGTATTTGTTTTATGATTGAGCGTTGTGCAGTATCTTCTCCATGAGTCCTTTTTTGCTTCATTTATTACCGTCCTACTGTTGATTTCTGTTTGTTTGTATATAAGAAAGTCAGAGGCGGTTTTTGTGTGTTTAAAGCGATTTAAGGCTGTTTTTTTTCTTCTGAATGGCAATTCTGCAATTTTCTGTCCACCAGGGGATTGCAATCTCTTTATAATGGAAACCTGTTGTTTTGGGTATACTCTTATTTGCCGCTTCGTTTATAATTTGTATGAGATTGTCATAATATTTATTTGTATCCTCATCTTGAATTTCCGCACGGTTACTAATTTAAGTTGGTCTTTAAAGCTGTTCCAGTTTGCATTTTTGAGTTTCCATCTTTGTTGTGTTGTTTGTTGCTCCGTTGGGCACGAGACGTATATGGTGGTACATAGAGGGAAGTGGTCGCTGCCTAATGTAGAATGTTGCATCACTTCCCATTGGGTAATTACAGCCAGGCTAGGCGACGCAATGGTGAGGTCAATGGTAGAGAGTTTGCCTTGGCTGGGGTCTATACGTGTGGCGGTTCCGTTGTTCAAAAGTTCTAGTTGTTCTTCTGTTATGTATTTTAAGATGTTTTCCCTCTCGTATCTGTGCGGTCACTACCCTATTCTGTGTGATGGGCATTGAAGTCGCCGAAGTTAATAGTGTTTGTGCCCCTTTTCTTGAATATTTGTTGAAAAAGTCGGTTGTTGGTTTGACTATTTTGTCCTGGATCATATATGTTGTACAGATGTATTGTTTTGGTTGCTACTGTGAAGACAATTTTTTTTAAAATTCAACTGGTGTTTCTGTTGAGTTCACATTAATAACTTCCTCTACTGCGTCTGTGATGGTGTCATGGACATATATGGCTAGGCCTCTTCCTTTTTTGCCGGTACTTCTGTGTTTTAAGAATGTGGTTTGATAGCCAGTTATTTTAGGAATGTTTGTACTAGTTTTCTTAAGTAGAGTTTCTTGAAGACAGATGACCTTGGGCTTGGTGATTGTTCCGTGGATTGCTGCGATTAGTTCTCCATGGTTTTCATTTAGCCCTCTGCAATTCCAATGCCATATAAGTAACTTGTCTGGGGTCTTGTTTTTTGTTTTGTTAGCCGAAGCATTGTTTTTATTTTTATTTCTATTTCTTTTTATTTATTTGTTTATTAAATAATTATTTATCAGCCAGCCAGACTGACGAGTGCTTCTTTATATATATAGCACAAGCGCGGACGTGAAGGGAAATAGTTCGTTGTAGAGTAGATCAAACTTTTTAGCTGGCCGGGACTTTTTCCACCTTTTCTTCGTGCAGAGCCCATCAACATAGCGATATGAGAAGGCTATTTTTCTCTCGCTATTATTTGGTGCCATTGCCCCCCCCCCCTCCGCTTGTAACAAGGTCACCGATTGGTTGATAGGGTGGGTATGTGTTGAGTCTATTCCCACTCACCCAGGGGCTTAAATTCATGTCATTAACCACTTTTAGTGGTATGACATGACGCCCAAATTAAATAGCGCACTTTGCGCGCATAAATGCGCGTGAGGATGTGGCACCATTCCTTCCCCACTGGAAAACTAAATCATCAATATTAATATTGATGTAAACTAGTGAACATATGACCTTTTATGGCTGGATTAACTATAATTTAATTATTCATTCATTCACATTAGAACCACCTGCGGCCAGCCAGCAAGCAAGCAACATAGAATTATACGTGCCAGCGACGGACATTGTCCCAACTCAGGCTCTCAGTACCATTATGGGTATTGGGTTAAAACTAGTTAATAGCTGGAGCCTTAGAGCGGCAGAGAAAAGGACTACTTTACTCTTGATATGGGACAAAGAATAAATTACTTCACCGGGGAATCTACGATGCAGGAGAAATAGGGGTAGCGGAATACAGCGGAATAAGACCCAGTCGGACCGAAAAATAACCACCCCACCCCCAAAACTACCAGTCCAGCTACAGCCGGCTTCACAACCCTTACGAGAGGTTGCTGCATCTGAGGCATAAACGACTGTAGAAGACACATTAGCTGAGATAGCTAAAAAGTTTGATCTACTTTACAACAAACTGACAGAATTGGGTGTAACGTTCACATCTATATAAATTCAAACTACCTCCCCCCTTCATCACCATCGGAGAAGCAGCAGCAACCACCACCACCACCATCTACGCCTGCTGCTAAAAAAATCTTCAATTTCGGCAGATGAATTGGAGAAAGATGTGGAAGTATCTTCGACTTCTGATGAAGAAGAAGAATCACCTTTCATTCAACCAAAGAAAACAGTAAGAATGCAACAGAAGAACAAGACAGCTTATGACGTCACTATGCCACGAACTAGGACTTGCGAAAACCATGAAGGATAAGAAAAAAGGCGTCAACTTCATCAATGCAGTCACCTACATTGGATACCGGTCCCTTGAAACAACTCACCCTAGAAGGGCACAATGGCATTTTGGAGCTAAAATTCTGTCCAGCTACTACTACGACATCTTTGAGAGAAGGCCAATCTCTCACCTGTTTGATGCGGCTAAATTCATCGGTAGCTTACACGACATTGAATTTCCACGAGTCTGTCTAGCTGAGCAGCGAACTGCAGCCCGCCTCATAAAGTTGGAAGAAAAACGAGCAACCTTCCAATAAAACAGCCCTTTTAAGGGCTTGCCATATCTGCGATCTACTTTTCTTGAGTTCTCATTTGGTACGAGAACTCTGTTCGAATAATCTCTATTGAAAAATCTGACATGATCTTTTTTGAAACACCGCTACAAAATTTACAATCTATTCTAACCTAACAGTGACTCACCTACAAATGTCGCATAGACATATTAGTTAAAATTTGTTAGGGACTTACAATATGTACACTATGTACTAGGAACATTGGTACGTTAAGTGTTAGGAAAATATTTGCAACTTATCGAATTTGACTCAGGTGGCTGACACAATATTGGTTTTATTTTTGTCCATTAGTAAAACTGGACTGAATTTGAAATAAGTATGGCTAGGGCGTTCCAGGGCGTAAACGACATCCATCTACGACATCAGCTGGCCGACCTCTGGGACTTTTTCCACCTTTTCCTCGCGCAGAGCCCATCAACATAGCGACATGAGAAGACTATTTTTCTCTCGCTATTATTTGGTGCCATTGCACCCTTCGCTTGTAACAAGCTCACCAATTGGTTGATAGGGTGGGTGTTTGCCGGGTCTATTCCCACTCACCCAGGGGCTTACATTCATGTCATTAACCACTTTTAGTGGTATGACATGACGCCCAAATTAAATAGCTCACTTTGTGCGCATAAATGCGCGTGAGGGTATGGCACCATTCCTTCCCTACTATAAAACTAAATCATCAATATTAATATTGATGTAAACTAGTGAACATATGACCTTTTATGGCTGGATTCACTATAATTTAATTATTCACTCATTCACATTAGAACCTCATTATTCATTCATTCACATTCATTCATCATCATTCGGGCAGCGGACACGGAGCAGGCAGGACCGGACTACAGCTAGATATGGTGTACTACAGCGAAGCCACAGATAAATGGAGACCATCAGGAATGCAGAAAAAACTGCAATCATAGGAGATTCAAGGTACATGGATTCGATGACGGGAATACCACTGTGTGCGAACGCTGGTTACCATAAAAGCTACTTGTAGTAACATTTCTACGAGCCTTGGTACATAGGAAAAAGACGGCTGCCACGTGGAAACTCTACACGATGCTAATGGCGTCACTAGCTGTGGGGACAAAAATGGAGCGACCACTTGATAGCGTATCGTCTCCTGAATAACCAGCCAAGACATCCTGGGAAATAATAATTCAGCAGCATGGAATAATAGCAGCCCATGAGAAACCCTGGAGCCAGCGACATGCTGCACCCCGGTACCTGCCTGCGCAAAGGATTGAAAAGCTTTCATATTTGCCGTCAATTGCCTGAATAATAGGGTTCTCAATTGGTTACGAGATACCCTCTTCGAATAATCTCTATTACAAACCTGACTTGATCAATTTTGAACACTGCTCAAAATTTACAATCAATTTACCAAACAGTGACTACACTTTGATATGTTGCATAGACATATTAGTTAAACAGATTTGTTAGGGACTTATGATATGTACACTATTGTACTAGAAAATTGGTATAGTTAGGATGCTAAAGAAAAATTCTACGACTCATTTATTTGATACAATTGCACAGGTGGCTTACGCAAAATTGGTATTAGTTTGTTCATTTTTATAACTGGACTGAATTTGAAATAAGTACGACTAGGGCGTTCCGTGGCGTAAACGACATCTATATAGGACAACGGCTGGCCTTCCGGGATCTTTTCCACCTTTTCATCGACCGGACTCCAACAAAAATGACGATATGAGAAAAATATTTTTCTCTCGTCACCATTTGGTGCCATTGCACCCCTAGTACGTTGCTTTCGATTGGTTGATAGGGTTGAGTGTGTGTTGGGTCCATTTCCACTCACCCAGGGCCTTACATTCATGTCATTAGCCATATTGACACGAGGATTTCACCGGAAGACTTCTCATGGCTATTAGTCGCTCCAGCCACTAAAATATTTGTTATGGCATTTAAAGCTGCCTCATTTAAATTCGTGTATCCTTTCTTCAGAAGAATGAATGGTCTTATTAACATTGGGCTTTTCTAATGTACATTTTATGATAACTAACTGGGTTAAAATGAAAATAGTACCGGTAGCACAGTGGCCATCTTTTAGAAGATTTTGTTATCGCTTGTCCTTCTGACCTTCTGAATGGAAGGTCATATCATTACAAGGCTATCATCAGAAGACGTCTCATGATGCACAGCTGGTCCTTAATGAACTAGGTTCCGATCGGATTTCAAATATGACCGCAGCTGCAACCATGTTAGAAATCTTTTCACTACTTCTCCAAAACGACTCCCTGTGTGAATATCGAATGTGCGTCAGAAAACTTATTATAGTGTATTGTTGATTATGAATGATAATGTCGCCAATCTGATACAATGTGGTCAACAGTTTGCATCTCCAGATGTAGTGTTTTCAAAGGAGAATTAATTGTGATATCTCATCATCATCATCAGTCTCTTGACCTAGTCTGGTCGTTGAAGCACTGTGCTGCTGAACATCTGACCAGTTCCCTCCACTTGACTCGATCATGTGCCAATGCCTGTGTCTGTGCAAACATTTTCCTGGTCCATTCTGTGATGTTGTCACTTCACTGTTTTCTCTGTCTACCTCTCCTTTTCCCACCTTGGACACTACCCTGCAGTACTGTTGTGGAAAGAGTGTTGGCTCTAGGGACATGGCCATACCATTTCAGCTTTCTCTTTTTGACAATGGTGAGGAGGTTTTCATAATGGCCTACTTTGTGCCTGATGGTGTTGCGCACTTCTTCATTTCTGATGTGGTCCATGTAAGAGATACGAAGGATGGTTCTGTAGCATCTCATTTCAAGTGCCTGAATTCTTCTTTGTAATTCTGCTGTTAGGGTCCAGGCCTCACATGAATACAGAAATATTGAGATGACTAGTGCTCTCAATAGTCTGATTTTATTTTTCAGACAGATGTTCTTGTCTCTCCAGATATGATATCTAGATGGTCTTAAATGAAAACAATGCTTTACTGACATCTAATATGACTGCCACAATGAACGTACTGAAAATATCACCACATATTCTCCTGAATGGATGATCATATTGACAAGGTGTTTTCGCCAAATATCTTCTAATTCTACAACCACGAACCCACTCGGGGATAGAAGGGATGTTGTTCATTAGTGTAACTGGTGTATGGTATCACGGTACCAATTGTTTTTCCATTGACCTCAAAGCTAATATTTGGAGAGATAAATATATTTGCTATCCTAATTTAGCGTGCATATCACACACTTATAGAGAACAATGTTAGATTGTCAATTTGACGATGACAAAATCAGGTACTCCATTGCATTTAAGAGAGATATCTCTGCTGGAACTAGACATGGGTATAAGTTATTTAGTCACAACATACATATTTTCAGTCTTGTGTATTACATTTTCAAAAAATCATAAAAAAAATTACAAAATATAGGAATTAGCATCAATTCACATGTTGCCAAGAGGCTAAACGTTTTATTAAGCCTAACAGAAGGTACAACTTTTACATAATCCACCAATCATAACTAGTGCTGTTGTTTTTTTCTGATTGCAATGTTCCCTACACTTTAAACGCCACGCACATGGACTTGCGCAATTGGTACCGTTATACCTATAGCAAACCTTGATTTTCCAATAATCTGTGAAATAGCTTGGGACTATAATAGTAACAAATGTACTTAGTCTCGCTTGTCAAAAACAATTTTATGAAGTACTAAGCTATGTTCTATATGATTGTGTATAGAAATGTTATTGAGCTGTTTGGACTATTGTTTTCATATCTTTGCTTCACTATCAAACTCATCTTTTGAAATAAAATGAATTCTTTTAACCATGAGTTGTATTTATTCATATTAGCACTTATCGAACTTCACTTTGGTAATATGGGATAAATCACATTATGTCGTATTGTTTAATATTAAGGTCAAAGGTCAACACACTAGTTAGCATGTACCAGTTCTACTGTTAAAGAGACATTTTGATCTAAAATAAAGGACTTTTATTTGTTTCATGAACACAGAAAGTAACAACAGGGACAGGTGGACATGGCCCAATCTAATTATAAAGTATTAGCTTTGAACACTTTACACTGTCAGCATATGGAAGAGGTCACTAACCCCCAGTCCTCACACAAAGGTCAAGCTACCCAGCCTCTTTGTCATACGAATAGAAAGCTTCCCTCCTTTGTGTAGTGAATAAAATTGATGCAATAAGCCAATATGACACCAAATAAAGTAAATAACAGCTTTATATGTGGTTATGTTGGATTTGGGGGTGAAAATGGGGACTAAAATACAGAAAAAGGTTAAAGTTTAACAATGAGTATAGTGATTCCAATGGATTTAAAAACAGGAGGAAAGTGTGTATCTAAATGGTAGATGTAGCTAATGATACTGGAATTAAAGGAGACACAAGCAGCAACGAGAAAAATGAGAAGCGAGAGCTTGATGATATTACCATGGACAATATTTGGAGGCAGTGGACCATAGGTGCAGGGACAATAAAAAAAGCACATGTGCTATAACATCCCTTACAGGCACCAAATATCAGGTGACATCGTGTTTATTCCCAGCTAATATAAAAAGGTGAATAATTTAAATAATATAGATGCATATAATTCATATTTCTTCTAAATAAGAAATTAATAATAATGGGTTTCAGTTAGACAAAAAAAAATACCTAAACCAACAAAGCATTTTGGATCAGTTTTCAAACTTGTAAACTTTACTGGGAGAAGTTATTAAAGTACTTCTAGTTAATTTGCATCAAGACCGAGGGCTAATATGATATTTCACAAATCTTCTATTATTTTTATACACCATCGCTAACAATCTGGGTTTCTATTTATTGAAATGTTATGTCTGGTGTAAGGGAGATAACTGAATGATATACATAAGGTGTGTACTTTTTATTTCCTCCATTATATTATCCATTTAATAAAGATGAGTTCAAGAACACATGTATTAACTTGAATGCAATTAAATTATCCAAAAATGTATTACTGATAAAGTGAGAATTTAAAATCCAGGATTATATATGTAGTGGAGACCTCGAGCATGATTATGTAACTAACTTGAGAATCGCATTTTTAATTTCAAGACACAAAAGTTTACAAAAAAAAGACAATTAGAGCAGGACAATTAAAATCAAAATAGGAAGGAATACCATATCTTTAGCAAACTACCTAAAATGAATATAGATATACCAGAAAATTCTTTATGATACAAGTGAACTATCTACACATGGACCAGGAGTGTCCTCTATCCTGGTCTATAACATGCTTTACAAGAACAAATCTTTTTTAATCGTTGTTTTTTCATCTTTTGCGCATAAAATAGTCAATATTTGGCTAATATTAACTATATTAACTTTACATAACTTATTTTTTTTTTTGCCTGTATGCTAATATTGGAGTTGACTACACAGTCACAAAGCCATCAGTCTTTATATGTCATAGATATAGTTACAAAAGCCCCATTCCAAAGCTAATGTGTGTTATTTTCTACATTTTCTATGTAAAAGTCTGTCAATATTAGACCAAAACATCTCAATATCCATTGTTTAACCAAATGACACTATGACAGTATACAAATGGTGGCTATGTATACTCGTTACTATGGATACACTGTGAAGCTGGTATTATGTTTTAGATATCACGGTACCAATTGTTTTTCCATAGACCTCAATAATAATAATACTAATAATATTAATAATAATAATAATAATAATAATAATAATAATAATAATAATAATAATAATAATAATAATAATGACTTTATTTAAAGAGGGTAACACAATTAGCTGAGAACTAATCTACCTTGAGGCCCTCATACAAGGAATTTATTTAATTCAGCAGCATCTCAGAAGCAACTGGATATATTGGGTTTGGAAGATTGAAATAGAGTGGGCATGTCTAATCTCAACTGGAATACTATTCGAGAGCAAAGTTCCAGAGTATTGGAAACTTTTCTTGAATAATTCCTTATTTGGTTTGGGAATTTTATACTGTTTTGTAGATATCGATCGCAGGTGGGGTGTATTACCAGGTAGCCGATACTGGAATAGGGATTGTAAATATTCAGGAGCACTATTATTGGATATCCTGTACATTAATTTGGCTTTTCTTAAACATATTCGGTCTTTAATAGGTAATATTTTTAACTTACCAGCTAAATTTTCCTTGCTTTCTTTCTGGATTGATATTAGCCTAAATGCTCTTTTCTGAAGATTTTCCAACTTTGATATGTTTTTATCATTTGAATTACCCCATACTGTATTATGCTAATATTTGGAGAGATAAATATTTTTTATATCCTAATGTAGCGTGCATCTCACACACTTATAGAGAACAATGTTAGATTGTCAATTTGACGATGACAAAACCAGGTACTCCATTGCATTTAAGATAGATAACTCTGCTGGAACTAGACAGGGGTATGAGTTATCTAGTCATAATATAGGTGGCGCTCAACAGTTTCATACTTTGCATTATGGCTAGAATTTTAAAGAAAAATAATTTTCTTGGATTTCTTCACTGATTATACTTGCAATATAATAATTACTTTGAATATCTTAGGTGTTGAGAGAGGAACTTTCAATTCCATTTAATTTGATTTTTGATTTATGATTGATGGGTGTACTTTAGGTTCTAGAGTATACAGCTTGGGCTAACTCGAATAAAAAAAACTGCTAGCTCTGCATGGTCATTTTCACTTCCTGGACTTAGAGGTAAAGAGTAGGGTTATGTAGCTCACATCCCCAATAGGAACCAAAATATCTCTGCTCAGAACCACTCAACATCTGTGCTGGGAACCAATAGCCATACCTAAAACGCGCATCGAAGCAATATTGTGTCCGGTAGTTATGACAATTTTCCTGATTATTAATTATTATTATTATTATTATTATTATTATTATTATTATTATTATTATTATTATTATTATTATTATATTTATTATTATTATTGTTATTGTTATTGTTATTGTTGTTGTTGTTGTTCATTACCACATGAAAGATATAGTCATTGCACAACTATTGATATAGCATAACTATTGGCAGCTTGTTATTGATGTAGGCCCCTTAATCATATTTAAAGTTATCATATTTAACATTTAAGAAAATACCCGTCACTTCTTTACTGGTTTTCCTAATAAAATTGAAATTCTTCAGATAAACTTACATCGGATCAACTGCAATTAGTTCAGATTCTGGGAAGCAATGGCAGAAAATCTACTAATTACCTGAATGAGAAGTGAATATATATTTTAATTTATACTGATGACAACCTTGTACATTTATGTTTTCATTTTGCATTATTTAAATAAACAATATATTCCATCTTCTTGCTTTTCACAA
Source organism: Unio delphinus (assembly GCA_029339505.1). Lineage (NCBI taxonomy): Eukaryota > Metazoa > Mollusca > Bivalvia > Unionida > Unionidae > Unio > Unio delphinus. Next base: position 14,022,369 of record JAQISU010000047.1, read on the forward strand.
TATAGCAGAATATCATCATCATCATCAACAACAACAACACACAATATGGCAGTAATTTATTACTTCATGTTGTGTCTTCATGTATATTTTATTTTATCGGTTATTCACCATATAAATCCTTCATAAGACAGGTGGCTAGGTTGGCATATATATATATATATATATATATATATATATATATATATATATATATATATATATATAAAAGATAATTTATGTCTCATTTGATCCAATATTGTAACGATTTCGTTTCCTAATTTTGATATCTATATGCGTTCTGCAGTTTAACAAAATTAGTTTTTAGTAAAGTGCTGAAAATTATATCTCTGAGAAAAGTGATATTTAGTAAAATCAACAAATTACTAGAACGTTTTAATTGATCCATTTTCCCATGGTGAACATCCGTGCCTAGAACCAATATTTCCTGTTGAAAGATAATTACGAACAAAATAGAATTGCGATACTTAAACATAGTTCAGTACAGATGACAAAATGAATCAGATCTTTATTACCGCATATAAATTCACGTTCTCATCACAATCATGCATCAACAACTATGTAGAATACGGACATTTTCTTCCTCGATGATAACATCCCCGCTGGGAACCAAACCAACTTCATACATAAAAAACCATGCTTTAGGTAACATCTTTAATAGCATATTTGAAATTTCGTGGGCTGCGTAAATTGACATATTTCATACTATTACTGACTTCATGTTATTTTACTTACATCATAGATTCATGCGCTTGAGCAATACAGTACCGTATCAATGTTTGCATCCGTGTTCAGAACCAATGCTAGTATTTCTCTTTGTTAAAGTCTTGGTCATAAATATTTCCTTTCTTACACATCTGCACACGTCACAATATAACCATGAATATAACTTCACATTTCTTTATCTTTAGATATTACAATTTATCAACTTTATTCTTTAAGCCTTGCTCACAAGACCTGTTTCCTAATTAAGGTACCTCAACTCATTTCTTTAAATCGATGCATCTGCGCTCAGAACCACGACCTTTTTATCTCTGCCTGTCACAACACAAGTTGATGCCAGGATAAAAATCAGTATATGTATTGATTACAATAACCACCTGATACTAACCACAAGTAAACGAATGAATTCATCCTTTTATTATAAACACAAATCATATCATGAGGATATATAGGCAACAATCGAACAAAGTCTGTTCATTACTGCAAGCTGACCTATAACATCCGTGCCTAGAACCAACAAGTCCTGGTGAATGAAAGTTATAAAAAGAAGCGTTCCAATACCCACACATCTTTCAGAACAAATGACAAAAAGAATAAAATCTTTATTACCGCATATCAATTCACTTTCTCATCACAATCATGCGCCGATAAAATGTAGAATACGGATAATTACTTCATCGATGATAACATCCCTGCTGGGAACCAAACCATAAATATTTCCTTTCTTACATATCTGCACACGTCACAATATATCCATGTATATAATTTCACATTTCTTTATCTTCCGATATTGCAATTTATCAACTTTATTCTTAAAGCCTTGCTCACAACACCTGTTTCCTATTCAAGTTACATAAACTCGCTTCTTTCAAGCGATGCATCTGCGCTCAGAACCACGACCTACTTGCTACTGCCATTCACAGCAACAGTCGATGCCAAAACAATCATGAGTTAAACTAAATTTCAATAAACATATCCTACTAACCACCAGTAAATGAAAGGAATATTCCTTATATTTAAAAAACAATCCTATCACGAGGATATGTAGTGAAACAATTGACTCAAGTGTAATCATTTCTTCCAGTTCCATTGTGAACATCAGTGCCTAGAACCAATATTTCCTGTTGAAAGATAATTACAAACAAAATATAATTGCGATACTTAAACATAATACAGTACAGATGACAAAATGAATCAGATCTGTATTACCACATATAAATTCACGTTCTCATCCTAATCATGCATCAAAAACTATGTAGAATACGGAAATTTGCTTCCTCGATGATAACATCCCCGCTGGGAACCAAACCAACTTCATACATAAAATACCATGCTCCAGGTAACATCTTTAATAGCATATTTGAAATTTTGAGGGCTGCATAACTCGCCTTATTTCATACTATTGCTGACTGTAATGTTACTTTACTTACATCATAGATTCATGCACTTGACCAATATAGTACCGCATCAGTGTTTGCACCCGTGCTCAGAAGCAATGCTAATATTTCTCTTTCTAAAAGCCTGGGTCATATATATTTCGTTTCATACATATCTGCACATATAACATTATCTCCATGTATATCATGTCACATTTTTTCATCTTTAGATATTGCAATTTATCGACTTTATTCTTAATACCATGCTCACAAGACCTGTTTCCTAATTAAGGTACCTCAACTCGTTTCTTTGAAGCGATGCATCTGCTCTCAGAACCACGACCAATTTATCTCTGCCTGTCACAACACAAGTTGATGCCAGGATAAAAATCAGTATAACTATTGTTTACAATAACCACCTGATACTAACCATCAGTAAACGAATGAATTATTCCTTTTATAATAAACAGAAATCATATCATGAGGATATATAGGCAACAATCGAACAAAGTCTGTTCATTACTGCAAGCTGACCTATAACATCCGTGCCTAGAACCAACAAGTCCTGATGAAAGAAAGTTATAAAAAGTAGCGTTCCAATACCCACACATCTTTCAGAACAAATGACAAAAGGAATGAAATCTTTATTACCGCATATCAATTCACGTTCTCATCACAGTCATGCGCCGATAACATGTAGAATACGGATATTTACTTCATCGATGATAACATCCCTGCTGGGAACCAAACCAACTTTATACATAAAATACCATGTTCTAGGTAACATCTTAAATAGCATATTTGAAATTTCGTGTGCTGCGTAAATCGACATATTTCATACTGTTCCTGACTTTCATGTTATTTTACTTACATCATAGATTCATGCACTTGAGCAATACAGTACCGTATCAATGTTTGCATCCGTTTTCAGAACCAATGCTAATATTTCTCTTTGTTAAAGTCTGGGTCATACATATTTCCTTTCTTACACATCTGCACACATCACAATATATCCATGTATATAATTTCACATTTCTTTATCTTCAGATATTGCAATATATCAACTTTATTATTAAAGCCTTGCTCACAACACCTGTTTCCTATTCAAGTTACATAAACTCGCTTCTTTCAAGCGATGCATCTGCATCCGAACCACGACCTACTTGCTACTGCCATTCACAGCAACAGTCAATGCCAAAGTAATCATGCGTTAAACTATAATTTCAATAAACATATGCTACTAACTACCAGTAAATGAAAGGAATATTCCTTATATTTAAAAAAAAAATCCTATCACGAGGATATGTAGTGAAACAATTGACTCAAGTGTAATCATTTCTTCCAGTTCCATGGTAACATCAGTGCCTAGAACCAAGATTTCCTGTTGAAAGATAATTACAAACAAAATAGACTTACAATACTTAAACATAGTTCAGTACAGACGACAAAATGAATCAGATCTGTATTACCGCATATAAATTCAAGTTCTCATCCTAATCATGCACCGATAACATGTAGAATACGGAAATTTGCTTCCTCGATGATAACATCCCCGCTGGGAACCAAACCAACTTCATACATAAAATACCATGCTCTAGGTAACATCTTTAATAGCATATTTGAAATTTTGTGGGCTGCATAACTCGCCTTATTTCATACTATTGCTGACTGTATTATTAGTTTATTTACATCATAGATTCATGCACTTGACCAATATAGTACCGTATCAGTGTTTGCATCCGTGTTCAGAAGCAATGCTAATATTTCTCTTTTTAAAAGCCTGGGTCATATATATTTCGTTTCATACATATCTGCACACGTAGCATTATCTCCATGTATATCATTTCACATTTTTTCATCTTTAGATATTGCAATTTATCGACTTTATTCTTAATACCATGCTCACAAGACCTGTTTCCTAATTAAGGTACCTCAACTCATTTCTTTGAAGCGATGCATCTGCGCTCAGAACCACGACCAATTTATCTCTGTCTGTCACAACACAAGTTGATGCCAGGATAAAAATCAGTATAACTATTGTTTACAATAACCACCTGATACTAACCACCAGTAAACGAATGAATTATTCCTTTTATAATAAACACAAATCATATCATGAGGATATACAGGCAACAATCGTACAAAGTTTGTTCATTACTGCAAGCTGACCTATAACATCCGTGCCTAGAACCAACAAGTAATGATGAAAGAAAGTTATAAAAAGTAGCGTTCCAATACCCACATATCTTTCAGAACAAATGACAAAATGATTAAGTGGCCCCGAGTGGCCGAGTGGTCTAAAGCCCTGTCCGTTACGGATCACTGCAATCTCACCTCTGTATGAGTCGGTTCGTGTCTAAGATTCGGCTAATGTAGTTATGTAAGAAAGCTTGCCAGTAGCTTCTCGTGGGTCGGTGATTCTTTCCGGGGTTTTTCCCGGTCTTCCTCCACCATTAATACTGGCCGCCATGTATAGCCTATATTGTGCTTAAAAATGGCGTTAAACCATAAAAAAAACAAAAACAAACAAAAAGAATAAATTCTTTATTACCGCATATCAATTCACGTTCTCGTCACAATCATGCGCCGATAACATGTAGAATACGGATATTTACTTCATCGATGATAACATCCTTGCTGGAAACCAAACCAACTTCATACATAAAATACCATGTTCTTGGTGACATCTTTAATAGCATATTTGAAATTTCGTGTGCTGCGTAAATCGACATATTTCATACTGTTCCTGACTTTCATGTTATTTTACTTACATCATAGGTTCATGCACTTGAGCAATACCGTACCGTACCAATGTTTGCATCCGTGTTCAGAACCAATGCTAGTATTTCTCTTTGTTAAAGTCTGGGTCATAAATATTTCCTTTCTTACATATCTGCACACTTCACAATATATCCATGTATATAATTTCACATTTCTGTATCTTTCGTTATTGCAATTTATCACTTTATTCTTAAAGCCTTGCACACAACACCTGTTTCCTATTCAAGTTACATAAACTCGCTTCTTTCAAGCGATGAATCTGCGCTCAGAACCACGACCTACTTGCTACTGCCATTCACAGCAACAATCGATGCAAAACAATCATGAGGTAAACTATAATTTCAATAAACATATTCTACTAACCACCAGTAAATGAAAGGAATATTCCTTATATTTAAAAACAAAATCCTATCACGAGGATATGTAGTGAAACAATTGACTCAAGTGTAATCATTTCTTCAAGTTCCATTGTGAACATCCGTGCCTAGAACCAAAATTTATATATATATGGATTTTCTTCTTCTGAGAACTGAAAATTGAGAGACATATTGAAATAATCGGGAGTTAACTGCAAAAAATCAAGAGAGATATTACGAGATAGGGAGGAAATACATCTAAAACTGGAATTTATTTTCTTTCTTTCTTCTAAAGGAGACTAGAAACCAGTGGAAATATACAATACTATTAAATATACTGCAGAGAAAAACATGATTCTGAAGCGTCGTGTGCGACATTACTGCCAATATTGAGATATTGGCATATCTTCTAAGCGCTGAGTTTCCATGACATCGTGTGCATATTTTCCGCGCCTATTCGGTTACTTTCGGAAAGTGACGTCATACTAGCGACTCCAGCATCCAGACCTACAGTTGCAGGGTTCATTTCATATAGAGTACCATGCCGTACCATGCCGTTTTGAGTTGCTTACGGGTGTAATAGCATACATAGAAAAGGCTCTGGAGTTCATTTTGTTTTCTTTTCCGAAAGATAAAGGCATAAAAAAGTATGGATATATTATTGCAAGTGAGTTGATTTCAAGGCAACACCATATAGCACTATGTGCTCCTTACATTTTCAAAGGAATGTTACGAAAGGGATCTCGAACAAATGGCTTCACTTGGATACGCAAATGCTAGGCCAAGATTAAAAACTGACGCTGTTCCAGATATACCTTTGGATATTTTAAATCCTGGGAAAAGCGTTAAAAGTGTGGGTTACAAAAAGAGGTAGAAAGCTGAGGTGAGTGAGAACAAAATGCAAACCACACATGTATATACTAAATATAGCATCAGATTTGACCATACGCTAACTGTATAATACGATACATGTAAAATACATTGTAACTTAATCAGATGACGGAAGCTTTTTAATGTTTACATTACGTTCTGAGATCTGCTTTGCCGATTTTTGTCTTTCTGTTTGTTTGAAGAATCAATGTTTATGTTACGACCGATGAAAACCGTTCTCAAAGTCTTTTACACATCCCTGTTAATGTATATGGTTTCACACACACATGACGGTCTCCGTTTTCGTCTCTTCGTCCAGAATGCAATATTATCTCTCACTATTTCATTGCTGGAGGTACATTTTCAAGATATTATCTGTATTTGTATGTGTGTTGGGTGTAGGTAATAATAATAATAATGATAATAAAAATAAAAATAATAATAATAATAATAATAATAATAGCAATGATAATAACTTTGTATATATCGCATAATCTGTAGAAGCTATAAGTGCTTTAGAACATCTATATTGATATGACTACAGAAAATAAAAAAACATGATTTGTAACACATTTTTTTTTTTGAATTAAAAAATATAATTAAACCCATGTTTCTTTTATGAACGTATTGAATGGTGGTAAATTTTGACTTTTAACATTTGACATCATCACCTAATCATTATCATATTTTTGCACAACACACAGTGTTTAAGTATTTATTTTAAAATGACATTGCTTATTAAATTCCAAATTATGAAATTTTTACCATTATAGTTTTCTATTTTCATGTGTTTTGAATACATTGCTAACAGACAATAGTGGAGAAGCTGAACATAATTTAAAGCCGAGTGCCACAGATAGTCATGAGCATATCTTGGAAGCAAATTCAGCAGAATATGTAACTCAGATCTGGTCTCCGCCATCAGAAAAACAAACAGGTGTTAATATTCAATGCTAAACAATTTTTAAATCACTATTAAATTTTAGAAATAGGCGTGTGCAGGCTAGGCCCGATGTAAAGTCTAAAGGCACACACGCAGTGACACGCGTATCAATTGTTGGCATACAGTGCAACCTAGTCAAACTGCCCCCACAGCAGCAGAAGGGGCGAATCAGACAACATTTTTAGACAAGTATTCACTGAAATCACGCTTAAAATCAATGAAACCAATGACATCAGACCCAAAAGTCAATGACATCAGGTCCCAAATGTGTGTGTGAATCATGGATTAGGTCCAAAAAAAATTATGAAAAAATCAATGAAATTAATGAAATCAAAAACTTTTCAACTATTACATTTTTTGGGAAAAAGGGACTACAACATCGTTGTCACTACCCTCTCTGCTGCTATGGGTTAACCGAATATTTGATCCAGTCCGATACGATATCGTGTTCCAGACCTTGTCTGGGGGACGAAAATCACTACGATTTCACAAACAGACTAATCGCTAACACCTCATCTTGTAAATCAATCAGATTATTGGACTGGTCAGTGAGTTTGAAATTAATTCTGGTTAATGAATTATTATGACATCGCATATAGACTGGATTAGTTGGATCCTCAATAATTAGAAACCCTGGAGGAGCTGTTGGTGCAAATGAATACAAAATATATCCTTGCTGAGCTTGATTTGATCGTTCTAAATTTATTTGATAGCTTCCTTCGATCACATCACACACTAAATTGATTGCTATCACCGACGAAATATTCACATTGAACGGAGCAATGTGCCTGCCGCCGCCATCTGGGTCATTATTATGTTTGAGGATAGTTGTTTGTGGTTGTGATGGTGTTTTTTTCCACGTATCATGGATTTTTTTGAAACCTTCATCGATGGCATCATCGAGAGATTTTTGTAGTTCTGAGATATTATATCCTGGAAGTTTGACTGTTGGAATATCCTTGACCGGGATATTTAAGTTCGATGCAAATGCTGTTCTCGATAGGGGGATATTGTCACCTAATACTTCTTGAATAATTTGTGAATGAAATGTTTCCATGTCATTGATGATTTTGTTACATGTTTCTATGACGCTGATAAATTCATCTCGGGTGAGAGTACCGGATTTAAGGGATAATAACAACAGTGAAATATCGTTATTGAAAGCTGTGAAATTTTCAGTGATTTTATCCCAGTTAGCAGAATGATAAACAATTTGGCCGTTCTCATATTCTACTCTAATGAAAAAATTCAATTTGTTATAATCTCTATAACTCTTTACTGGATTATCAGATTTTGTCCTGTCGGTGATATAATCAGTTTTTTGTGGTTCTGGTAATTTAACGGTTTTTCCACCGGGTGGTAATTCAGGCCATCCTAGTACGGTTCTAATAGAACTCTGATAGATATCTACGACGTATCCTTCTGTGCTTATTTCAATGGCAGATGATAGTGTCGGCACATGAACTGTTATAGCTATTTTTGATTCTTTTCCAGTAATCGATTTTATTCTACGCGCGAATTCATCATTGATTTGTTCGATTTGGTATGATCCGGTTGGTATGGAAACAACGTTCCAGTCTGGGGTACCGTCGGGTTTATTCTTATTTGCAAATACCAGTGAATTATTGGGTTGTTGACCACCAAATGATTTTGACCTAATATTTGGCCAACTGTGGTATACTCGTAATTTTGCTAGCGCTATCTCCTTCACTGGGACCGGAGAGGGGAAATTCACACTGAATTCTGGATTCGTTGAGGTTATTGAGATCATGCTTGTTTGTACTGGGTTTGTGTTCTCCACTATTTGTTGAAGTAATTCCATCTGTGTTGTCATTGTTATTATATTCATGATGTATTTCTAATTTTGACATCGCAGAATCATATATATCTACCATCGCTGAAAACTCACTCTCTGATATAATTGTATCATCGAGCGATGACGATATCAATGAGGATAATTGCGAGTATGCAGTAGACACAACATGAAATTGAATTATGTAGTCTTGTAGTTTCCGTTGGCTGCATGAGGATATTTTTTTTGTGATTATTGAAATTATTCCAGCGATTGTTGTTGCCGCAGAAATGCAAATTGGAACAGCTATCGGAGCCATCATTGTCACTGAAGACAGTATAATACCAGCTCCGGTGATTACACCACTCACAGCGTACACAGTAACATCAATTGCGGTAATTCTCCTGCGATATTTTTTAATTTTCAATTCATACTCCTCAGACAAGGTTTTGAGTCTAGTTTGATACTCTCTGACCTGATCATAGCGATATTGCGATGATGAAATCATTTTTTATTTTAAATACGCTAGCGTTTTCAATTGAAACCGTTAGTGAAATTGCTTTGCAATTTTCAACTTAAATCCGCTACGAATTCCACATACCACGTTGTTGTAACCCTAACCAAATTTTTATCAGTAGCTATTAACGTGAACTGTTCAGTTGTATTCTTGTCGATGATCGTTGAAATCGTATTATTGACCCCGGATGAACTGGACGATGAAATATTAAATTGAGTCGTTCTCACTATTGTTAATCGATAAATACCCTTAACTGTTGCAGTGATGTCTAATTTGTTGTTTTCAGGTGTCCACTCAAATGATCCGTGTTGGATTGTGTATACCACGTTGTTGGTTTTCTCATGAGGAATTTTTGTTTTTTCAATAACTGTTATCATCCTCGAAAGATCACCTTTGATGCCTTCGATGAAGTTTTTCGTCTCATCGATGGATTTTTTAATATCAGGGAGTTTTAGTTCAATTTTATCTAACGGGGTTCCAATAAATTTATCAATGGCGTCGGTTGTTGTTTTTGTTGCTTCGTTGATAACCTTTTGATCATCAACAAACGTTTTAATTTCAGCGATAGATGGTGTAACTACAATCGGAGATCCAAAGAACTTATGAACGACATTTCTACGGAAACCATTGTAGTTTCTCAAATGATCGTCAAATTCTTTATTGTATTCAGTGAATCGATCTGTAATCGTCGAAAAAAGTACACCCGGTTTGAGTTTACCCTGATCGGAAAATAACGCGATAGTATCCTCGATTGCGTTTTGTTGTTTAACCAAAATATCATCCAGAGAAATATTACTGGATTTCAATTTACCCTGTTTGTCTTGAAATACAACTATTTCATTCGGGTCAACACTTGTTAAGTTCAACGTCTCAGCGATTTCATCTTTAATTTTTTTTTGTATATCCTTGATAGAATCAGGAGTTGCAGTGTCATCGGGTTTGGGTTTCAGAGGTCTTCCCCAAATATCAATCATGATATTTTATATATCTCTCTCTAAAAAGCGATTACTAGTGTAGTCATTTACGACAATGTGTGGTGGTTTTCCCCTTGGGTTACCCAAGGAGTTAGAAATAGCGTCAAGGACATTTAATACTTCACTGCCGCATATTGGTGGGTCATTGATTTGTTGTGTTGGTAGCGTAGAATACCAAGTCTTCATTGGAAGGGTTTTTATATACCGCATAAACTCTTTTGGTGGGGCTAATCCATATGAATCAAAATAGACAATCCCACGTGGATCAATAGCGTATGCAACCCAGTGAGTTCCAGGTCCGGTGCTGTTATCGAGATTAATAATACCTGTTTCAGTTTTGTTTGGTTGATGTGGTAATTGATCTTTCATAAAAACACCTCTGAAATGTTTAATCGCTAGTTTTTTAGCAGCATCCATTAAATCAAAATTGGACATTGGAATCATTGATGATTTCTGTATTAATAAACCGTTCCTGGTAGTCTCAGGCCTGATCCGTGAACGGATCTCCCGCTGTACCATGAATACGGGGTCCCTGGTAGTCTTAGACCTTTTTCGCTGTACCACGAATACGGGGTTCCTGGTAGTCTTAGACCCAATCCTTGAACGGATCGTCTCTTTTTTTTATATCCTTGTCCAGCTGCCTTTTTCAACGCCATTCCTGCTGCAGTACCAACGGCTCCTAACGCTGCTGCTTTAGCCACCGCTGGGGCTGCTGCTGCAATCAATGCTGGTATTGCAGCTAACAATGGAAATATACCACCTGTTTTCATCATATTTTTAATAGCAGCCGCAGAGAGAGTAATCTGAACTCCCTTTTTATCCTTGAAAGCATCATTGAAATGTTTCACCTGACGAGTTGTCAGCGATAATTTATTTTCACCACCCGTCATTTGATTAGGTTTCAACGTGATTGTGGTTCCACATTTTTTAGCCGATTCTGATTGCAATTTTTTGATTTGACCAGGAGTTAACGTAACACTAATAACACTATATGACATTATATATAATTGATTGATTCTAATTCAATGAAAAATCGTTCAAAGATTTTCTACTGGGGCATCTACCACTCTCATTCTTCCACCAACACCTTCAAGTGGCATTGATTTATCACTGAGAATGACAGCAACCGCTCTATAATTCGGGATAAGGATAGGAGGTACCCCACCAACTGGTGGACCAGTCGGACGGGTTACACGGGCTCTAAAGTGTATATCAACGACAGATTGTCTCATCAAATCAAGATGTTCCAATGAAAAGTAATAAATCGGATAGAGGCTTTTAAAATCCAATTGTGATATTTGCAAACCGGTATCCACATTTTGATCACGTGCCATAAATGACAACAGGTTATGATAGACACGTGCAATATGATTCTGACCGTAATCAAGTTGTATATCCTCGGATGGTTCCTGCTGTCCGTTTATTCTCAGCGAGACTTCACTAACACCTAACTGATCAAATATCATATGACTTCGTTCTTGATTACCAACTTGCGCAGCATTCTGTAACGCAATAAATATATGACGTGGAGCTGAAACGCCTTGTTTTGATGCCAGGTGCCATGTGAATGTACCATCAACACTGTCTTGTTTAATATCCGTGGTCACTGATAACCAACTTAACAACGACTTTCCTCCTTGGTCCATAAATGATAGTAGTCGCTGTTCGTCTGTGATTGATGGAGTTAACACTGGCATCCACAATGATAGTTTTGTTAAAATGACTTTACCGGCAGCAACCCCAGCATTACGCCAGATTGCATCATCATCAGTACCCTTTCTCACGAGTGCTATTGTGTGTTTGGCTCCATAAATAACTTTTCGGACGTTTCTACAGAATCCAAATATGTGATGTAGTGGAATCGCACATGAAAATCGTCGACGCTGCCCATGCAACGTTGCTACGCGTGTTGCAAATCCTAAATTGAGATTACCATTAACGCCTCCGAGAATATCAAACGCAGCTCCGGGTCTAGTTCGACGTTCTGGATTAGCTGCTTCTTGTTGATTGCCTTCTGCAGTATTCTGCGGTGTTAACACTTTAATGAATTGAAGGTGATCAGCGTTATCAGTAGTATCCTTTGCAAACATCATAGATGGACCCGCTGATCTTGTATAATCATCAGAATATCTTGCTAACCCTATGATTGTTGTGGCCATATCAACTTCACGGTCAATGGATTCAATTTCTTTTCCATCAATGAGATATCTAGCGCTTTCAAATAACGCCATGATGCCGTTATTAACAAAACCAACTCGGACATTTGAGTTATTGTCATATGGGGTATCAGCTGCAACATTTGTTACAAGTTCTCCTTCTACTTCAATAAATGCCTCACACGGTAGAAAATATTTACTGGTATCATGAACTTGAAGTTCAATTCGCGATCGGAGATCTGGTTGTACTGCGTGATAAGAATAATATTGATAATCGCGTACAGAATCATCTTTACGCACTGGGGCGTCTATATCAAATGCTGGATCAGAGGATTTTTTGAACATTTTATTCTATTTATCAGAGTCTAAATAGTGAAATCGTAAACGATTTTTCCATTTTCATCGACGTAGTTTTTTAAGACCACTTCCCGCTATCATGTTTGCAATATTGCTTTGGTCCCCTTGATTTACCATCGACGCTAGTTTTTCATCTACTGCGTTATTTGTAATTTTACTAACACTTGCAGGCATTTCTTCTGTAGACGGTAACGGTTTCTTTTTTCGACTCACTAATGATGTTATTTTATCCTTCGCAGTTGAAAACGCTTTCCCGGCAAGATCTCCAACAGTACTAATACCCTTATCACGAATAACATCAATGGCTTTCATTGATAACTGTTTAGCTAACGGCATCACTTTTGGAGCCGTTCTTGAAAAGAATCCTAAAATGGTCTTGCCGAGGCCATCTCCGTAGTATGCTCTATAAACTGGAAACCGTGAATTAACTACATAGACGAGGGTTGGTTTATCATGATTGTAATGGATGATCATTATTATAAAAACAATAGTGTTTTCAATTGTTATTTAATCGCTATGATACCCATTTGCTAACTCGTCAATGAAATCTCGATAGGTTTTGATATCCATGATACCGCCGGCAAATAACCGTCTACAAATATCAGCTGCTTCATTAATTATTTCTGGAGAGTTATTTCCAGCTCGTTTTCCTCCGATGAGAACATCTAATCGTGATATATCATTGATAACACTATCAGGACAAATGTTTCCAATCCTTGGATTTTGCAGTCCACTTCCGCTATAGCCAGCTGCTTCATCTAGTTTGTCTGTATCCGTGGTTTGTAAATAATCAAGAGTATCATCATCATCATCATCAGGTGGTAGTTGTTGTTTTTTAGGTTCTTCTTGTTTTTTTTGTCTCCGTGTTGGTGTTTGACGTCGTTCTTCTAAATCATCATCATCATCAGGTGGTAGTTGTTGTTTTTTTTGTCTTCTTCTTTGTCTCCGTGTTGGTGTTTGACGTTTTAGTTCTTGCCGTTCTTCTATTTCTCGTTGTCGCTCTTCTATTTGTTCTCTTTTATAATTACTAATTCCCTTTTTAAATTCCTTGTATCCTATCTCATCCTTATTCAAACGACCAATCCCCTTATTTAGTTTATACAAATTATCGAACCAATCATTACTTGATATTCTATCATTCTTATACTCGTCCTTTAAAAAATCTTTTTTTGAATTATAGCTTTGAGCAGCAAAATTACCAAAGGCTTGATAATCCTTTGATTTCAATAAACTAGGTTTTTTTATTACTATTTTAGCATGATCAGTAAATTTATTCAACAGAGAAACAGTCGTTTTTTTCGGATCAGTTTGTTCAGTTTGTTCAGTTTTCGTTGCTAGTTTTTCAAGCTCACCAATAACAGATTTTCCCGTCTCGGGACCATCTCCCAGTATAGCACGCTCTACCCCCTTCGTTGCTGTGGTTACTGGTTTAAACAATTCTTCAGACCCCAGAACAAAATCAGTTTGTAAACTCTGTCGTTGTTGCAGTTTATTTCTTACAGAGTCGCGAATTGGTATAAATTTCTTAATTGCATCTAGTCGCTCACGAGCCAGTCGGGTTGTTAATGCTTCATTGACCATTATTTGAAATCAGAAACCATTTTTCAATTGCAAAACAATTTTTTAATCCGACCTAACACCATCGTGCAACTCCCTTGACATCAGTGACATGTCGGATGATTTTTAACACGGTCATGGAAGTGTTATTTCATCCTATAACAGCTTCTATAAATGATGGGGAAAGTCACATAATTGTATATAAAATAAATAATACTGTGAGTTTCCCCACTTTTTCATTGATCAATCTGACACATCGTCCATCGATTTTTGACATCCCCCTTTGAGGGTCGGCTAAAAAAATGAGGGTCGGAATGATAATGGTCGGGCAATCAAAAAGTGATTAATGGTCGGGCAATCAAAATTGTTCATTTTCTTGAATTAATGCTCGTAGGTTTCTAATTTTAGAGTTGACTTCTTTTTTCAATTCGTATTCGTACCCCAATTGTTTTCGTATTCCCTCTACGATAGCATACAACGGGACGAACACACTGATGTCACTGGAAAATGAAAGAGAGTCTTTAATAGAATTCTGAATTTTTTTGATGAGTGCATATTTCTTGGGTAGCATATATTTGTTAGTGCTAACCCCGTATTCTATATCCTGAAAATCAGACACAATTTGGTCAGGATTTAATCCATCTGATAGTTTGATATCCTGATTTTTCAATTTTGCTATTTCAACTATGATGCTATTCATGTTTTCAGAATTCATTATTCTATAAGTATGACATATCTCTAATTGGAAAATACATAACTAAATCGAACTTTTTGTCCCGTCCCCCTTGAAATCGCAGATCGACAAACTCCCTCTGCAACTCTTTGAACAGAAGTTGGACAAATATCGAAGTGCCTACCGGCGCTGGTTATTGATTGAAATATTTTCTCTTCGTTAGTTATTGTATTCAAAGATTTCACAGGTCTCTTCCCAACCGTTTTGCATTTTCCAGTCTCTCCTCGTTTGGAATTCTCACTCAGTGTGATAGCCTGCAGATTTGATACAGAATTATTCTTTGGATTAGAATCCTTGTGATCAATAACAAAACCATTTTTGATTAATCCATTAAAACATTCAAATACGAAACGATGATTGTGATAATTTTTCTTTCCAACAGTAAACCTCAAATATCCTTGATTAGTCACAAAACCGACCGGTTTTTTCAGTCTACGGTTTCTGACAGTACCATCACTGGATGCTTCATATTTTGTAATCACTGGATGTGGTCTGAATTCTTGGTCCATATATACTATTCTATTGTTTGTCTAATTCAGTGTTTGGTTCAATAATTACATCACTGGAAAATCTTTCGATATAGTCTTGCGGGGTTCTTATGATTTTATCCTTGATGTTGTCAGGGTCAAGGGCCTTTTCAGGGTCATAATTTCTGATAGATTGTCCATTTTTTATTCTTTTATCATAATAACGCTTCAATTCCCTATATCGCTTACCACCACAATCACTACACAATTGTGATCTTCCCTTGACCCCAACCCCACATCGAATACAGGGTAACGGACCAAGACTTCCACGTCGAAAACTTTGCATATGATACCTACAGTATTCATTTTTTCTGCATGATTTGTTACACGGGGTTACATTTCCCATCATGAGCCATTTGCAGTGATTCATTATACATAAAACTTTCATTTAAATGTTTGTTTTTTATATAGCATGAAGGAGTTCAAGAGATTGACTTCGAAAAATGCTAAATTCAATGCTGATAGAGAGTTCAAGAGATTATTGAAAATCAATCCTAGATTTAATCTCGATAGACCAAAAAAACGTCAAAAACGTCCAAGAGACGGAAACATGAAAGAGTTTAAGAGATTATTAAAAATCAATCCTAGATTTAATCTCGATAGACCCAAAAAACGTCCAATAGACGGAAACAAACGTAACAAACGTCCAAGAGACGGAAACATGAAAGAGTTTAAGAGATTATTAAAAATCAATCCTAGATTTAATATCGATAGACCCAAAAGGCGTAACAAACGCCCAATAGACGGAAACATGAAAGAGTTTAAGAGATTATTAAAAATCAATCCTAGATTTAATCGCGATAGACCCAAAAAACGTAACAAACGTCCAAGAGACGGAAACATGAGATCATCATGGAAGGATGCTCAATTCAATCTTGATATAGTTTCTAATACACCCAAGAATAAAATTCTTGATAAACCCATCAGAGACTGTTTTAATGAATTCAAGCGTGATGGAGCATCTTATTGTTGGTCAACATTTCGAATTGATGGTGTTGTTGACGCTACCATGAATGATGAAAAGGCAGCAGTGATCATTTCACGTATTGGAGAAAAAAGTCATTTTTTCCGAATCAAATTCATTATCCGTGAGAATGGCAAATGGATTATTAAGGATAAATTTGAACCCATTCTCAAGGGCAAAAAAACTGTCACCGTGAATCAGGATTCAAAACCGGGAATTTTGACTGGAATTGATAAACCCTACTACGAAAGATCTTATCCTGTCACAGCAGTTGTTTACGGGATCTATCCGCTCAATGAAAAACCTGATATTTCAAAACTAGCACCCATGAAATATTCGACAGGGCTCAATTGTGTAGCAGAACGAATAATAGAACACTTCACAAATGCGTCCCGGGGGAATAAACTAACTGATCTAAGACGAAAAAAAATAACCGAGTGGGAGTTCACGGTAAAGGAGCATGGGGCAACAATTCAGGATATAACTAAATTAGAAAAATCATTAAGATTTCCAATATCGGTAAGAACAATCACCGGAGAAGTATTATACGAATCGAAATATAAATCACAGGGGGTTCCCATTGAAATTATTGATCATAACGCGCACGCGTGGTCATCTGCAGTAACAATATTCCCACGAGATAGAACCGTAAAATATCTATCCCCAGCAGGGTTGGGACCTGAAGAATGTTTTACCGAGCAGAAATTATTTGATGCTATTTACCATTTGAGTAAAAACGATCCTGTGTCAGCGTGGCTATTTCATAGTAATTCAGACGAAGAATGCAGATTTGATCAGTTTGTAAGGCCCAACGGAGAATTATACCGTACTGAAGAACTGCAGAATCAAATGAAACAACTAGCTAGTGAGTTTTCTGAGGACGGAGAAGAAGACGATCAATTATTAGCAAACTGTTTTACAGTACCATCCATTGCAGCACATTTCGCTAGAAAGAAAAACGCGATTAAACCAACACGAAGTGAGTTTTTATCAGATGTCAAATTGTCCTGTCTTGAATACAGCCACGGCGGATTATGGAACACAAAATACACCTCTGATTCCGTTATTTCAGTTGATATGATTGCGTGTTATCCAGGAAGTTTTCTTGGGTATGGAGAATGCGAGAAATATTTCAAACGATTTGGACACCCTACACACGAAATGACCCGTGTTGCTATTAATGGACCACTTCCTGATTTTGATTTAACCGGATTCGCTTGTGTAGTATCATTTGAAATGGCTGAAGGACTTCATCCGTGTAGTTATCTTTGGATTGGTAAACACATGTCTGAAAAACACTGGATGCCAATAGTGTTGTTACGGTATATGCTTGATTGTAAGATGTTAAAATCATTAATTGTCAGTGAAGCAATTATATCCTATCGGGCACAGAAATCAGTCTGGTTACCACAACCTGATCTAGAAAAAATAATTAGCGAAGAGCGAAAACTGTTTCCTGATTTTAATGAACAACAAATCATGGATTGGTCCAGACAGTTATTTGAAATCAGAAACAATGAAGCAAAAAATCTTGGACGAAGAATAATCGGTAAATTTACCCAAGGTGGCAAAGATGATAATACGAAATATTCTTCACGATTGATTATAGACAACGCTGAATACGATTTTGTAATGGCGGATTTAACGAATAAGGGCCTATATGTCAATCGTAAGGACGCATTTATGTCCGATGGAACCAAATTGGGTACAATTGTTACCTACAATGATGGATACCATCCGCAGTACACACATTTGAGAGCTTCTATGCTTGGTTATGCTTCTATTAATCTGTTTTCTATGATCAATAGATTTCCTACCACCGCAGTTAGAGTTGCTACTGACTCATTTTATATAAATAGCAAAATGGCTGATTTTAAGGCTACTGGCAACGAGAAATGGGGATCATGGAGAATTAAGAAAGAAATGATTCATGATTATATTCCATCAGCAGATGTTACCATTGAAAATAATTACTTAGAAAGCAATCAGTGTTCAGAATTTTCTAGTGCACCACCGATTTCTGATCCAATATGCCTGTATAAAACAGTTTATTTAAACGGTTGTGGCGGGTCAGGAAAAACAACCCGGGTAATTGAGTTATTCCGTCGTGGAAACGCTAGCGTTTCTAACATGATTGTGCTAACACCGACTCACAGACTTGCAAGAGAAATGATACAGAGAGGGGTAAATGCTTGCACTTATCACAGCTTTTTCCGATGGAAGGGAGATAAATGGACTCCTGAGTGCATGGGAGAGAAATTTATTCCTGAATTCATCATGTGGGATGAAATAGACACAGTGTCAGAAGATGTCTTAAAAATATTTCTTGAGTGGTTGTTATTGAATAATACAAAAGTCGTCATGTGCGGTGATCACGGCCAACCTCCACCATTTGTCGGTGCATCTCCCCATGAATGGCTAAAGGGTTTTGTAGACTATTATGAAGAAATTGATACTGATCATAGATCACTTGATAATGAATTAAAAGAATTGAAGAAACTAATTAGATTACAACCGGATAGAATCCAATGTGAAATAACCCGTGAAATAATTTCGGAAACTCCCATGAATGATTTCTGGGAAATGTGGAGACCAAATGATTTAATCATTGCAAGTAGAAAAATAGTCAGGGACACACTTCAGATGAAGTTATTTGAATTGCATAAACAAAAATTTGCAACACTTCCAGTACCGTTATGTTATAGGCCATCGGATACACGAAAACAGAACATCGAAGTTGATATTCCAGGACAAAGTGAAAAACAGAATTTAGTATTAAATGATATTGTGCTGGTTGATATCAATGTTGTTGAAGATGCATTGCGTGCCAATAAATCCCCGTGGACGCTAGGATACGCAGCAACAATACACTCTTCACAAGGATTGACTATATCGGATACAACTCTTTGGATGGTAGATAATCGCATAGAATGGTCGAATTTAGTCTATCTCGCAGTATCCAGAGTACGAAAAATAAATCAACTTCGAAGAATTGTCGTTGGCGAAGCCAGTGGAGATGATGAAATCATTGGCGATGATGAAATCATTGGTGACGATAATGATATTATTGATAAAAAACTCTCCGGTTACAAACAACAGGACAAAAAAAAACAACGAGAATTTGATATTGATGCTGAATTAATAATCACTTTGAAGAAACAACAGAATAATCACTGCGCAAGTTGCAATTGTATAATGCGTTGGCAGTATTCGGATAAGGATCCTCGCCAATTCACCGTAGACAGAAAAAATAACAATCTCGGTCATGTCAGAAATAATGTGATGTTGACTTGTCTTGAGTGCAATAGACGCAAGGGTGCTAGTTAAGACCATGGGGTGGCAATTGAGTATCCTCGGGTATCACTTGTAATTGTTGTCTAGTAAAACCCCGTTGAGGGGCAGTTGAATCCAGTTTATAGATTGGAGGTCTACCCGTAGATCGTGTTATACTAGATATCTTATGCGTAGTGACGCTCCAAATAGGATCAGTAGCCCTTTTTCTATCCCCTTCAAGCTCTCCTGGTTCGTATAAGTACCTCACAATGACATTACTACCAAGAATTGGTTGGGAAACGCTAGCGTTTCTAGGGAAATCTTTTTGTGGTTTTTCAGGTATCGACTTCTTTTTAATCGCGTTGATAGGTTTCATGTTGATGGTTCTAGTAATCTCGTTATTCAGTGCGGTAACTACACCTGGTAATCTCTTAACCCATTCACGGGATCTTTTTTCTTGGATGAATTCTTTTGCATATTGATATCCAAATAACCGCTCAGCAAGGGTTTTATTAAACCGTTCTACAATGGCCTGATCACGATGCAGTGCAGTATGCCCTCGTCTGATAGCGACATTGTGATATTTCATTGTAGATAACACTGCACCCTGAAATTCCTTGCCCGGGTCAACTTGTAACAGATTTGGCCAGTGCAGAGGACTCCTTCGATAAATCCTTTCAAATGCAGAAGCGACTTCAGTGGCCGATTTTGTTTTTAACGGTTCTGCTTCTTTGTATCGACTTGCAATATCAACTACAGTTAACGCATATTTGTAACCACGATCATGTGGCAGAAATAATAGATCAGCCTGATGAACTTCATTGGGTCCGGTTACATCAAAATGCGAGAATTGAATTTGTTTAGGCGGTGGTAGATAAATTTGCCATAGTGCCTGTTTGGATAACCAATGAGCCGCAGTGGTTTTTTTTTCACTTTTGCGGCGCTAGCGAGTTTACTGATTGCAGCGTTACCCCTCCAGTATCCTCTTGGGGAATAGTAAATAGATTCCATGTTGCTATTAATTACCAGCACCTAACATCAATTTACTTTTCATAGCCGATTTTATCAAAAATGAAGCCAATTTTTCTTTGAAAGATTTATCAGTGATAGCATTTAACGCATGAATTAATTTCACATCTGCTAGATGCCTGTGTTGCAAATTGCTGCTTTTATAAGCAACATCATGAAGGTGACAGGCCTTATCAATAGCGTTTATTGGTTCCTCACCGGGTCGGGGCTGATTTTGATCATTGAGTCTGATATCAAGTCTTGTTCCAGGTCCACAATAACTATACCCTGGAAGGTGTTTTTCTCCCGGGTATTTTGCCCATGGGGTTCCAGGGAGTTTTGCTAATTTGGCAGCGATATCACCTCCTCGTTTTTTTTTAAAGGTTCCTTGGGTTCCTTGGGTTTAGAAACAAATCTAAATTTCTTTGTACTACACTGTACGCATTTACCAGAAAGCGCTGATCGGTTATTTTTAGTTGTAATCGTCGTCAAGTCATCTGTGCCAGTACGCGCCTTACACTTCACGCAATATAGATCCATAATTTATGTATAGAGATATGAATATAATACCAAACTCTATCCGCGCAATTATAATCGGGCCATCTGGATCCGGTAAAACGCAATTGTTGCTCAATTTAATAATGAGATGGATGAAGTGGGATAAGTTGTATTTAATTGCCCCTAGCGTAGACGACCAACGATGCTATGAAGTGCTAAAAGATTTTAATGAAAACGCTTCAGAGATTGCTGGCGAGGATGTTATTGAATTTATAACCGATATTGACGAGGCGCCATCAGTAGAAGACCTCGATGGAAGTATCAACAATTTAGTTGTATACGACGATGTCATGTTAGATAATCAAAAAAATCCTGCTAGAATATTTTCCCGAGGCAGGCATAAAAACACTGATGTGATTTATGTCACTCAACGCTACACTCAGATTCCAAAAGTGATTAGAGATAACTGTAATATGCTTGCTGTATTCAACGGCGTTGATACACATACGCTACGAAATATTTGGCAGACATGGTGTTCTGATATGGACTTCAATCAATTTAGAAATTTCTTTAGTCATGCTCAGTCTGCCCCACACGGATTTGTAACAATAAATTTACATGACCCTCGAACACGATATCGTATCGGACTGGATCAAATATTCGGTTAACCCCAACTGAAAGTTCTAGCAGCAGAGAGGGTAGTGACAACGACGTTGTAGTCCCTTTTCCCAAAAATCGATGGAGGATTTCATTAATTTCATTGATTTTTTCATAATTTTTTTTTGATCCTAATCCATGAAACACACACATATTTGGGACCTGATGTCATTGACTTTTGGGTCTGATGTCATTGGTTTCATTGATTTTAAGCGTGATTTCAGTGAATACTTGTCTAAAAATGTTGTCTGATTCACCCCCTCTGCTGCTCCCACTGCATATTTTGAACAGTGATATGACTGAAGATCCAGAGAGTTGCTTGGATTTAGAAGAATCTGGAGACATAGATAGAACACAGATCAGGATCCTGACTATGTACCTCATAGTGAAGTGCGTGATGTGGAAGATATGGACATCGATCCTGATGAGATAATACCTTTACATAACAATAAACTTGTAGATGAAAGGTATTTCCTTGTCTCTGAATTTTAGCTATTTGAACTTGTTAAAATATGTCAGCACTGTAAAAGTGATTGTGTTGTACATGTTAAAAGTGTCCTTGGAACTATGATAACTGTAAATTCCACCTGTAGTCATGGTCACACTTCCACATCTCACAGTCAGAATCTATGCCAGAAAATGCCATTGGGCAATTTGTTACTATCAAATGCGATTTTAGTATCGGGTAACAGTGCTGCCCAGATCATCAGCTTGTTTAATGCATTAAACTGTCCTATATTTTGTCATAGAACATATGACAATCTTCAGACAAATTATTTGACCCCAAATGTTTACAGGCTGTGGGATCTTCACCAAGCAGACAACATCACAGCAGCACAGGGATCAATGTTGATTCTAGGAGGGGATGGAAG
Source organism: Unio delphinus (assembly GCA_029339505.1). Lineage (NCBI taxonomy): Eukaryota > Metazoa > Mollusca > Bivalvia > Unionida > Unionidae > Unio > Unio delphinus. The sequence goes on from JAQISU010000047.1 coordinate 14,045,300, forward strand.
ATGTGACAGTCCAGGTCACTCTGCAAAATATTGCAGCTATACTGTCATTGAGCTGAACACCAATGTCATTCTGGACTTGCAGCTTGTGCAGCTAATAACGCTGTACCATCAGTTCTTTACATTGCACATTTAGTCATTTTCATTATAACCAGAGCAATTTGATATTATCTAATCTTGCATGCTATTCTGTATAAATATGAATTTGTAGTATGAAGTTCAGGACAGCCACTGCCATCTATTTATAACGGTCCAATTTTAATATATCAGAATCTAAGATCACTGGTCTGATAAATTGTCACTTATGACTTTATCGAAGAAATTTAAAGTTTTAAAAGCTATGCACATTTCCTTGTCTCATTTGCATGTTTGAAATAATAGTATTTGAAAGTGACAATCACTGATTTGAACTTGTTTTCTTCAGTCTAATGAAGTAAAATTTTCAGTCCACATGGAATTAGAAGGGTTGAAGAGGTGTCTCCATAACATGGAGGACTTTGGGCTTACTGTGGACACCTTGGTCTCTGATCGCCATGTCCAAGTTAAAAAGTTCATGAATGAAGAGCACAAGGACAAAATCATTATTTTGATGTATGGCATCTTGCAAAAGGTAATACCTATCAAACACTAAAACAAACTTTCTATTTCTTACAATGAGCGATATAATCAGACAAAAGCTTCTAAATAATATATTTATAAACTTGATTAATTGTTAGCTTCTATAGGCAGATCCAGGTAATATCAATTCATAATAATTTTCCATCTGATCATTTTCATTGATTTGTCACCTTTTCTATTATCTCATCTGCCATATCTGTGCAGCTTGGAAACAGCATGACTTGCTAGTACAAGCATGTAGCAGCAAAGAGAACCTCATCAGCAATTAAGCACTCGTTTAGTTTTGATGGTGTGTAGGCTTGCAGGTAGTTAAGATGCATCAGTCTTAATAGAATTTTATCATATTCTATTTCATATGTGATTTAACCTTTAAACAAAACGGTCTGTCTCTTTGAGGAAAAGGTTGCACGGACTTTAACGCAAGAACTTGGCAGTAATTTATCGGCGTTTTCCCTATCAGATAAGAACAAGCATATCGATCACACTTTCATTTGTATTTGTAATTTGTTTTGTAATAGTTTTATCAATTTTTAGTCATGTCGCTACGACGTCTGCATTGTGGCAAGTTTATAGGGATGTCCATTACTGGGGCATCATGCAGCAGACATGTATCGTGATGTCCCACCCAGTTACATTATCGTGACACTAAACCAGCCAGTCCTAAAACTAACCTCTTAATGCTGAGCGTCAAGATAGGCAGCTGTTAGTCAGTACTGTAGTAGCTATTAAGATTGGTATACATTCGTTAAACATTGCACATGAACTAATAGTTTTTGCAAAATCCAGTTGTCTAGTTACTGTTTCTCCATTTTAGATGGGACGACTCCCATATGAATCATCATGCTATGTTCCCCCACCTTGAACCAAGAGAATGCAGTTGCAGTGGCGTAGCGACGGGAGGGGGATTCGCCCCGGGCACCGATGGCTATGGGGCGCCAAATGAGGCTCAAATCGGTCCAAAGTATCAACATAACTGCGCAACAGGGGCAGCCGGAGGCGCAAATTTGGCACTTTTACCCAGGGCGCCGCAAATTTGGTTGTTTTGCCCTGGGCGCCAAATATCCTCGCTACGCCACTGTGCAGTTGTATCAAAACATATTCAGACATACACGTGCCCCAAATTCCCTACAAATTTCTGAGCACCATATACAAGAGCCTGTAACTTTAAATGGCCGTGTTTAAACCATAAAAAAGATAGCTCACACAAAATAATGAGATTTTAATATCGTTATCTACTGTAGTGAGTTATATCCAGATTGTGTTTATTTCATTTGTATGTGAATGTGAGTTCCTTAAACTGATTTTAAGTCACATAACCCAGTTTGAAAATTAAACATTTCTGTTTTTGCAATGCCTTCATTGCTCGAAAAATAATAAATTTTAAAATTTTAATTATTTACTGCACTGTTAGGTTAGTTCGTTTATGTTAACAATGAGAATAAATAGCTTAAAACGTTATAGTTATGTTACCTTCAAAGTCAATATCAATATGAAATGCTGGTGTTTTGTAGATGTAATACAAGAGATGACTTCAATTAGCGAAATATGTTTACTTTGACATCTCATCATATTAATATACAAATATATGAACGTGAATTAGTCCACTTTTTAATATTCAAAATGTATTTTCAGCCTTCGTTGTATATTAGATTTCACAGGTAATACACATAAAGACAAGAGTGTGCGTTTTAATAGCTTAATTGCATTCCTAGGCCGGGAGTCATAAAAGAAAGTATCAACATAAAAAAGTAAAGAAAGGTAAACATGTCGGATCAGGCTGCTTGAAAGAAAGTTTGAATCTAACACTACAAATAAAGAATGAAAAATCTTTGGATGCCACCGCGAGTTTCAAAACTCGAATCCTCTTGTTTAGCGAGCGTGAAAAACATACATATGTGCGTTTTTTGGGTCACAAAATCACTTAATAAATCAATATCCTTGCTATATGATTTATCAAATGTTTTACTATCAGTTCATAATAAAGAAAACAGTCATTAAACTTCTACTATTTCTTCATTGTACAACTTACAATATAGTGCAAAAATAATATCATCGATGTATATTATATATACTTAATGTTTTCATATTTTTTATATAAAGGTGCCATTATCTTTTTAACAAGATATCATTTGAAGTATTTAGGGTGTAATTTCTCTAGAATCTTGAAACAAATCAGTTGGGTTTTTCCAAGCTAAGAAATAAAAACGATCCATTGTCCCGTGAATCAACACAGTACAAGGAACTACAAATGAAACTACAATAGATCAACACTTTTATCAACAACTCTCTGCATTGTTTCTATTGTCAGTTTGTATTGTATTTTTTATATCTCTGATAGCCACACCGCTCCGGTTGCCTTTTTTTAGAGCGTCCGTATCAGATGTAGGAGGTCGTGGGTTCAATCCCCGGCCGTGTCATACCAACGACATTTAAAAATGATACTAACAGGTGCCTCGCTTGGCGCTCAGCATTAAAACATTAGTGTAAGGACTGGTCGGCCTGGATTCACGATAATTTGACTGGGTGGGACATCATGCTACATGTCTGCGGCTTGATGTCACAGTGCTAGACATCATTAAACTGCCACAAGGCAAACATCATAGCAATATAACTGATTGTTTTGAAAAGCTAAGTTAAAAACATACACACACACACACACACACACACACACTATTTAGGAGATGAGGAAATGACTTTGTGTTAGTCGTGTGCTGAAGAATACAAAATTATATTCATTTTGTCACTAACTTCTTTCTATATTCCAGTTTTATGATAATATATAATTAATCTTTATGTACTTTTCGAACAAATATATCGGACAGGATTATATGCCATTTACACAATTTTAATCTGAAGCTTACTTTAGAAAGTGCACACACACATACACACACACACACACACACACACACACACACAGGTACTAGGAGCCGACTCTTTAGGCGCTCAGAATTACGAGGTTAGTGTTAGGACTGGTCGGCTTGGTGGCAGGATAATATGACAGGGTGGAACATCATGCTAAATGTCTGCGGCATGATGCTCCAGTGCTAGACATCTTTATAAACTGTCACACTACAGACATCGTAGCGGTATAAATCAAATCGTTAAATCTACAATAAAAATCCATAAAACAGAAACGCAAACTGATAATAATATTAGTAATAAATGTTTGGAAAAAGTCTCCATTGGCTAGTGAGGTCAAGTGGGTTCTTAACAGAATAAAGTTATTTTCTTTTGGGTGGATTAAGTCTGGTTCTTTTACGGCGTGGAATATTTGCAAATTGTCATATAGGATAGTAGTCAAATGCGCTTCACCTCTTTAGTATGTGGAGCTGGACAATTTTAGTCAGTCAATATTTATTATGTTATTGGTGTAACATCAGTCTAACGGGCGTATTTAATTTTGTGTTTAGATATGATTTGAGAGGACACATTTACTTAGAATATCCTTTAACTATTCAAAGTGCTCAATCATTAATTGGCAATAGCTAATCTATTCGCCTAAATATGTTTGTACCACAAAATCCACAGGTTTTAGTTACTCATGTATTCTGTCTTACTAGTAAATAACTAAATTTCGTATAATGGACGAATAGCTTCAAGCTCATGTTTGAGATGTGCAATCTAGAATTTCAACCCAACAGAGGTTGCTTTGGAAACTAATAAACTTTTAAAAACTTTCATTGACATAAGTCAACCACATATGATCCGTTACGTCCTTTATGACTTCATGTCAAAGCTAGTGTCTAATTCTCTTTGGTCTAAACAACCTGAACCAGCTACATGACAATGGCTTCATATATTTTACGGGAGCATGTATGACGCATTGACTACTTAATTATCATAGAAGCATTCCATTTGTTTCGGAGGTATTTTAAATTGTGTGTTACCTAATTGGTAGATATCATTAGAAGTAATGCAAATGTGTAACTGGGGAAGCATGTTACACATATCAGACACAATTAGACATATACTATATTTCCATAGACATTATCTTTTGAATCCTAAAACCATTACCACCATCTACATATCCTCGACCCAGAGGAAAATGATATACTACATCCACAATATGCCTGTCCCGGTCGGTTTATGTAAATTGTACAACAGCATTTAACGTTGCAAACAATATAAGTTATATTCGAAATCTAATATAAAAACGGTGTATGAATTTAGCCAGCATTTGCAAACTTTCTCGAAACTAACCCTTAGACAGTGGAACGAATATAATAATTAAAAAACAATCGTCTATCACGACAATTTATGCAGCACTGTTATCTAGAACCATCTGGTTTCAGAGGTGTAGCTAGAGCGTTTGGAGCCATGGGACAAGATTCATCTGTACGCCCCCCCCCCCCAAAAAAAAAAAATTCCACATACAACCTATTTCAAACCCCATTCCCCTTCCCCCCTTCACTAGTCTGGCGCCCCGGGACATATGTTCCCCTCTGCTCCCCCACCGGCTCTGCCTCTTGTTTTATTAATTTTATTTTGACGGATAAAACTATGGACAAAAGAAGACACACCCATGACTGATGTTATATTTGTTTTCAATACATGTAAGAGACGTCTTGTTTCGTTGGTAGCTTCCTTATAAAATTCGATTGTTTTTGGTTTCGCAGAATGACTGCGGAAACAGAAATTTACATGCAATATATAATAAAGTGCTTTAAGTCATGTGACAATCATTTCTAACGAGGAAGTGCAACGCTCCAACGCAGTACAGGGACATCTTTCTCAGGAGCAAGAAAGCAATGTAAGGAAAGTTTGATTTGATCTTTTTAAAACATCGAATTATCTTTGTAAGCATAAAATTTAAATCATGTTCAATAATTTTTTCAATTAAAATGTTACAACAGTGATAGTATGAATTTTGCTTTTTATTCCTCGTTTCATATTTGTAAAGAAAAGGGGGAGAAAAATTGGATTCAATATTGTTTTCACTCTGCGAGAGCTTTAATAACTTTAAAACTTGTACAATACCGTTAGCAAAGAGAAAACAAATGGTTTTCTTTTGCGTGCGTACTGCCTTCAATCTCAATGATTTAAATTTGTACAAAAATTTCGCGCCACCCCATTTCCATGGTTTTGGACGACCTTTGAAATGAATGAGATGTAAAATCCAAGACGTACAACAAAATCAATATAGCCGTCTTTTCTCACCATGCTAAAGCCTTGGTTTACGATCTCCAACCTCTCTTTGGCGTTTCCATGGGTCTCGAAAGGATGTTCGGCCCTATCAAAGTACAAGAGATTCCTTAAAGTATCTGAAAAGACAAACACAAGGTGACTGGGAGTGGTGTGAATCCAATTAATTTTTTTTTACACTGAAAAGAGGTTAAGTCACATTTTTCTCTAAAGAAAATGGCAATTTATAGAAGGTACTGAAGAATATTATACATACAATAGTTACTTCTCTCACACCAAAATATTCCTATTTGCAAATAATGAAACTTCCGGCAATAGGTGTTTAGACCCAGGTGTTCATGCATCACCGCAATAATGTTCTTAATTCATTTAAGGAAAAAAATCAAGCAAATACAAAAACTAACAAACTAAAACACGTCTTGTAAAAATCGATATCAATGGTGTTCTTGATTTTTTTCCCGCTTGTTTAGATCGAGTCGTCGCCTAACCTAGAAATAAAATTCTCACAGGGAGATGTTTTGTTTTTCTGGTTTAACGCCATTTTTCAGCACAATATAGGCTATACATTGCGGCCTGTATTACTGGTGGAGGAGGAACCCGGAAACCCCGGAAAGAACCACCGACCCACGAGAAGCTACTGGCAAGCTTTCTCACATAATTACATTAGCCGAATCTTAGACTCGAACTCACGCAGACAGCAGTGAGATGGCAGTGATCCGTAACGGACAGCGCTTTAGACCACTCGGCCACTCGGGGCCTCCTCACAGGGTGAATTACATCGTTGCAAGATACAGGCGAAAAACCGCTACCTTCTCGTTTCACCAGTGATTGCTTGAGATAAGATTTTCCTCTGAATCTGAAATGATAATCCTAATATTCCAATTGCAATATCTTTTTTTGCCAATAATCAAATAGAAAAGTTGCATTCGAATATTCGTTTATTTACCCAGCGAATTAAGATATCCTTTGGTAAAAGAAACAAGCTAGTTGGAGTGTAAACTTTGCAACCTTGAAATAATTGGTTTAAAACGAACAACTTCAAATGTGCTAAATCATCTGAAATGTACTCTCAGACTCAAAAGGTAACTATAATGTCAACATCCTGAATAGCCACATTGCTCACAACATTGCCATTTTCATCCATCATATTCTCTTGGAAACATAACGTGTAATACGGCAAATTGATCAGGAACATGGTACAAATCTGATATCATCTTAAACTCAACAATTCTTAATGTATCAAACAGAGCGAATAGATAAATAAATAAATAAATAAATAAATAAATAAATAAATAAATAAATAAATAAATAAATAAATAAATTAATTAATAAATAAATAAAATCCGAGAACTGCTTGCAAACATTCCTTTTGTCATGAGCAGCCATTACAATTCTCCACACCTGATCAGATTTACTTCGGGATGTTAATTACAATGGAGATCCGCATTTAGTCCTTTGTTTGTAATTTTGTACATATTACTGGAATCGCTAAACTGCTTAAAAACTGAAAAAATTCCGTTGTTTTTCTTTTAACGTCAGTAGTGCAGTAGTGCAGCTGTCAACTTCGTACCAGAAAGGTGTCCATCTGTCTCAGCTGATATGACTGAGGAACAAAACCATTGAAGCTGTGGGTTTTTTATAATGAGTTTGCTGTTACAATAAAGCTTGATAATTTGTGTTTTCACTGTGCATTAGCAAAGCTAGGTTTAGCAGCAGATATTCCAGTCTGAGCGGGAATCATTCATATTTTTTTCCCATGCCTTTTTGGAAATTACTTAACTCGTTGTTGGGAACATATGCCCATCAAGACCTGCAATCAACGTATTTAAAGGAGACCAGAAACCAATGGAAATATAGAATAATAAGAACATCACTAATGAAGAAAACCTTATTCTGAATTATTATATGCGACCGCAATCCCAGTATTTAAATATTGGCATATGTTCAACGAGCTGAATTTCCGTGACCTCGTATGCAAAATTTCCGCACCTATTCGGTTATTCTCGTGATGTGACGTCATAGTAGCGACCCCAACATCCGTACTAGCGATTTTGTATTATTGCTTACGGGTGTAAATAGCACATTAAGAAAAGGCTATGGACAACATTTTTCTTCTTTTCCAAATGATAAAGGCATAAAGAAAGTCTGGATACGTTATTGCTAGTCGATTTCAATGCAACACCATACAGCAATCCGTGCTCATTATATTTCTCAAAGGAATGTTACCAGAGGGATCCTAAACAACAGAACCTCTAGGATACACGTATGCTAAGCCTAGACTATAAGTTTAAACTGTTCCAGATATACCATTGTATATTTTAAATCCTGGTAAAGAGTGTCAAATGTACATAGTTACGAAAATAGTCAGAAGGCCGAGTAAGTGCTAATAAAAAATATGACAGCCCGACACCTGATCGTGCTGATGAAATGAGTAAATGTTTTTTTCTTCTTCAAGATTACAATCTAAATAAAGTCAACACTGTCCTATGTGTAATTGAGATCTGACTTTAATCAAATGGAAGCTTGCTAAAAAGAATAATAATAAGATTATCAACTCTTGACACCGTCGTGTTTCGATAAAAACAATTTAAGTAATTTTAAAAAAAATATTAAAAAAATTATTTAAAAAAACACAACCTTTCAGTCTATGCCTATTACACGTAAAATGTATAAACGGAAATCTGTAGTGATTGGAACTGATATAAAAATGTCCCTTGGGCAGTTTAAATATCATCGATTAAAAGAAAAGAAATCCGATATAAAATCAAAGTTTCACATTAACTGGCTGACAATAGAAATTGGGGGAAACGACTATTGACCTTCCCATTTGCCCCAATGTGCAATTACTCTCTGTGATACGCCTTTTTATCCCCCAGGACAAGACCTTTTTTCATATTCTGGTCTGCATAATAGTTACAGGTTAGAATTAAATATACAAACTTAATGACAGTTTAACACATTGACAATAATTCCTTCTCATTTCACTTTTCTTGTGAAATGGACTGGCTCTCTGACATAATTCAAAGAAACTATGTGCTAGAGAGTGTATGTAAGCAACAGAAATTCATTGGCAAATGAACGATGCCGAATTTTGTTGTAACTTCGAGGTCAAAGACTTCATTTTAAGAGTTCAAATCTGCAGTCAAACGTTACCGTACATGTATGTGGTCATTGTTTTCCCACATTTTATATCCAACCCTATTTCCTTCACTTTAAGTGTTAAGATATGTAACAGTGTTTACTGAATTAAATCTTTATTTTGAATTAGTTTTTTAGGGGCACATAAACTGTGTCGTATTTATTTATTTCTTCTTTTAATTTAATCATGGTAATGAAACTCTACATATATGGTAGAGGAATGTCAGGTGTTAACTGGCCGAGTTTTTTTTGGGGTGGAAATGGAGATTTGTTTTGCAGAGAAAATTACGCAGCCTTCATTGTGATAATTCATGAATTTTAAACTAATTGGTGACAAGTTTTTGTACAAGAAGTACTTCTGTAGTAGTTAAACAATCTGAAATTTACGTGAATAATGTTTAATCTTAAACTATTTACTGAAGACAAAAACTGTCCTGTGATATTAATTATTTCTTCACTACAATATTACCAAGTGATAAAATAGAATATGACACCTGTGGACTGCACACTTGATAAAACAATTATATATGGATTTTCTTCTTCTGAGAAATGAAAATTGAGAGACATATTAAAATGATCGGGAGTTAACTGCGAAAAATCAAGAGAGATATTACGACATAGGGAGGAAATACCTCCAAAATTGGAATTTATTTTCTTTCTTTCTTCTCCCGGCTTGAAAGTTAAAATATATGAACTGTTCGGGTTTGTGGAATTTCAGTCAGGGCTAGTAAGTTTATTTAAATCATCAGCCCGGGGCCTGTGGTTAAAACATTTCTTTCAGCACTGACCAGTACAGTACGTAATCTATTTTAACGAAGCATGTATATACTTACAGATTTGTCATACGTTAACTATAGCATGCATGTAAAATACACTGTAATTGAATCATAGAAAGGAAGCTTCTTTATGTTGAAATTAATTACGCATGATTTCCTCCTCGCAGATTTATTTATGGGGTGTTGTTTTTTGTCTGTGTGAAAAATTATTGTAATTTGTAACATTTATGATAGAAAAATATTTGGAACTACACAGTTCATTTTAACTAGAATACTAGGGAAGTTTTTTGTCAGACGATTGCCGAATGTTGATTGGATTAAAATGCTGTAATCTTGGAGAGCTTCTATTGTATGATATCAGCAGATTGGATATGATTAGTACCTTCAGAAGCATCAAGGGAAATTTAATTCCAGAGATATATGTGGACTATGGTATTATGCTCAGCGGATTATGCTGTTGCAGAGAGGTTATCGTTCGAGAGATTCCTCAGGAATACAACATTATGACAAGCTGTGTAAGAAGTATAATACATGCTATGCAATACGCAACTCACACATTGCGAATTTATCTACATCATGTCCTAATGACGTTGTTGTCACTGCTGGGTTTTCATGTATTTTCTGTATGCAAAGAAAATGCACATTCTCTAAACCCAGGAAGAAGTGGGTTACCTGATTGCTTTCGCATCAAGGTGTCTGTCACTTGGGATTAACAGTGAATCTGCTTCAAAAAGACTAAATCTGTGTGGACTTGGAGCAATGCAAGGAGATTGTGATTTGACAGAGATTTGTCTACAGCATATGAGTGATTAGAAAATGAGATACATGATTTCGTGTAAAATTGACGGAGCATATTCCCTTAGATGTAATAGCAAATTAACTTGCGATAAGTGTAGTACAGAAACATACCGTATCCCGAAGATCTGATGCAGAACCAAGTGTCTTTCAGCGTCGTCTATCTCCCGTCAGAGACACCCAGTATACACACCCCGTTGAAGATGGAAATGCTCAGGTCGATTGGAGCACGTCCATCTTTAAGGGATGCGAACAATCCTTCATGTTATGAATTGACAGATGTAGATTCCCTTATGTGTCTGTACTTCTTTCAATATCTACATTTCTTCAAACTAGGAAAAGAGAGACATCAACAGGTTGCGTAGGACAGCATGATAAACGTGACGAGGACAGAGCCCGATATATCGCACAGAAAGACAGAACTGAACCTCCTTGGTTAATGCTTCATAAGAGAGTCCAAGTTTATAAATACTTTCCTTTGCTTCAATAAATCTCTCAAACTATGTCCACATCACAATGCTGCTAGGTTCTACCTAGGAATTCTATTTCACAAGATCCATATTGCTAGATTAAGGCGTCACAGAAATTGAAAATTTAAGTGGTCAGTATCTCAAATTCTCAATCACTAGTGGGGTTGATTCCGTGTCAGGTGTGTCACTTCAGGATATGTATATCTCACATATGCAAGGATTGATTGTTCTTGGCTGAAATCTAACTAAGTCTATACAATCCAGTATGCTTGGTTCGTATTAGCTTTAATCTGCAAAAATCAAAATCAGAAGAGAAAGGTTTCATTTTGTTGACCTTAGCCTTTAACTGATGTCTTGGAATACAATCGGTAATTGTTGATAAATAAGACGTCAGCGTCCATTAGAACGAAACCAGCACCATATTTTCTATCTTTCGAATGTTTATCCCTAGACAGTAGCTACCTCACTAACATGAAAGCTACCGTTTAAGTGGATATTATATTTTGTGAAGTTTTATAATTTAAAATTTATATTACGCAGAATTCTTTAAAATATACATCCATATCACGTATTTTGTATGTTATTATTATTATTATTATTATTATTATTATTATTATTATTATTATGTTAGATATTTGCACTATTGATATCACGTGATGGTTTCTGGAAGACGTTCTTGTGCGTCCTCATGTTGCATTTTCGTATACGGTGAATCACAATCAAGTTTCTATGCCGTAACAAGAGTGAGTATGTATGTATGTATGTATGTATGTATGTATGTATGTATGTATGTATGTATGTATGTATGTATGTATGTATGTATGTATGTATGTATGTGTATGTGCGTGTGCGTGTGCGTGTGTGTGTGTGTGTACGTATGCATGTGCTACCTTTTCTTAAGCAAAATAGATATACGAAATAAAAAGACATATCCACATGATTGTGTTTCAAACTATATTGAAGGACTTTGCTACAAGTGACTTTATGCACTGTATGTCTTTCGCTTAAATACATCTCCCCGAGTGGAGGGGATGGTGCTGGTGAGGCATTGTTTAGAGTCATTTGTAGGTACGCATTTCCAGTACACAGATAATTCGCGAATCAATAAATTATATTTCTGTAAATAATAACATTGGACCGTTAACTACTAAGACCGCCTGCCACTTAACAATGCAAAGGTCAGTTTCTACCCTATCTTCCCGTGATATCAGTGCATATCATCAAATTGGCCTTGTATTACACGTGTAACCAATTGACAACAAATTTTCTTTATTTATAATGTTTAAATTTAGCTTAAATTAGGCTGGAAGAGCACAATCGTGACTTCCAAAAGATCCGTGGCATTATTTTGTTTGGACCATACTAATATCTTCTGCATTAAGCCAAGGTCTTACAACCTTCCCATATCATATATATATATATATATATATATATATATATATATATATATATATATATATATATATATATTACACTGTTTAGATGAATAAAAGTTTTATTTCGATAGACAATGTATACCAAAAATATTGTTATTTTGCTGGCTTTTTGTGCTTCAGAATTGTCTTTACTGTTTAAATTGGTATTGTTCTATCCACCAAGAAAAAGACATTTTATCTGCTGTTGGTTAGTGTCACAGAATAAGGTATGAAAAGACACCGTTACACTTTGGAACGATTTGACCATTTTTCATCGTATATGCGTACAACGTTAACTAGGATGAAATAACTTGTATTTTTAGTTCAACAATTGAATTAGCATGTATCTCGTCGTATATCTCTTGCGTCGAGAAACACTAAAAGAACGGTATACACGGGTATTTCAGCCTAATACCCTCCTATGGATTTAAATAAAGACTCCATTTTTGTACACGTTGCCAATAAAAGTGGGCTGAACCAATTCAAAAAAACTGTGTGCTGTCTTACGTATGACGGTATGTGTGTGCGGGTATAACAGACTGTTTGGTCGTCTATGCTTCCATATGAATATGGAAGACGATGTAACCATCAATGAAATTCAAAGATGAAACAGGTAATATGTAAACCTGAGAACATGGCTGATGACTCAATGGTGTAAGTGGCCGATACGAGTGTGAGTCAACCCAATAATTCGGGATAACCGTGGTTTGTCAGTGGACACATGTGCAACATTTACAAATATGTATGAATTATACGGCTGTACAAATGACCTAGTCATATATTTGTTCCAACTAATTGTTGTTTTAATTGAATATCATATTCAATTGCGCTACATCAAAGGTAGGGATAATGTAGGAGCGGATTGTTTAAGTCGGTTAGGAATGTCTGAGGTGAATAGGTCACCTAAGGACAAGTAACGGGAGCAGAGTAGTTCACCGAAAAATTGGGAGAGTAAAAGTACCGATTTTACTCTTAACAAGGGGGTAATGTCTAGTGCCAAATTTTTCGCCAGTGAAATCCATTAATTAATTCTTAGTCTAGCCGACAATTAACTGTTATCTTGTGGGAGAGTTTGCACGGAATGTTTTTCTAAACTCGGTCACCATGATTACTATGTTTATTGTAAAAACGACCTAGCTGTATGACAGGCTACAGAAGGGAAAATTCTCACGTAAAGCTGTCAAAATGATTGAGACAAATGAAAGGTGGCATTTTGACACATTTTTATACAGTTTTCCAAATGTCTGTAGGAATAGCATTTATTCCGATTGGTCAAAAATAAATCAGGAGTGTGTGTCGAACCCTGAAAATTGGATGAATATATTCTCTGAGCAAATGAATTTGAACCAGTCTAGGAAGACCTCTGCAAGAGACGGTCAGCATTATTAATTCCGACATAGGACAAGACTCCGAACGTACTTTAGGAAGAGACGTTCGTAAAATTATGGTTCCAGAGAAAACTGAATTTGGAACGATTGTAAGACGCCAAAAACACAAGGAAAATAGTTTGTTTGGAGAAAGAGAGAAATAGAGAGGAGATCTAGATTCAGAGACGGAAAAAGAAGTCAAAAGTCAGAGTTGTGGAATCCCACGTTCACCAGAGGGCAAAGTAAAGTCGTGACGCAAGCAGAAGGAAAAAACCAGTCGACTAACAGGTCACTGTGAATTTACCAAGCGGTCTAATGTTAAAGAACACTCGATTTCGTGATGAAATTTGCTATCAGCTATTAACGGCTAAATTCATCTATTTTATTAGTGTTTGAATTTTAATTAATGTGTCCATTATTTTAAAGCTTCAGTTTTACTGTATTTCTGAACTAAGTGTATTCAGAAGGAAAGAAATTGTAATTTACTGTGTCATTCTTTTTCTTGGTTTTATTTTAATTAAATTATTTGTCTTTACGGGGGCTCGTGTGTTGTCTTTGCTCAAGATACCGACTCAAGATTACCATATCCATTCTATGACCGGGGAAATTACACCGTAGAGGTCATCCTTTAGATAACGAGTTTTAGCGGGAGGCTGTTTCGAGTGTTGTTTTTCCAAGTTGCGCAATACCTCTGACCAGGGACTTGTTAAATACTGTACTAATAACGCTTGATACCGAGCATACCCCGTTACAATGAGATTAATTTAATTTTACAATCATTGCGCGAGATCATATGCATCTTACCGTCATACATTTGAATATATGAATCATGTTTTTGTTGGTTTTCCTATTTGTGAATATTTTGATAGAGTACTTCAGACGTATATTTAGAGCGTGAACGAATCACATTATATATAGAAGATACATATTTTTTATTAATCAATGCCATAAATTTCCATCTTTCACACGTTGTGTTGTTCTCGTTTTATCCAAGCTTCCCTTCAGGTCTATCCTGTTACAGTAAGCAGGTAAAGACCAACTTCCATGCGAGAGAAAACAATAAAACAAGTAAAAGCTAAATCTTAAATTTGTTTTATGGTACCGTCCAATGCTCCAACCCTTCTTTGTTGTAATGGTAATGGTGATGGTGGCGGTTGCCATGACAATAAATATCACTAGTGTGGTGTTTTCGGCATGAGTATTGATTTCTGTTAGTGCCCTCGGTAAGTTTGACCAATGAATTTTGAAGTAAGTGTAAGCTACAAATAGTGATATTTTGTTCCTTCAATGCCTTTCGTTATTAACCCTGTCATTGTAAACTTATGGGCTAACGAAAAAGACACATTCAATACATTTCGCTATTTATACACTTGCTGAGCGGTTATTTGGATATCAATACGCGAAAGAATTCATCCAGGATAATCGATCTCGTGAATGGGTTAAGAGATTTCCAGGTGTAGTTACCGTGCTTAATAATGAGATTCCTAGAACAATCAACATGAAACCTAACAACGATATTAAACAGAAGTATAATCCTGATTTCAAAGAACCAATTGTTGGCAATGTCTCTCTAAGGTATTTATACGAACCAGGAGAGCTTGAAGGTGGTAAAACAGAGCTACTGATCCTATTTGGAGTGTCACTGTACATAAAATATCTAGTATAACACGATCTACGGGTAGACCAGCAATCTATAGACTGGATTCAACTGCTCCTCAGCGAGAATTTACTCGACAACAACTACAAGTGATACCCGAGGATACTCAATTAGCACCGCGTGGTCTCAACTAGCACCTCTTCGTCTGTTGCACTCAAGACAAGTCAGCATCACATTATCTCTGGTTAAAATCCTAATGGTAGATGTTCCTGTTTGAATATACCTCTCCAAAATTTTAATCAGTAGGCACCATAATTTTCGTTTGTCATGTAATTTGTTTTTGAAACTCTACACCCTTACACATAGTCAAACAGTAAATCCTTGGATGAAATAAAATCCTGAGTTGACAAGCTTGTACAATTCAGGTATCGGATTTTTGTCTTTAATTTTGGCACTGAAATGTGTCACGGAAATTTTTTTAAGCATGAGATCTACCGTTGTTTTTAAAAAAGAAAAAAAATACAAAACTATTTAATTCATGACGCGAGTGATCTTGCACTGTATAACCCTGCTTATGGCTAACTTTGAAATAAACTACCAGAACCAAAACACACGTTGGGAAGAATTGTAACAATGTAACAATGAATGACGCGGGTGACATTGCACTTTATGACCCTGCCTATGGTTAACTTTGAATTTCAAATCAAAACACACAGCTTAGACTCTCGATAGAATAATGTACATTTTGGTGCTGCTTTTTTCCCCTTCGACTTAGATTTCTTAACAACATTGTTTGTAGCGTGTGCTCAGAAACACAGGACATCCCTTAAATTTGAGATATATGTTAAGAAGTCAGTCGACAATAAATATCACACTACCCTTTTACTAAATTGATGAATGTAAGCAAGCAATGAACATATTTCACATGGAAAGTATGGTGTTCTTTATTATCCTTGTTTTGTTTTCCTTTCCTTCTGTGTGTATAGGAGATTGTGTGATTTTATTTTCCTTCTCTTATGTTTTGATAAGAGATTGTGTGGTTTGTTTTCAGGGCCACTCATATACCTCGAAAAAATATTTGCTTTATTTGCCTCCAATTCCCTTGTCGCTAGACAGTCCCGAATAAAAATAATATTCCCCATGTTAAACTTCACTTGTCGCTAGATTGGACCAAATAGTTACCATTTTAAATTCCCCTTGTCGCTAGATAGTATCACTATGTTACATTTCCCTTGTTGCTCTATAGTCCCATTATGTTAAATTTAACTTGTCACTATATAGTCCCATCATGTTAACTTTCCCTTGTTGATATATAGTCCCATCATGTTCAGTTTCCCTTGTCACTAGATTGTCTCAAATATTCCCCATGTGAAGTTCCCCTTGTCGCTAGATGTTTCCAAGCACTTTTTGACTGGATTTCCCACTGTCTCTAGAGTATCCACTATTACTACTATAAAGTCTGTAACATATATTTGATATGTCATTTATATTTATTTTTATTGTTTGTTTGTTAGATTCAAATCTGGCATTTTAAGTTTAAGATTCGTTAATTGGGGTTGTGGTTACCTGTATTTTTCAAAATAAACACCAGGTGTTGACCTCATTTCTGACCTGGCTTCAGAGTTGTAAACAAGCTTTTAAAATGATTAGTTGGTTCCAAGGACATTATGGAGCTTTATATAAACATCTTTCTATTTTTAGCTGGGTCATACGGTATGTACGTGAGATTTTTAAACGTAAATTTGTTCTATAAGATCACGTGACTCCTTTCTTGTTTACGTAAAAACAGGTATATAAACTATGTTATAGAGCGAGCTATTTAGTAGAAGTTGGGCTTTTAGAATACTAAGTTGTTTGCTGTTTTGAGTTATTTTTAATTACCTTGTACTGGAAATTATGTCAATCGTTTGGATCAAGAGGAATTATTTTGTTATTTATCTGGAAAAGAAATGTGCTCATAGAAGTTTATTAACAAGAACTGACTTACTCAAGTGACATCGTCTTCCATCATGGATAATTCGCTGGGATTCGAACTTGGAATGATTTGGACATTTTATTACCAGGACGTTTGCAATTTCTCAAGTGGATAATATTTTGAATTATGGATTCATTAATTTTGGAAGTGATTCTTAAAACTAAGTTTATTTTTCTATTTTTTGGAAATTATTTGTGCTCAATAAATTGTTTATTAAGTTTTTACAAGCTTATTATTTTCACTCTTTCTATGGTACTGTTTATTCAAGCCTAGCACGTAACATAGAAATTGTGGGCTCGTCCAGGATTGGAATTTGGCTAGAATTCTTTCAGAAAACTTTTGTTTTAAATTTTAATACCCTTAGATTTTGAATTGTTTAAAAATCTTTAGTGAGATTGACAGGCTTGCATTAAAATGACATCTAAAGTAGAAATATTTCTTTATAATCCTACTCAGATGCAATTAGATCTTTTCAAAAAAGACGAGTTGATTCAACTTGCCAGTAAATATGATCTTTCTGAAGTCAAGGTTTCTTTAACGAAACAAAATATTAACAAGATTTTGGTCAAATATTTGGTAGAAAAGAATGTTTTGGAAAAAGTGTTCTGATTTCGGTCAGTAAGTCTGCATGAGACTGACATATAAATGAAGAAATTAGAATTAAAATTCAAGATGGAATTAAAGTTGAAGAAGCTAGAATTTCAAGAGAGGGATAAAGAAAGACAATTAAAATATGAAAAAGAGAAGAGATAGACAGGAAGGGAGAAAGAAAGACAATTACAATATGACAACGAGAAGAGGGAGAGACAGGAAAGGGAAAAGGAAGGACAATTACAATATGAAAAAGAGAGGGAAGAAAGGGAATATCAATGTAGAATGAAAGAAATAGAGCTGGCAAGTGAAAAACACCTTCATACCTCAAATCCAAATTTACTTTTTGAGTTAGGAAGGAATATTAGATTAGTTCCCCCTTTCATAGTAAAAGAAGCAGACAAATACTTCATTCGTTTTGAAAAAGTTGCAGAAAATTTAAAGTGGCCAAGGCAATATGTACTTACTGGTAAGGCTAGTGAGATTTACACTTCAATGTCTGTTCACCAAAGTTGTGACTATGATGTGGTCAAAGAATGCATTCTAAGGGGTTATGAGTTAGTCCCTGAAGCTTATTGACAAAAATTCAGAAATTACAGAAAAGAAGCTGAACAAACTCATATCGAATTTGCTAGAGAAAAGGAGCAGTTGTTTGATAGATGGTGCTTAGCCAAGAAAGTCGAACAAGATTATGAAAATCTCAAGCAAATGATATTAATTGAAGTTCAAAATCTGTGTCCTTAGTGACGTTAAAACTTATCTCGATGAGCATAGGATTGAAACCTTGGAGAATGCTGCTCGAGCTGCTGACGAATACTCTTTGAGACATAAAGTTCCTTATGTTAACAAGACTTCTACTTAACAGTCTTCTGGCAGAAAAGTATTTCCGCTTAACACTAGCCCTTTTAAAACTCAAACTAGCACAACTTTCAAAAATCAATACTTCAGAGAAGCTTGATTCTAGATCCTTGTCTCTTCCGACGTGTACATATTGCAAGAAAAAAGGACACGTTATTTCTGATTGCTACAAATTGAAAAATATGCATCAGAATCAAGACAGACCTGTTCCAAATGCTCTTATTTCTAAGAGGTCAAGGTCACGGTCGTGTATTCAAAGCAATACATTTGTTGGGTCTAATAAACCCCAGTCTGATTGTATTATCTAGAATTATGAACCATTCATATCGAAGGTTTCTATATCAATCTTGGGCCATTCAGCCAATCTCACCCCTATTAAAATTTTAAGGGACACAGGAGCTTCTCAGAGTCTTTTATTGTCAGGTACGTTGCCTTTTTCTGAGAAGTCTTCTTCTAAAGAAAGTGTTCTTATTCAGGAAGTAGAGTTCGGCTTTGTTAATGTTCCTCTCCATTGTGTAAATTTGTCATCAGACTTAGTAGCAGGACCTGTGACAGTCGGACCAGTCTCGGTTTTACCCGTTGAGGGCATTCATTTATTGCTAGGCAACGACTTAGCTGGAGACAAGGTTGTGGTTTTTCCATTTGTAACTGACATGCCTGATTTGGATCATACAGTTGATCCAATTGAAAAATAATTCTCTGATATATTTCAAGCTTGTGCAGTTACCAGAGCTATGGCAAAGAAAGACACATGTATAGGTCATGCTTTTGATGAGGTCACTTTTACTCTTTGTTTGGATCAATCAGAAGGTAGTGATCATAGTGATCATTTTTTAACAACTCATTCTCTTTATTCTAATCAGGGTGATAAACGACAATCACTTGTCGTCGAACAGGAAAAGAACCTGAGATCCCCTGTTTGTTTCAAAGGGCCATACGTGAGACTGAAGCCACTGAAGTTCCTGTCTGTTATTTCATTAAAAATGGAATTCTTATGAGAAAATGGAGACCTCCCGAGGTACCTGTTGGTAATGAGTGGTCGGTGAACTATCAAATAGTAGTTACAAAATCTTACAGACAGGAAATACTTAATCTGGCCCATGAAACTCCTATGGCTGGTCATTTAGGGATTAATAAAACTTTTCACAAGATCTTGACTCACTTCTATTGGCCAAAAATCAAAAGTGATGTTGCTAAATACTCTAGATCTTGTCATACTTGTCAAATGGTAGGAAATCCCAATCAGAAGATACCTAAGGCTCATCTATAACCTATTCCTGCCTTTGACGATCCATTTAATAGAATTATGGTAGATTGTGTAGGTCCCTTACCTCAGCATACCTGTCTGGCCTCATCAATGTGTACACACCAGAAAGATACCTAACCTCCTCTTCTGACAATCGTATACTCATTATTCCCACTTTGAAACAAAGTCAAATTCACAACGTTCTTTTGCGTACCAGGGCCCATCATTGTGGAATGAATTGTCCATTTGAATTATACACAATGACACAGTCATGCCTTGCAAGAGTTCACTCACGTTTTTTGACTGCAAGAACAAACTTAAAGACTTAATAATGTTTCCTACCTTAAAGATTTTCAGCCTTTGTTATGTTTTTTTAATTTCATGGTGTTTGTTTTTGTATTGTGTAGTCATATCGATATAGATATTGTTAAGTGCTTAGAGCTTCTAATGATAATTCGCTATACAAAGTCCTCATTTATATTATTATTATTATTATTATTATTATTATTATTATTATTATTATTATTATTATTATTATTATAATTATTATTATTTTAATAATGTTATTATTCTTATTATCATCATTATTTATTATTATTATTATTATTATCATTAATATTATTAATATTAATATTAATATTATTATTATTATTATTTTTATTTTACTAATGTTATTATAATCATTATTATTATTATTATTATTATTATTATCATTATTATTATTATTATTATTATTATTATTATTATTATTATTATTATTATTATTATTATTATATTGGAGGAAATCTTCGTATTGTTCATAGGGTAAACACAACTAATCAATATATTTAAAAAACAAAATACAAATAGCTATCGAATTCAAATGGCCATGTATGATTCAATGTTGTCAGAATTAAGTTAAGGCAATATGTTTTTCATGAGTTCTCTACCCTGAAATAGATTTTTATTACATCAAAATCTGTCTAACACAAATGGATTATTTTGATTTTAAAATAACTTTAAATGACCGCTTTGAAATGTATTTCACACATTATGTATAGCAGACTGGGCGAATCGGACAATTATATAGAAGCGTCTATTTAGCAAACCAAGGTTTCTTCCAAAATCGTCAAAAAGCGTCTATTTGGCAAACCAAAGCTTCTTCCATTATTGAAAAAAAGTTTCCTTTGGAGACGCAAAGTGTTTTGTTGCGTCCTCCCTGCTGCTATGGCGGTAAAAATATTTGATCAAGTCCGATACGATATCGTGTTTTCGGATCTGATAAATTTATAGTTATAAATCCGTGAGGGGTATCCTGAGCACCATTAAGGAAATTTCGAAATTGATTAAAGTCCATGTCACTGTCACAAGAATATTAATAAATATTTTGTAGTGTGTATTTTCCATTTCCGTTAAACACACATACTAAATTGCAACTCTCTCTGATAACGCTTGAATTATGTACGTATTTTTGAGACATATATCACGTCTGTGTTTTTATGTCGTCCTCGAGGAAATATTTTGGCAGGTTTTTTTGTGCTTCCACCATTACACCATCGTATACAACAAAATTATTAATACTTTTATTGAGGTCTTCCACGGATGGAGCGTCATCAATATCCGTGATAAACTCAATAATATCTTCATCGATTTGCGATTTTGCTTTCTCCTTAAAAACGTTTAACACTTGATAACATCACTGATCGTCTGCGCTAGGAGCAATCAAATATAGTTTATCCCATTTCATCAATCTCATTATCAAATTAAGTAACAACTGCGTCTTGCCGCTTCCAGATGGTCCGATTATAGTCATACGAATATAATTTGGTAGCGCTGCATGATGCTTAGCTGGTTCTCGTGTTTTTGTCGCCGAAAAATCAATTACATTCATGTTATTATAAATAAATTTTGTATTATTGTGTCAAATGTACGAAGCGTACTAGCACACACGACTTGACGACGATTACAACTAAAAATAACAGATCAGCACTTGCTGGTAAGTGTGTACAATGTGGTACATAAAAATGTAGAATTGTTTCTATGAAATCTGGAGATGTTTTAAAAACAAATGAGGAGGTGATATTGCAGCCAAGTTAGTAAAACTCCCAGGAACACCATGAGCAAAATATCCAGGAGAAAAACACCTTCCAGGGTATAGTTATTGTCGACCCGGGACCAGACTTGACATCAGAATCGATAATCAAAACCAACCCCGACCCGGTAAAAACCCAATAAACGTTATTGATAGGTCGTGTCATGATCATGATGCTGCTTATAAAAGCAGTAATCTGCAACACAGACATATCGTAGATGTGAAATTAATTCATGCGTTGAATTATGTTACTGATAAATCATTCAAAAGAACATTGGCTTCATGGTTGATAAAATCGGCGATGAAAAGTAAATTGATGTTGCGAGCTGGTAATTAATAACATCATGGAATCTATTTTTTATTCTCCAAGATGATACTGGAGGCGTAAATAAGCAATCAGTAAATTCGCTAGCGCCATAAAGGTGAAAATACCACTACAACGGATTGGTTATCCAAACAGGCGATATGGAGAATTTATCTACCACAGCCTAAACAAATTAACTTCTCGCATTTTGATGTCAGCGCACCTAATGAGGTTCATCAGGCTGATATAATATTTATGCTGCATGATGGTGTTTACATGTATGCGCTATCCTTAGTTGATGTTGCGAGAAGATACAAACAAGCAGAATCTCTAAAAACAAAATCATCAACTGAAGTTGCTTCTGCGTTTGAAAGGATTTATCGAATGGGGTCCTCTGAATTGGCCAAATCTATTACAAGTTCATCCTGGCAAGGAATTTCAGGGTGCAGTGTTATCAACAATGAAGCATCATAATGTCGCCATTAGACGAGGACATACTGCAGTACATCGCAACACTTGCTGAACGTTTATTTGGATATCAATACGCGGAGGAATTTATTAAGGATAAACGATCTCGTGAATGGGTCAAGAGATTACCACGCGTAATGACCTCGCTGATAAATGACATTACTAGAACATTTAATATTAAACCTAACAGTGCGATTAAAAAAAATTATATACCCGTAAAACAGCAAAATGATTTTTCAAAACAACTAATAAACATAAATGTTACTGTAAGATATTTATATGAACCAGGAGAGCTCGAATGTGGAAAAAAAGAGCTACTGATCCTATTTGTTGTGTTACTGCACATGCAATATCTAGTATAACACGATCCACGGATAGACCCCCAGTCTATAGGTTGGATTCAACTGCTCCTCATCGAGGATTTACTCGTGAACAAATACAAGTGATACCAAGGATACTCAATTACAGCCGTGTGGTGTTAACTAGCACCTCTGCGTCTGTTGCACTCAAAACAAGTCAGCATCATGTTATCTCTGGTATGACCAATACTGCTATTTCTTCTGTCTACGGTAAATTGGCGAGGAGCTTTATCCTACCAACACCAACGCATTATACAATTGCAACTCGCGCTGTGATTATTATGTTGTTCTTTTAGTGTGATTATAAATTAGGCATCATTGTCAAATTTTCTCTTATTATTTTTGTCCTGTTGCTTATAACCAGAGAGTTTTTTCTGATTATATCATCACTTCAATATCACTTATTGCTGTGTCAATATAGTCTATAGTGTTTTCAATCGTAACATGATCCCCATCTCTCGTCTGACTTCAGCCACTGCTTCTTTATATTTTACGTCTATATAAAGGAATCAGTGGCTACTCTAACTGCAGTGTCAGGAAATATATTTGTCATCGAAAGTAATTTAATAAAATCATACGCCAGCATATACGACCTTAGATGAACGTACTGAGGATTTTCTCCATCTGTGTAACTAACAATTGTACCTAATTTGGTTCCATCGGATAAGAAAGCGTCTTTACGATCGACGTATATACCCCTAGATGTTACATCTGCGATTATAAAATCGTATTCAGTATCATTTATAATCAACCGTGAAGAATATCGTTTGTGGTCGTATTTTCCACCCTGTGTGAACATAACAATTATTTTTGTACCGAAATCTTTTGCGTGTGTATTTCTAACTTCAAAGATTTATTTGGGCCATTTCACGACATATTCTTCCTCGAGATCGGGGAATTGTTTTTTGTTTTTGCTGATAATACTATCTAGACTATCGGGTTGTGGTAACCAGGCTTCAGATTGTTTTCGATATGATACAATTGCTTCACTGACAATCAGCGATATCAGCATTTTAGAATCAATCATATACCATAATAACACAATTATCATCCAGTGTTTTTCAGATATGTGTCTACCAAGCCAAACATAACAGCAACGATGAAGTCCTTAGCCAATTCAAGTAAAACCACACGAGCGAATCCGGTGAGATCAAAATCGGGCAGTGGTCCATTGATAGAAATACGGGTCATCTTATGTGTGGGATATCCAAATCTTTTGAAGTACTCAGAACTCTCTCCATACCCAAGAAAACTCCCCAGATAACACGCAATCATATCAAACGAAATAATACTTTTAGGGACGTATTTTGTATTCATAATCCATCATGGCCGTATTTAAAGCAGCTTGATCCAATATCTTAGAGAAATTCTGCGCGTGTTGGTTTCCATAGATTTCTCTTTCTTGTGAAATGAGCTGCAACTGACGAAATTGTAAAACAATTTGTTAATAATAGTTCGTCGTATTCCGTAGAAAAACCACTAGCTAGTTTTTTCATCTCATCATGGAGGGCTTGCGTACGGTAAAATTCGCCATTGGGTCTTATAAATTGATCCAATTTACCCTCATCGTCTTCAAAACTATGAAGAAACCACACTGACACAGGATCGTTTTTATTTGACTCGTAAATAAAATCAAATAAATTTCCCGTGTAATATTTTATGGTTCTATATCACGGAAATATTGTTACCGCAGGTGTACAAGCGTGTTCATTATGGTCAATAATTTTTATTGGAGCTCCTTTTGACTTATATTTCGATTCGTGTAATACCTCCCTTGTTATCGTCATCACGGTTATTGGGAATCTTAATGATGTTTCTAATTTGGTTATATCTTGAATTGTTGCTTCTCTCTCCTTCACTGTTAATCCCTATTCGTTTATTTTTTTTTGTCTTAGATCCGTCAATTTGTTTCCACGCAACGCATTTGTAAAATGTTCTATTATTCGTTCTGCTACACAATTTATTCTCTCTGACAAAGTCAGCGGCGACAATTTCATTGGTTTTAATTTTTCAATACTCGGTTTATCATTTATCGGATAGATCCCATAAACAACTGCCGTTACAGGATAGGATCTCGTAATACGGTTTGTCAATCCCAGTCAGAATTTCTGGTTTGGAATGCGTGATAAGTCGCAGTTATGTCTGAATTACGGTGGTAGGCGATACACAGAACTAAAGCGCTATTATGATAAACGATTTGAAAACTCCATCAAAGATTCCATCAATGACTCTGACATCGTCCTTAACTCTATCAAGGACAAAATCATAAGAACACCTCAAGACTACATTATAGATTCTCATGTAATAATTAAACCATATAATGAATTAGACAAATAATATTATAATATATAAATGAACAAAGAATTTCAACCACATCCTGTGATAACCAATTATGAAGCATCTCGTGACGGTATTGTCAGACACCGCAGGCTGAAGAAACCAGTTGGTGTTGACAATGGTATGAGGTATTTGATGTCTATTGCTGGAGGGAAAAAATATTACTGTCACAGAATCGTCTATGAGGTATTTAACGGATTGATCAAGGATGGTCTTGTTGTTGATCATATTGATAGATGCCCCCTACATAACAGATTGTATAATTTACGAGCGATCACACAAAATCAGAATACCAAATGGGGAGGGACTGAAAAACCCTCAAAATATGCGAAACCTATAAAATCATTTAATACAGAAAATAACGAAGAAAGATTATTTCAATTAATAAATGAAGCTGGAAAGTATTTCGATATTTGTAGATCCTCAGTACGACATGTTGCAGAGAGTATCACTAGATCAGCGTTTTCAAAGAAAACCGGACATATATTTCAATTTACATATGCCTGAATTATGTTTTGTATCGTATATTGTAGCATTAAGGGGAATAACTCGTGTGGGCTTGTGTGTGTAGTTTTGAAGGAACGATAACTCTTTTGTTGTAGTCACGTATCTCAATGGGATAATGGTTTGTGTGTTGGTTTGAGTAGAAAATTTATAATTTCATCTAAAATTTTTAACTACAGTGAAATCTACGATCTCCATCTATGATTTTTCATCTACGATTTTTCATCTACGATTTTCCATCTATGATTGATATACAATTCGTTAAATTCTTTACGACATACACATATATCGTATTCAAAATTAAAGATTTGTAGATTTCGGGCACTAGTGTATTGTATACACAGATGGAATCACGTCCTGGGGCCCATCGTTCGAATCTCGTAGCAGGCATTATTGTCGACGGTACCGATTTGGAGGTTTTTCTATATAATTGGGGGCGCTAGCCCCAAAGAGTACTTAGTGTACAACTCCCGCCACGTCAAATACGGTGTGGGGGAGGTTACAATCACGATAGGCGCTCCCAAAATAAACAATACCTTGGATGCAAAAAGCTCTATGAAACACTAGGGTAACCACACAGGATGGATCAGAATGAAGAAAAGAAACGGTCATAGGGTCAAAGAGATAGAAAAATCTCAAAGAAATAAAGAAGAGAGAAATCTCAAAGAGAAAAAAATCTCAAAGAAATAAAAGAACCCTATGAAAGACACAAAAGCCAATAAGGGACCCAGTGATTTGTTTATTTTTGTTTTTGAAAAATATATTAAATATATAATATTTAAATCATTATTAACGAGATTTCAAATTTGAAAAATCAAGGAATTCAATTGTCAGATACATTGGATTGAAATCAGATTATTTCTGAATTTCAAGATATTGATGATAGCGTTCGGAATAATAGGTATTTGTTATCGAAATCCTATTCTTTTATAAATAAAATTCAATACGCTATTTATGACTCCCTCGCATTCTGTAACGACATGAATAAGTTCGTCCCGTTATTCACTGCTGTCGAAAAGGTCAGAAGTGAATTGGGGAAATAATATGAAATCAACGCACAATTACCTCGAAAATCAAAACAATAAAAGAGATTATCCGCCAAAATGTTAATTCCCCTTTGATTGCCTCAACAATTGACACTCTGATCACACCATACATACATGAGTAATACAGATATGAGCTTACTCACCTAGAACGAAATTATGTAGATAGGTGATTTATCACTTCGCGGAAGTATAACACACAAAAGAATTTTGGGGGTGAGTTTTTCCACTTGCAATTTAAATAGTACATTAATTTATAATGGTAAATGTAGCACTAACAACTAAACTAGCACGTGAACGATTAGCTTCGAGTTCCAGTTCGTGATTCCGTTCGAAATACGCTCTAAATGAGAAAGCAATTTCAAAGTGATTTTGCAACAGACACTGAACAATTATTGACTCCAGTTACCTCTGCAACGGGATAAGTCGTATCAATCACTAAAAAAGCCATATTCTTGAGGAACAACGAGAGAAAAAAACATAGCCCTTCTTCCAATACTTGAAAAAATAGCAATGGAAACTGAACAAACAAAAAAGTCTTTAAAAACACTTCCTAATGATATAATAGCTACTGCACGACTTCAGGGACAACAGGGTGATATTATTGAAGAAGAAGAGGGTGATATTGGTAAAACTCAAAGAGGTGTTTCCTTTATAGACAAATTCTGCGAAGGGACTAAAAAAAAAAAAACAATTTCAATTATTAAAATCCAGTGATTATCAAGCTTTTGGTAATTTCACTGCTAACTGCTATCATTGAAGAAGAGATTTTTTAAAAGACGAGTATAAAGATAATATAATAAAACGCGAATAAAAGAGAATTAGGGTATACAAATTGTATTGAGGGAATTGATAATTATGATATTCAACAACAACAACAAATCGAAGAACGAAAACAACAAAGAGAAGAAATAAAACAACAAATCAAAGAAAAACGTCAAGTACGTATGCAAGAAAAACAACCACCACCTGTTGATGATAGTCAGGGTACAAGTGGTACAACTAAAGAAAATAGAGATGGATATCAAAGGTGTTTTTCAGGTAGTGGTCTAGTTCATTGTCCTAGTAATATTCTCGTGGATATATCACGATTAGAAGTTCTCATAGAGGGAAAACGAGCTGGAAATAAATCACCGGAAGTAATTAATAAGGCAGCTGATATCTGCAGACGACTATTTCAGGATGGTATCATGGATATTGGTGTATATTGAGAGTTTATTGATGAGCTAGCAGACGGTTACCATCGTGATTAAATCACCACATTAGAGAAATAGCATTTAAATAAGATGATCATACACTACAACCACAACAAACCAACCATGGTCTATGTAGTAAATTCACGATTTCCAGGTTATAGAGCGTGCTATGGAGATGGTCTCGGCAATACCATTGCAGGGTTATTTGCAAGAATGGATCCAAAAATAGCACCAATCGCAAAACAGTTATCAATGAAAAGCTATTGATGTTATTCGTGATAAGGGTATTAGCGCTGTTGGTGATATTGCCGGGAGGGCATTTTCCGCATCTAAAGAAAAACTAGTAGCGTCAGTACTGCGGCGAAGGAAACCACCAATGACAAAGTCACTAGAGAAACTACCATCTACGGAAATTATGCTCAAGAGTATTAACAAAATAATAAACTATGCGGTGGAGCAGAATATATAATCACGGATAAATGATGACACTCAGGGAAATATTACTGCAAATACGATAGCGGGAAGTGGTTTGAAATCGCGAGCGAGATAACGATTTAGATCAAGAAATATATAATAATATGTTCAAATCGGCTCCTGATACAGCGTTTGATATTGACGCCCCAGTACCCAAGAATGATTCTATACTTTCTACCCTCTGAAGCGTTTATCGAAATAGAAGGAGAACTTGTACAAAATGTTGGTGATACACCATATGCAAATGATGAAATATCCGAGTTGGTTTTGTCAATAATGGTATCATGGCGCTATTTGAGAGTGCTAGATACATGATTGATGGAAGAGAAATCGAGTATGTAGAGCGTGAATCTGATGTTGCCACAACAATAGTGGGGTTATCAAGATATTATGATGATTATACAAGATCGGCAGGTCCATTTACAATGTTCTCTAAGGATCTCACTGATTACGCTGATCACATTACGTTTACTAAATTACGTACACCAAAAAATACCAAAATAACGCATCTGATCCACAACCAGATGATGGTGAACACGAAGCAAGACTAGCTGCTGCCTTTGATGTTATAAAAAGCATTAATCCCAATTACAACTTGGGGTTTGCAACACGCGTATCAATGTTTCAAAGACAGCGTAGACAATTTTCATGCGCGATTCCACTACATCATATTTTCGGATTTTGCAGAAATGTAAGAAAAGTTAACTTCTCTTGGTTTCATTTTGAATTTGAATACGATGGCAAAGAACGTACAACACGGTTCTATTAGATAAACATATTAATGTGTTTTTAGAAATAACAAATGAATATTTCGAATCTGATAGAGAGAGAGACTACAGCAAAGTTTTCTAAAATATCTTTTGGATATAACGGGTTCACGTGATGAAATCATAAAAATAATAAAAGATAAGAACACTTATATAAAAGATATTGAAACATTAAATGAATTTTTTATAAAATATTTTGATGAATCTATTGACGAGCGAGGAGGAGAAAAACAAAAAATTCTATCCGCATAACATTTAACAAAAGAAGAGTTATTAAATTTTAAATTACCAGAATATAACGTCCCAGAGATGGAAAATCTCTCAGTCACACCATCGATGATGGTTTTAAAAGGATTCACGACGCATGGAAGAAAAGACCACAATCACAAACAACAACAATCATCAAGCATAATTATGAACCAGATGGTGGTGGTAGGCATATCGCTTATCAAAACGTCAACATATACTCGGTGATTGCATTGAATTTAGTATGTGATGTTATTGAAGGAAGTTATCAAATAAATCTCGAAAGATCAAATCAAGCCAAACATGGATATATTTTATATTCATTTGCACCAACAGATCCACCTGGATTTTTAGTAATTGAGGATCCAATTAATCCAGTCTATATGCAAAGTCATAATGATTCGTTAACGAGAATTAATTTTAAACTCACTGACCAGTCCAATAATCTGATTGATTTACTTGGTGAGGTTTTACAAATTAGTATGTGAAATCGTAAAAAAAGATTTTTTTACCCCCATAGCAGGAGAGAGGACGCGACAACGACTTTACGTCTCCAAAAAACTCTCTTTTTACGATTTCGGAGGAAGCCTTGGTTTGCTAAATAGACGCTTCTATCTCTGCTGTTATATATAAACGTCATATATAAACGTCATATATAAACGTCATATATAAACGTCATATCTCACCAAAGTAATTTTTTGTTTTAATGTCCAAAAGTTTGAGATATTAGAAAATGATTTAGCCAAGTGTAATTAGATATTAATTAATACAACTAACCAGTTGTTGAAAGACACGTAAGGAAAATTTGTCTGAAACAAAGTTAGCATTTTCGTATATATTCCACCTAAGGACGACTAATGTAGACGAAAACTCAGTTTACTGATAGCACATCAACTTTATCAGTTTGGAGCTCGTACGTCCTGGTTCCTGTGACATACGAAATGATAACATGTCAATAACCCAGACAATAATATCTCAAGAACATCGATATCATCCACTTGTCCAACATTGTGTGGGACATCACACGTGTACTGCGTGATTTATTCATGATACGGCTGATAGTGAAGATATTTCTTTTATTTGCTTTATCACCACACTATGCAAGCACCCTGCATTAGTCTGGGGTATTTTTTTATATCAGTAAACCATGCGTGTACCCTATTTTGTCCTGTTATTTTATAAACAAACAAAACTAGGACCATTTGGTTGTATGTCCTGTTTAATTTAAATTTTATTAAAGAACCGAAATGGGGAGATAGCCGTAGTAGTTTAGTTTTTAGAACATTAGATTCTTAACAAATGGGTCACTTGTTCGATACCCGCCCATGTCATCCAAGGTAGGATGTGGCCTTGTCATTGGTACATACACATAACTCCCATTTCCTCGTCGTCATAATGTCATCAATGTGCTAAAATATTCCATTAAATGCAACAAAGCAAACCTTATTATATTCGAAAATAAAACATATATGCTAGTGATACAATTCTGAGAGCAAAATAATTATTTTCTACACTTTTACAAGTAGGGCAAAATACATACAACGTTTACATTATAACCTTACAAAATTCCACGTGTCAAGGGCTTACAAAGTTTCTAAACCCGTGTCCCTTAGACTCTTACATTTGTGTTAACCCCGTGTGCCTTGCAAGGAATCTTAAACGTTTTAATCCAATGATATATGTAAGGGTTTCAAAACGTTGCTAAACATGTGCCGCTTGGAAGGGCTCATAAAGTTGCCCCTTGTAATGCATCATAACGTTGTTAATCCGTGCCCCTTGTATTGCATCATAAAGTTGTTAATCATGTATCCACGTGAAACCCGTGTCGAATGGAAGTGGTCACGCCTTAGTAAGGGCTCGTTAAGTTGATAAAACAGGATCCCGTAAAAGGGCCTATATAGTTGTTAAGGGATCATCAGGTTGTTAAACCCGTTTCCTTAGGAAGAGCTTATACTGTTATAAATCTGTTACACCAGTGACCTTTGAAATGTCTCATATAGTTGTAAAATCAGGAACCCGTGAAAAGGACCTACATTTGCAAAAGCAGTGTCCCTTCAAAGAAATCGTAAAATTGTTTAAGCTGTATCAATGCAAGGGCTGAGAACGTTATTAAAATCGTATGCCCTGGAATGACTCGTGAGGTTGCTATGACCTTGTCTTTTGGATGGCCTTATCAAACTTAAAACCTTATCCCTTGAAATGGCTATGCAATGTATTGATATCTTATCCCCGTGCAATATAGGAACAGGAAAAATAGCCTTCTGAAACGTTTCAGACATTACATAATGCATTGCTTTTATAACTGAAATGGCATAATGCAAAAAAGTGCCTTATAATGCACAGCTTTTATAAATGAAATGGTATAATGCAAAACAAACTTTCTTATAATGCACAGCTTTTATGAGTAAAATGGCATAATGCAAAACAAAATGCCTTTTTTAAAAAGAAGAAATATAATGAAACTCTTTGGAAAGATAAAATGCAGTTCATGAATAATCAGAAGTAGGAATAAGAAAGAACTAAGATCAAAAAGAGACGTACTAACAATTAAAATCAGAGAGAGATCCTATGAACTGAGGTTAGAAACAGGTACGCTACGAAATGAGATCAGAACGAGATGGACTAAGGACTGAGATCAGAAAGAGATGGACTAAAACCTGAGATCAGAAAGAGACAGGATAATTATATCAGATATATGATAACAACTGAAATCAGAAAGAGGTGCACTAATAATTGAGGTCAGAAAGAGATTGACTAAGAATTGTGATCAGAAGGATGTTGACTAAGAACTTAGATCAGACATATATGACCAAGCCTGTTGCTCCGTCTTCAATTGTTGTACAATATTATCTAAATCCTTCAAATCTGCACGCACGAATTCCTTATTCCTGCGCTTGATATTTTAATTTGCGAATGTTTGTTATTATGTTGTGTCCCCGACCTACTTCTACCACTCGCGCGCTAACAATTTGTATCCACAATTTATGATAATGAACGCGTAAAACCGGTAATTCCCATATGTTATGATTCTGGACACGCAAAAACGCTATTCCTATGGAGACGCCAAACCAGCAATGCTCGTTTATTATGACATTGGACACGCAAAACCAGAAATGCCAATTCATTATAAAATTGGACACAACAAAACCTTCCATGCCCGTTTGTTATGACAATGAACACGCCAAACAAGCAATGGTCGTGTTGTATGACATTGGACACGCAAACCAGTTATTCCCGTGTATAATCACGTTGGACACGAAAACCCAGGTATGTCCCTGTGTTATAATATTGGACATGCAAAATCAGTAATGCCTGCATATTACGACATTGGGCACGCATAACACATGACACTGGGGATGCAAAGCCAGCAATGACCGTATTTTTTACATTGGGCACACAAAACCAGCAATGCCCTTGTGCTTGTGCTACAGCATTGAACACGCAAAACCAATAATTCTAGTGCGATATGACACTGGACATGCAAGACCAGAAATGTCCGGGCGTTATGATATTGAACACGCGAAAACAAGCAATGGCCGATAGTAAAAAAATTGGATGCAGAAAATTGGTAATTCTCGTGAGTTATGATAATGGACACTAAAACCCAGTATGACAATCGACCTGCAAAACTAGTAATGCCCAGTGTTATGACACTGGACATGCAAAGACAGCAATGCCCTTGTGTTATGATACTTGACAGGTAAAGTCAACAATGCCTGTAAGTTATGGCATTGGTCACTCTAAATCAGTAATAGCTGTGTGTTATGGCATGGGACTTGCCAAAACCATCAAAGCCCGTGTGTTACTTATTACTCTGCTTATTCAGTTACTTTGTGGACAGATGATTTTTTTAAAAATAAACAAAACAAAGAAAAAAAATTATTTATAATAATATGATGGAATATTCTCTTCAAACTAAACACAAATATATTCTTTATACTAATATTATGAAAATTTGCATTCACACCCTGCTAAGACTGAGAAGAAAAGAACAGGTAAAACTGGTGAAGAAAATCAGTTAATCATAAATATAGCAAAATACCTGTTCAAGGTAGAAATAAAAAGATTGTTTTTTTTGTAGGGTTTAACGCACTTTTTCAGCATTTATATAGGTTAATCGTGGCGACCAGGGTTTCTCTGTATTTCATACGCAATGTCATTGAAATGTATAGCTTTATCAGTCCTATAGTCCTACACGTTTTCATGTATTCCATTCATAACGTTGTCGGGATGGATGATTTAAACAGGCGTATACGTTTCCACGTATTCCATGCAATGTGTCGTTTTAACAGACCAAGACGTGTCCATGAATACCATTCTGGTCTTGCATGTCCAGTGTCATATCGCATTCATATATATATATATATATATATTGTAAAGCGCTGAGAGCTTCTAAAGATTAAACGCTATAAAAAGTCGTCATTATTATTATTATTATTATTATTATTATTATTATTATTATTATTATTATTATTATTATTGTCTGCATTTAAGCAGTTTGACCGGACTTAACAGGTGGATCCTTTAAGGCAGCTTTGACTAGGCATTAACAGATGGAAAACATTTAAGGCAGCTTGACTATGAATTAACAGGCGGTGCACACTAAAGACTGCTTTCACTATCCATTAACAGATGAACTATTTAAGACTGATTTTTACCATGTATTAACAGGAGACCAAGTACGTTAAAAGTGATGTACTGACTTCGTAATTACGAACTGAGAAAATTTTTTCAATTAATCTGATTACATTTTATACATCAAGGTGGCTTTCTGCGATTTTGAATAATGAACTTTATTACGACATTATTTTTTCAAGATACTTTTTCAAACTGGTAACTACATTGTTGTTCAGTTATTGTTCTAAAAGACTAAGAAATATTAATTAATATAAATTGCTGATGCATATCAAGTCAAAACAAGATTTCATACAATACACGTTTAATGTCCTGTAATTATGCCGATTCTATATTAATTCGAAATTCACTCCCTCTGATACAGCATTCGACTCGGTTTCTTACTAAATAGCACAAAAGTGATACCTTGTCAATCACGTGCCAATTAGCTCAAGAGTGATGTCTTGTCGATTTCGTACTAAATTGGACAAGACTGATGCTTTGTCAATTTCGTACTAAATAGCTCAAGAGTGATGCCTTGTCAATTTCATACTAAATAGGACAAGAGTGATACCTTACACCAACTGTTTTGCTAGTTTAACAGGAGGTCGTATAAGAAATCAATTTTGGAAGTTTGATGATAGAGCAAGTATTAATAAAAGTAATAATGACATTGTAATATTTATGAAAATAATAATGATAGTGTAATTATTAATACAGGTAACAATTATAATGTAAGTTTTAATTACAGAACTAATGATAGTGTAAGTATTACTATAGGTAATAATGATAGTGTAAGTATGAATGACAGTAATAATGACAGTGTAAGTATTAATATAGGTAATAACGATAGTGTAAGTAAATTTAATAATGAAAGTGTAAGGTTTAATAAATGTAATAATGATTGTGTAAATATTTTTAAAAGTAATAATGATAGTGTAGTATTAATTAAAGTAATAACGATAGAGTAGGTATTAATTAAATTAATAATGATAGAGTAGGTATTAATTAAAGTTATAATGATAGAGTAGGTATTAATTAAAGTAATAATGATAGAGTAGGTATTAATTACAGTAATAATAATAGTTTCGGTATTAATTAAAGTAATAATGATATAGTAGGCATAATACAGGTAATGATGATAGTGTATTTAAAAGATCAGTCAGCTGTGTGAGCCTACAGAGATATATAGCTAGAAGATAGATAAACACAGACCGACATATGGAAATATTGCAATATATAAATTTGGTCGCTGTGATTGATTTGGTTTGACAATATTTGATAAGCTATGCGTGTCACTATAGTGTACGTATCTGCCTCAACATGTACGATACTAATACCCTCAGCTCACCCAGGTTGACAATAAAAGTTTGTACTAAAATTCCTCCGTTGATAAGACTAAAGTAGGCCACCATTTTAAGGTGTAGCTTGTTTAATGTCACTTTTCGTTTTATCTTTGAAACGGAGACAGGTATCCCACATCGAAGGGCGTTCATAACTTTATTCGAGAACATTTGTAGATAGCTGGTTTGTATTTGTTCTTTGTATATAATTCTACAACAAATTGAATGTCTTGGGTATGTTTTAATTATAATACTAATACCTCCAACATTACATGTGCACACAGATGCGTGTTTGTTCATGGAGTCGATGTATAAATTGAAATTGAACTTCAAACAACGTTATACTTACTATGTAATGCTGATGAACTTGTACTTTACAGGCACAGCCAGATCTATATTTGAAATGACGTTGTACTAAATAGACACAGTCAAAGGTGTATATGAAATGACGTTCGACATAGGCACAGTCAAACGTCTATACGAAATGTTGTATTTGATAGGTACAGTCAAACCTGTATATGAAATATCATTGTTTTTATTAGACAAAGTCGAAACTATTTATGAAAATGTCGTTGTACTTAATATACGCTGTCCAACGTTTATATGACATGACGTTTTACATAATAGACAGAGCCAAACTGAAAACGATTGTGTATTATCTTGTTTACGAACTAAATTGTCAACGCTCCTTGCAAAATAACAGTTCTGAGTATCTCCTGTAATGGCTTAGTTGTTGGCGCGACGGACTCTCAGCAATACGTGTGCAAGTTCGAATCCTACCAAGAACAAGCCAAGACGACATCGTTGTATATCTGTAAAGAGCGTAACATGGATAGTTATATAAGCCTTAGTGACAACATTACAACGTAGGTTTATATGTAGGAGGCGAAATCGGCCATGATGAATATAATGTTAATAAATGGAGCGTTATGAGCTTTTTCCATGTTAACCAGAGTAAGGCCCGTTGTGGGAATGTTAATGTTAAAATGTATATCTGTGGGAGGTTTTACAGCCCACATACAAAATTGTGTAGTGTTATAGGTCGTTTCGATGTTGTAATCTTTGTGATCCCAATGTTAAATGTAAAGCTAATATTGTTGTTTCACTAACCATTACACATTACTATCCAGCACCTGCTGCTTGATATATTATCCCATACACCCCTCCTACTATCCAGCAAGTCTAAACACCCTACTACCCAGTTCCAGCGTTTTTATTGTAATTAAGCACATACACTACTATCCAACACCCTATTCAATCTTTCTATTGAAAATTGTACCAACATATATACGAACATACTATCACACATAACCAATTCAGGAGTATTTATAGGTGCACTACATTCACACCCAAACATACCATCAAACACAAACACGGAAAGGGTATGAGTGTTTCCATACACACTATACTTATAAACAAACATGCTACCACACACGAACATGCAGAATGGGCTTTAAGTTTTAGTTGTTAACATAGACATAGGCATACACACATATACAAACTTGGCAATGCTTTGATTAACATGTTTATTTCCTTGAGATGTATGTAACCCTAAAAAACTGGTTCCCACCACAGAAGAGGGTAAACACCCCAGAACGTTTCAGTTCTTTTCCGCAAACATCTCAATGCATGGCTGTAGACAAATTTCCACTTCAGGAATATTTCTCTCTGCACATAAAGTCTGTGTCATATGACTGTCTCCGTATATTCGTGACAGCCTACAATGACGTCAAATAGAATAGGCAGTCTGTGATAATGCTGGTTGCCGATTCAACACTGGCAAACGTTTGGCGTTGTCTTGAGAATATGTTGCACGATGGAACAATGCGACTGAAAGCATAGACTCGAACCCTTTTAATCGTATCAGCCAAATAAGAAACATTTTTAACATATTCAACTACTCTGTGCATATTTCATCCAAAATAATGATCTTTGGAATATATTTCTCACCTAGTCGATCTGGAGTTCATGCGTCACCTTCGAAAGAAACTGTGATATTTGCAAGAATTAACTCCTCGCTGTTTCATCTCCCTTGCAAGTCTGTATGTTGGTGTTAGCACAATCATGTCTGTATTCTCCCGAAATAATTCGATAACACGAGTCGTCTTACCTGACCCGCCACAGCCATTTAATTAAACGATTTTATATCTACATATTTGATCGGATAACGAAGGTGCTATAGATAGTTCTGATATTTGATTATTTTTTATGTAATTATCTTCAGTCGTATTATCTGCTGATTTAGAATAATCGTGTAACCTTTCTTGGTTTATTCTCCATAAACCCCAAAACTCATCGGAATTTGTAAATTCAGCCAATGTTTCCTTATGTTTGATATCTATATAAAATGAATTTGTGGTAACTCTAACCGCAAATTTAGGAAATCTATCTATCATCGATAGCAAATTAAAAAACTCCCACCCCACTCTTAAACCCTAACCCTAACCCTAACCCTCACCCTAAACCTAAACCCTAACCCTCACCCTAAACCTAAACCCTAACCCTAACCCTAACCCTAACCCCAAAATAGATCTTACATATAAAATCAAACTTAAAGTCTCGTCGCGAATATCAATCAAGTCCCCGGACTGGTTAGTTAGTTTGAAATGTATTCTTGATAGCAGTGGGTTTTGCCACCGTAGATAGACTGGTTTAATCGGTTCTTGCTAATGAAAGATCCAGGATATATTAAATGTGTAAATCTCGTTTTTTTATTTCATTGCTAATTCTGAATAAAATTAAGACTGATCGCTTTAATCTCACTTGTTTTAAATATTTTTTTGTAGTCTGCGTAGGAAAGAAAAATGAATAAACGTAACACATTTCGTCGTTTGTTACGCCATATGTGACGCTGGAGATGGTATTATTTGTACAGCGTTAGGTTATAATTAGTTTTATTCCAGTCAGTTTTTCAGCAGTTTCTTCTCCCTGATCGCACGCACACACATATACATATTTGGTTCCCTGTGAGTAGGAAATATAAAATAAAGTTATTCATCACTTAAAAGGGCAGGCTTGTACAAAAATGTTTATGCATTGTAATACTTTTCGGTTCTCAGTGGTTTGCAAGATACGAACCCCCGTTTGACTTGGGGTAGGGAGGTAGATTTTCATGAAGTCAGATTTTTAAAAAGAAAATAATTTCACCGATTTTCCTCATCGTTTATACTTGCTATTTGAGAGACCTTGTGACTTTGGTATGGTTACAACAACTTTTAATTCTCTTTCTTATGGTGTATGACTCGTAATTTGGGTTATACTGCATACGGCTTGCCCTCACATCAGATGAGCACATATCCAGAAATTGTTAGCTGGCTTGGTCATTTTCACTTCCAGAACTTCAGAGGTAAATTGTGAAACAAGAGCCCATAACGATTTTTACACGTTATGTATTTGGCAATTCATGACTTAGCTTTCAAAACGAGAATGCGAGTGTCAAAAGAGAAGCGTATGCTTCTAGAGGGGTATACACAATGTAGCATACTGATCACATTTTGTGTTTGATTGTGGATCGACCGGGTATACATTGAAGGTTACAGAGTTCGGGGTGGGGGAGGTGAACTAATTTTTCCGTACTATAAGATGATCATAGCAACCGTAACCATACATGAGTGAATTACGATAATCTAGATTTAAAAGTACTAAGGAACACATACGTGTTTTAATGCCATAAGCGAAAGAAAATTGCCAATTGAGCTGATGCATCTCATCTTCAGATATATAGCTTTGTTCATTACACGTTGGTGTAATTATTGAGAACTATCGAGAGTGACTTCTATGCTTCGTACTAATTGAATTTAATGCTGGTATTGCACCTTTCTACGCACTGAATGGTAGCCTCAATTTCAGTTGGTCAGCTAGATTTTTATAATTCAGTCTCATCATTATACGATTATTGAGACACAGGATTTTGCTGTAGGACCTTCGATTGCGGCTGAGTGTATAAATGAAGAGAACTGGGCCGAGAACAGAGACGTTTATGTACTCATAACAATACCATAACATAATACTGGTGAGCAGAATAATAATAATAATAATAATAATAATAATAATAATAATAATAATAATAATAACGATTATGATGATGATACTAATAATGATAATGATAACAACAACAAGGAATGATAACGTGAATAATTCAAAAGTTGAAATCCCAACATTGTTAAAGCTTTCAAGGCTTAGAAATGTTGTCAGATTTGTTTTACATTAAAATTGAGTTTATTAATAAACACCTTATTAACGCAGTTGCTTTCGGTGTCTTCATTAATCCAGACATATCACGGCTTCATCCTGTGACATTGAAATTCGGCAGTGTAGCTTCTCTTAGCGAATATGCATCTAGAAACGTTTTGTTAGTCGTCAACGTTTTTAACTATTGCTTGAATAAATATCTTGTTATTGAGATATTCCATGTCGTATACAAGCTGATTTAATATTTTAATTTGTTTAATGATTTCATCCTGCGATAAAATTACATCGAAAATATGTTCATGAAAGTAGTGTTGTAATTGCATAATATATGTTCTTTGTTTTTGATTGATGTTTCTAAAATGAAAATGAAAATGACTAAGCCAAAACGATGATGAAACAGGTTTT
This sequence comes from Unio delphinus, assembly GCA_029339505.1. Classification (NCBI taxonomy): domain Eukaryota; kingdom Metazoa; phylum Mollusca; class Bivalvia; order Unionida; family Unionidae; genus Unio; species Unio delphinus. The sequence continues at coordinate 14,085,607 of JAQISU010000047.1, forward strand.
TCATCAAAGACTCCATGTTCTATAACACTAAATTTCCATGAAAGTTGATCGTTGCTTACATATCTAAAACTCTCATCTACTGAACCTTTCAAATAGCGTAAATTATGTTTGTACGACGGTTAAAATTTCGTGGTAAGATTGCACATCTTTGATATAATCATACCTTGCTGGTTCTGGTATCCTAGCAACTTCAGGTATCGCTGGTAGAATTTCAGGTCATCCTAGCAAGGTTCTAATCGATGATTGATATCTATCCATGATGTAATCGGGAGAATTTATCTCTATCGCGGATGACAAGGACGGTTAGTGAACCGTTTTCGCTATCATTGATTCATTTCCTGTTATGTGTTTTATTCTTTGCTGGAATTATTCGCTGATATCCTCGATTTCATAATTCCCTTTTGATAAGCCAATAACGACCCAGTCGGGGGTTCCATCTGATTCCTTTTTTTTGCAAATATCACGCCTGTAGCGATAGCAGGAAAATCACTAAGGATTTACTCTTGCGTTTGTTTAATCGTGTCGATAGTTGTTTTAATATCAAAAAGTTCCATGTGGATCACCGGCGGCTTTCCAAAGAAATTATTCACGGTTTCATTACTTTTTTCTAAATTTTCTACGGAGATTTGCTAACGCGGATACATGAACATCATATTTGGCTCGCAACATTGATAGTTTATTGTCTGTGGTATTATGCTCACCGTGTAGCGTTGATAGTTTATTGTCGATGACATCTACATATTTTTGTGTCACGGCGTCTGTATCCGATGTTGGATTAACAAGGATTGTTATTTCATTCGAATTTATTTCTATGGGACCTGCATTTGTATTACCTGATTTTTGTACCCGTGAGTGAATGCTATCTAGCACAGTTTGAGAAAGTACTCTTGGTTTAATCTTACCACTAGAATCAAACACCGCTATGGAGTTTTCGGTTACTCCATTAATTCTGACAATGATATAATTCAAGGAAACATTACTCGTTCTTAACTTTTCTTGTTTGTCTTGTAAAAGACCATTTCATTTGGATCCACATCTGCAAGATTTAACATTTTGGATATCTGTTTTTGATGAGGTTTGTTTTATCTGTTCAAGTAAAACCCCATCACGGGATTTCCCCTGTGAGAGAGATCTCCCCTATATATCTACCATTATACATTTAAGGTCTCTTTAAAACGTTATTACTGGTATATGTATATACGATTTTATTCGGCGGTGTGGTCGATGTTGATATAGCTCGCTACTATTTTTTTTAATTTACGGCTTGATTTATTCTTATACTTACACCCACAGGCTGCTGTACATTGAAGTTTTACTGGCGTCTTTTGTCGTCGTAATAGATTCATTACCCTGTCTTTGATTGACGAGAATGCCCTACCAGCAACATCACTAATTACCCCAGTAGCGTTTTCAGGAATAACATCAGTAACGTTCCTTGAGAAATGTTTTTTTTTCAGTTGGGCCTGCTTTTGGAGCTATTCTTGTAAATAATCCCTGGATCAGATATCTGAGTACATCTCTGTAATACGCGCAGTATACTGGGTATCGTGAATTTACTTCTCAAACTCGTCGGGGCATATGTTGAGATTCGTAAATGATCATCCGTTTAAATTATTATTTATCGAATCGCTGTGATAACCATCAACATGTCCAACTCGCGATATACTTCAATATTTATGATACAATCTCGTGTTGCCCCGACCAGAACTTCTAACCGTGCTATATCAGAGAGAATATTTTTAGAACAGGCAACAAGACCACTCCCCCAAGCACTGCTTGTAGTTCCGCTCGGAGAAAAACCACTACCACCAGTTACAGTTTGCGTATCATCCTTTCTAGAAGATTTTGATTGTTTCTGTTCAGGTTGAGGAAGATTCTTTATATCACGCTGGAGAAGAGAATTGATATTGTGAGCTGGATTGTTGCTGAGGAATTTCATATTCGAATATTTTTTCTCATGTAGATCGTAAATATTAGACCAGTCTTTAAAGACCTATCTTTGTTATATTTAATGCGATATATCCAACTATACCATTTCACTCTACCTACAGTTTTATGTTTACGCTTTAAATATTTTTCTTTATGACTAAAACCTGCAACTGTAAAACAAGCTGGATCATCGGGATGATCGTACTTTTTAATCGCCTCATCAGTAAACGTTTTAGATAGCGTAACGTCGTGTTGATACTTCTTAGCCTCGTCCCAGCATATAACGCTGGTTAGGACTTAGAGGTGAAACCCTGTCTTACTTCTCCGATATGGTCAGCAACTTCAGCTTGTAGTTGCAGTAACTGGTTTGAACAATTGATATGTGCTCGTTGCTAAATCAACTTGAGATTCTTGCCGCTGTTGTAACTTTTGCCTGACCGAATCACGGACGGGTTTTATTTCTTAATCGCATCTAATATTTCTCCTGCCAATCTAGTAGTTAACGATTCTCCCATCATTATTGTTATATGACCTGATATAATTCATAGCAGCAACGAGGGTTCGACAACGAATCGGCATCTCGGCTTGTGAGAAACCTTAGTTCTGTTTTCTAACACTATTATATTCGGTTTCGTTGTTTGAATAAGTTTCGAGTTTTTAGGAGGCCTTATTTTCGTTTGAAAACTTACCCTGTTCTCCCTCTCTCTTAATAAAAAATTGAAGCACTAGAGGGTTGTGACATAGTTTCGGTTTCGTTTGTCTGAATTAGTTTCCGTTCATTTTGTCTGAATTAGTTTCGGTTTCGTAGGAAGCCTTATTTTTGTTTGAAAACTTAGCCTGTTTTCTCTCTCTCTCTCTCTCTCTCTCTCTCTCTCTCTCTCTCTCTCTCTCTCTCTCTCTCTCTCTCTCTCTCTCTTTCTCTCTCTGTTAATAAAATAATGAAGCACCAGAGGGGGGTGACATCAACCATAGTTTCGGTTTCGTTTGTCTGAATTAGTTTCTGTTAATTTTGTCTGAATTAGTTTCGGATTCGCAGGAGGAGTTATTTTGGTTTGAAAACGGGGTCTGCTCACCCTCTCTGCTTCTCTAATATTTATTTTTTTTGACGGTGGAAACCGAACAACTCTAGATATTTTTTGTAAATATCACGGTACGTTGTAGTCAGCGAAAACCAAAACAAGGGTGAAATATTATTTCCATAATAGCTACATTAAAATGTATATCTTGTGTAATTGCATATGGGCACTGAGTTTACATTCATATAAACTACACGTAATTCTGATTTTGCAGTCTACGATACGATATTCTTAATTTGTTACAAAACTACAATAGGTGGAGTATACTACACTCAAGGAATCCTTAGGAGCCAAGACAATGTGGGACTAATTTAGTTATGAAATACATCAAAGATTAAGCCCACAATAGCATAACAGAGATGCTTAAAATATCTGCTAAGATCAAGACTGGCTCTTACACACCCTATAAAATGAATGCTGAATATACAAAAGCTAAATCGTAAAATTCGTGAATTAATCCAATAAGATTATTCGAAATGTTGCTGAAATGGTCTAATCATGCATTCTAGAGGGGATTCACTGACAATATCTGCCTCTGATATATATTTATATGAGTATTATTATTGCCGTAAAAACTACGTGTAGCATTAAATACAATCTGAAGCCACAATATGACTTGTTAAACATACATAACTCATTATTTGAGTTAATTCAACAATATAAACTATCACAGGAGGAACAGGAAACCTAGATTTAATTATCCAGATATAATCACCAAACTTAGTGACCAACCAACAAAGTGAAATCAAAGTTTGATAAAATATTTTTCTAGTGTTTACAGTTTCATTCTGGAAATATTTCACATGCCTTTTTGGTGGATGGGTGATGCAATTTATAATTGACAGTTATGTACACTTTTCTTCAAAAAGGTCTTTATTTTTGTTTTAATTGTTGATTCACATGATCGATATTACTGTTATCATTAGGAGAACGGCGTTAACGACAAATAAATGCTGCACAGAAAGACTAACCTTTCAAAGAGTGGATCACGATACCATTAATTTTCGGTCTCAAAACCTGTCGCAGAAGTTTTGTATATACAAGTGGTGATATTTTGAAGACGTGCCAAAGCAAGAAAAAAAGAATAAAGAGATTAGGTAAATATCAAGAAATTATTGTTTGTATTTGTATTACAGCGAGAGACAAGAAAAACAAGTGAGGACTATGGAAAACTACAATGGAACAGCAAGTCTTATTCCAGAAGGTATTAACGTTTATTTGCAAGATACCATTAAATTCAAGTAAAAAAAAGTAATGTAGGTAAATGTATGTGCACCGTGGTGACACTCTCTCAAAATGAAACTCATGAAAGTCTCTATGCTAGTTACTGCAGTCACGCATATATATATATCAGTGATTGCAATTATACTACTGCTGTTTGATTGGTCTTCTTTCGGCCCCATATTTTGTGTCCAAATATCTAGGGTAATCGAACGATAATTGTGCTTCCTAATTGGAGATTGTTGCTCTACACCATATGGAGAGCAATTGTGTGATGAAACACATTCCTATAACAAATAGGGAATGGATCACCCAAACTAAGAAAAAATAACGTCGTGAAAAACCAACAAAACCCTGCTAAAAATACAATATCTTGCATACAAACGAAAACATCGTAGACACATATGAAATGACACAATTTGTAGTATATCAAACGATTCGAACAGCATTCGCAAGTATGAGAATTCGAGCACAAAAGATAATAACCGTTTATATAATGAACAATAAAGCATCTACATCACTACAAAACAAATTACACGTAGCTTCATTGAATAATATGTAAAACAGAGAATTGATAAAACCACAAGTGTAAAATAAAATACCGAAAGTCTCACTATAGAGAATTAAATTTGAAATAACAAATTCAGGCGAGACTTTCGACACATGAAACAATTAACAATATAATTTCGTAATACTATATAGTATTTTCGTGCTCTGTTCCATGCATTAAAACTATAGATTGATAGTGTTTGTGTACGTATTTGAGTTGAAGACTTAAAGAGGGAGTTCTTATGACACGTTTTTGCTGTTTGTGCTGTTTTTATTTCCCTTTCATTTAGAATGTAGATTTGCAAATGTGTTTGTATTTGATAGACATACCGCCTTGTAAACAATGAAGTAACTATAATATGTATATATCTATATCTATCTATCTATCTATCTATCTATCTATCTATCTATCTATCTATCTATCTATCTATCTATCTATCTATCAATCTATCAATCTATCTATCTATCTGTCTATCTATCTATCTATCTATCTATCTATCTATCTATCTATCTATCTATCTATCTATCTATGTATCTATCTATCTATCTATCTATCTATCTATCTATCTATCTATCTATCTATCTATATATATATATATATATATATATATATATATATATATATATAGAGAGAGAGAGAGAGAGAGAGAGAGAGAGAGAGAGAGAGAATACGAGAGAGAGAGAGATAGACAAGTCTGTGTATATAATTTATATTACAGAAACGTATTGTTCCTGTGTGAAGGAAGAACGTCGTGTGAGGCAAAGAAGCGAATTGCAACCAGGGGACCACATAACACGTCCTGTAAGCTTCTGGTTTTGTTTTTTTTGCCTCTCCCACCATGCGATAGTAAAGTCATCAACACGAGAAACGGTCACATTATTACATTTTACTACAGATGGGTGTTATAAAATGAAAGCTAAAGAAGAGTCGGATGACGCAGATTTTACAAATAGAGATGTTTTCAAAATTGTCTATGAAAATCCAAGGAACAAAGGCAATGATGTTATTAATCATGCAGAGAGCTTAATTCGACAACAAAATTGCTACTTTATATGCCTTAATAACTGCGAACATTTTTGTAAAGAATGTGTGACAAAAGAGGGTGTAAGTAGCCAGACTATAGAAGTTTTTAAATGGTTCATATTTGTCATCGTGGTCCTTTTCTTCGACCTGTCCGCGTTGCATCAGTTTTCTCTTCGACTATACCTGATGAGTTTAGTAGAATTTTCCATTCTCGTATAGATGACACTATATTGTTATGGGTTGAAATCGTAGCATTTCTCATATACGTTCTGATTGCTTTAATTCCGTTCATTGTTTCGAGTTGCGAGAAAAAAAAAACTGACGCATGTTGCCGGAAAAAATAAAAAAAATGTATATTTGAATTCATTTTAAGGATGATATTTGTTGTAGTCACACTTGCAGAGATCATTATTTTGGCCAAAGAACACGTTGGACTGACGATAGAAACGGGTCTTTCTTTAACCTCATTTATCTACGGTATTGTACTTGAAATTTGCTTTTCGTGCAGCGCGAGATGTCGTCTAAGATGCATCAGACATTGCATGTGTTGCACATGTTGTGATAGATGCGTTGAACTCTGCTATAACCGATGTACGTATAGTGAAATATTTGTAGAGAATGATATAAATTAAATATGGTCATCTATGTTTATATTTATCACAAGAACAGTCACAATTCTTTAATTTCCCAATGAGTTTCAACCTCATCAACATTTTGTTTCCGTTTTTGTTTTAATAATAACATTCAGGAGGTAGCAAGCCAATGAACTGCATCGTGCAAATAAATAAGACATTTTATCTTCCATTTACGGTATCTCGACACACGAAATTGTGAATTTCTCGTTGTCGTTCTTCGTTTTGTCAAATCATAGACTGTAGTATGAGATCCATTTGAAACTAGCAATTTAGCTTTGACTCAACTCGTGCGTGAGTCTTAAAAAAAACCCAGAAAATTGTAGAAAAGAGCAGAATCATCGAATTTAGGTAGGAAATGTTACAAATCATATTGACAGAGTGGTTCACATTTGGAACCTTTAGTGAATTCAATATAAGACAACTTTAGCACGAGCAATCTTCTTGGTAAATTTGTTTAGACTAGGTCTGAGATTTTATTTTTGTTCCTTAGATGTACAGCGTAATTCATATTTCACACAATATTTGAAAATAATATTATCAATTTCTTCATTGAGTTATTATATTTCCTTTTCAATATAGTCGGATACTTATCTAATGTGTAATTGTTCTAGTAATAATCAGATATAATCAGTGTCATCATCCAAGTTCGCGTACATTTTGGATTACTTCGAGATATCTTATATTCATTTAACAATGGCAAAGTATTAGGAACAACATGCGCCATTCTGGCATAAAAAAACTAGCCGATATGAATAATTACTGCAATAGTGTACTTTGGATGTTTCATCAATTGCTGCACAACAAATAACGAAAAGAATAAGGAATAGGAATTTGTAGAAATAGTTTTTAAAAAATGCAGATATTGGATCAAGAACTGAAAAAAAATTATTTTTGGAACATCGAATACTCACTTTGAGATAAATATGAAAAAAGATTGAAATTAGTCAACAGATCGTATGATTGTTTTTCAAAAATACATCTCTGTTCTTTTAATATTCATATCATGATAATATGTTCTCTGTATTAAAATATATATATAGCTTCTAACAACATGATTTAGTGTATTCTTGATCATAACAAAATCGGTAAGGTCCTCGAATGTTTTTTTGTATCTTGCACCATTCAACCCATTGCTGGAACTAAGTTCCCGTCCTACATTTGAACTGGGTGAATGTCTCACCTTTCTCGAGTCATAATTTTGCCTATATCGTTAATAACAATATATTTTGTAAGAGAGATGGTTGTTTTATTTGTATTTTTAACTGTATATATCATTCATTATGTACAACAATTTCAGATGATTATGCCTATTTTTATTGTATGCAATTTTGCGAATCAGTTGATTTTCCATGTAAAATATTTTTTCACAATTCATTGGAGTCGATTTTGGATGGTGTCACGGAAGGCCAAGTGGTCCAAGGCGCACAGCTTTATTATATCATTGACACTAATCTCGGTCGGCGTAAGTTCGAGTCTCGACTCGACCTACGTGGGCACGCGAGAAAGCTTGTCGGTAGCTTCCTGTATGTCAGTAGTTCTTACCGAATTCTCTTCCGCCGCATATACTGGCCGCCATGTAGAGCCAAACAAAATGGTGTTATACACATACACTACACATACACATACTAATTAACCGACCAACCATTCAATTTAAAAAGATGTTTGTCCATTGAAAACAATATTAGCAAGAAAGGTGAAGAGTATTTTCGTAATATTCCGTTTTTAATGGTAATTATATACATATATCTATAAGAGGAGACATAGTGTATCACTTTATAGAATTATTGATTTGTAATATAGCACCAAAAAAAGTAGGTATATATTGCATGTATACTTTTAACTTACATGTCGTAGATAATGCTTTTTAAATAGAGAAAGAAAGATAAATTATATCCACACATCACCCTGGTGTACCAAGTTCGAATCCAGCAACCTACTTTTTTTGGTCATGTGGGACCCCTAGATTTACGCGAGTGGCCCTTTGTGAGCACGTCATTTGGAAATAAACATTTAAAAACTTTTAATACGATATATAACTTAAAAATTTCTTAAATCGATTCAAACGTAGTTTCTCTCTGAATATATATATATATATATATATATATATATATATATATATATATATATATATATATATATATATGTTTTAAAATTTACAAACGCTCGGGGAACCTGTGAATGCGGGGCCCGTTTGTGCCACATTGGTTTAATCGGCCAGTGTCAGATGAAACCCAGTGCAAGCCATTAGGCCGTCGAAAATATTGGTGCCTCCCTCGCAAATTATCTTATAATACGTTTTCAAGCGGGGTTCCTAAAAAGGCGTTGGGCCCATATGAAGGTGCCTACCCTGACTATTTGATAATCCTGCACTGCAATCAGTCTAAAACCATGTTACTACTACTATTTTATATGCTAATATATTTTCTTTTAAACACAGAGAAAATATATGGTAATCAGCTGGCATTACCCAGTAAGAAAGATTCTACTTAACTTATTATACTTATTATACGTAGTGCTAGCCAAAACGTGTGAGCATGCCATACAAGCAAAATGTAAAAGCATGTATCGGGTGAATAACGTATATACTGGACACATATAAAAATGAAATAAATGAAATAGATCCATTATTACCTCGATAGAAGCAAATATCCTTTATCAATAAACATCATGCATATAATTTATATCCATAATGGTTAACTGAAACACTCCTGAACTATTTCCATTGTTGTGTGGCATGAGTACGACCCAAAGTATAAGGAAAAGGTTTAAATATTTCATTTTTGTATGACTATAATGAAACAAAAAGACTTGTTGATCAACATTAGCATGGTCTGAGAAATAATTTTTGTTGGATAGGAAAACATCAAAGGGCTTCGTAGCTCGTTTTAAATTGCACGTGGTGTTTTCTTACGGTGATAGACTTAATCAGGAGAACTAAGTAACAATATTTCAACATACATTCTGTGAAGGTCTTTGTCCAGTTTTTAATAAACACCAGTATATATGGTAATGACAATAAGAGAGCTTATCCATCAAATCATAGTATTTTCTCAGCAACAATTATTAATATTTGTAAATACAAAATGGCAATACAATATATTTGATCTTTTTTTGCAAATGTAAATCTTCTTAATAGAAATTTTTTGTCTGATAATAAATTTTTCGAAAAATTCTAAATGATATGTAGGTTAATTATGATACATTTAAATAATTATTATTTGATAAATGGATTGTGTACGAAAAATTAGAGTACGAAGAAATACATGAAATACATGAAATATGGTAATCAAATTTTAAAATGTTTGTTTCAGTCTCGAGAAATATCAGTGAAACTATCATCTTATCCTTTGTATCAGTCATCTCAACGATTTCTGTAGTAGCTCTCTTAATACACAGCAATTACTTTCATATGAAAGAAATCAAGTTGCCTCCTACACCATATTGTTATCTTATGTTTACTTGATTTATATCACTTTCAAATAAAGTTTTCAAAAAGCATCAGAAAAAATATTTTGTAGATATTTGTCAAACAGTTAATACAAAACCTAAACTATTTTAAATTCTGTTAGACAATTGGAAACAATCATTTTACCATTACCTTATGGGCTATACAAATTAACACCAAATAAAAAGTACAGATTAACCACTATATAATGAAATAAATTATGTATTTAATACTAAACACAAAACAAAAAAACAAAAGGTAATAATTAAACAGCAACACATTGAATTAAAATTGGTTAATCAATTTCTAAAGATACTTTAGTGAACCAATACAACTGGGTATAACAAATCAATAATAACTAAAGTATATGAAGTTAATTGTAGCTCAAAACACTAACGGTCATCAATCCACTTTGTGACTCACTGTCACTTGACATATTTAGCTAGTTGGAACTGTGATGTGAAGAAGTTCCCTCTTGTGAATGAAAGAGTTACTGTCTGTAGCAAGCAAAATCAACTGACTAATCAATGTGCTTGTTACATTATGTCTTCAGTATCTAATATGATGTCTTCCGTGATATCCGCAAAATCAACTGACCAATCAATGTGATTGTTACATTATGTATTCAGTATTTAATATGATGCCTTCCATGATATCTGCATGCATTACACTAGAATAAAAACTTGATTTCACTGCTTAAATTTGAAAAATGATTTTACAACCAACAGTCAACACAATTGCTGTCTATGGAAGGGTATTGGTAGTGAGTGCTATTCTAAGAACGCATCGTCGTAGTCGATCTACAGTTGGTTTAACCGTCTGCAATCCTCGATTTTCACTTGCTCTGGATGAATAGTTTTGATGTTATCATCCACGCCTTCATTGCGTTTTGTTTAGCATTTGATGCAGCATGCAAGGTCATGGCATTGCACCACTTTTACGAGCCTGTAAACAATTCATGAACAATATCACCGATAACATTTCATTAATATCACATATAAACAGTCGTTGAGCTGATGTAACGCAGCGCTATCGCATGTCCACGTATGACAGTCGTAGTATTTAGATATTACGTCGGTCTCGTATCTACATTACTAGCAGGCTTTAGAATCATATGTATCATTATTATTTATATTATCGTGCCCAAGGTAACTTTTTACTTAGACCTCCAGTCAAGTCAAGAAAACTCAACATCTAATATCTGGTCTCAGCAAACATGTTCCGAAATGAGTCCTACGTGTAATCGAAAACACACGAGATCCAATGGATGTTTCCAAGATAAGGTGCGTCAGAGACCTGGAATTATCAGCTAACAGGTTGCAATTGTTATGGATCATTTTAGTCATGTATACGTACATTGAGTCACATTGATAACATCTGCCTTCTTGTGCAGGCAACGTGAATTCATTCTCAACGGATTCCATTAATAGTCAAGCATAAACTCCTGATACAAAACACTTATCCTGAATCGGAACAAGTCTTCAGTAGTAGCAATTTTATTCACTGTAGATATAAAATCAACATTTTTTTTAACCAATGACTGGAGCACAACTGTAAAATCTCTGAGTACATCTTAGCTAGATCGATCAGTCACTGAGGGCGCATTTACGAATGACTGATAGGATAGCAAGTTAACCATCTCAAAATAATAATCAATTTTTGAGTTTTTTATGATACGGCCAGGCCAATAACCAGTGCACGAATTTGATATGGAAACATGTCACCGTTCTTTAGCAATCCGGTCCGTGTCTACGCAGAGACGTTAATGACAATGATTTCACATTGTATATGATGCCGGATAAACACTCGTATTGCAATTCAACGCGAGTTTAAACAGCATAATGGTAAATATGCGATTACTGCAACATATATTAGTTTGTTAGCAATGAAACTCACGTTTGTAGGAACCTAAACTCGACAATATACATGGTGCTTTAATAACCGTCGGTTCTGATGTAGTTCCTGCGTTAGCGAAGAAGACAGAAACACCATAGAGTAAATACCCTCTCATATCAATATATTTTTATGGCGTGCCTTAAACAAGACTGGAAATAAGACTTGATTTCAATAAGCAACCGAAGCCTAGAGAAATATATTTAAAGCAGCTCATCGATGCTGAAAAGTTGCCGACATGATCTTATTTGAAAAGCAAGAAGTGACATTCGTGCTTATCAAAGGGTTGATATATGTCTTATTCATGACATGAAATGCATGTAATAGTACACTCGGAGGAAGATTTACCAGGCGGATCATATAATTAGGCATGCATATAAAGTTTTCTCTTGGTGGGTGGTGAGGAAGTTGAATATATTGATAAAATAAATAAAACATTATGAGAAAATCGTCACGATTGAGTGTAGTGTCAGCGGCTGAGGTCACGTACGAGTTCGCTCGAGTTGGCGAAACAAGTGCTGTGGCAAATATACCTACCACCACCAAGGCATATTTCTCGTCGATGGCTTGACGTCAGAATACCTGACGAAGTTCATCGGTCTGATCGTTTCTTTCAGCTCCATACGCAACTATATATGAACGATGAGCGGATGTTTATATGTATTTATGCATACATACCACTAACATGATCACGGCTGTTGCAATTGGTTCCAGGTTAAACCCATTTCCAACGAATTGCTGAGACCAGTCTATTACGCAACGATTTAACCGTATACTTAGTTACGTAAACTCGGACATAATCACCCGTAGGAATTATCGCTGATAATATCGAACCTAGAGCACTATCAGTCTAGAGCGATCTCAACCACGAGAATAGAGTAGGATATTTGCAGCAGAATAATAGTAGGTCTTTCCCACGGATGCGAAAATAAACACGTTAGCAGATATATAAGGAGTAAGTCGCCCAGCTTAGCGGTGTCAGAAATCTGGATGGAGAATTCGATGTTACAAAAGTTAATTCCACCCAGTCGTTGTTTGCATTTTCTGGGATTGTCCTTATTATCGCTTACAGACCACACCGTACACAAGTTTGTCCATCAAAATATATTTTCATAATCTTTAACTTTGATTACGGCTCGCCTCGGAATACATGCAATTCATTCATTGACATTATTATCATTTTCATCCTCGTCAAGTTTTTCTACAATAAAAGCTTCAGTGAGTATATGCTGCATGAAAAACAAAAGCCTGAAACAGTACTGAATTGCCAGCATGTCTTATTTTGCGTCTTAATTCTTATAACACGTGTTAGGCATGGTCGAGATTTGTTCCTTGACATTAGTTTGTTAGTTATCTCGAAGAGCTCTTTGGAGCTGGAACTCTCCGTGATTTTAGTACTGTAGTGGGATGATTTGGCTAAATGGGCTATGTTTGTGACGTTCTTCTTAGCGGCTTCGTAGATTTGTTTATGATTAGTGAGTCTCGTGGAAAGCCAGAGCCTCTCTGCTTTTCGGCGATGTCTTTTAGCAGTGTGAAGCTGGTCCCTAACACTGCTATACCATGTAGTACACTTTTTTATTGATACTACCCATTTGGTGGCTGGGGCATGTTTTTCAAGCAATGAACGCAGGCAGTTATCAAGTTGTTCTGCTGTTGGATGTAAGAAAGTTGTTAGGTTTTCTTGGATGTCATGCATGAATTTTGTTCTATTTATCATACGGAGGTTTCTCTTAGTAGCAAATAGAGAAGGAGGGTTAGTGACTGATACGTCAAGATGGCATACAATGCAGAGGTGATCCGATGCAAGTTCGTGGGATACAAGGGTGGATTGCAGAATATTATCATCAGGTCTATAAAGAAACCAGTCTAAAATGTGACCAGGTTTATGGGTAGGTTGGTTAACTGACTGTTTAAGATTGAAAACATGAATGGAATCTAGGAGTTTTGACATGTATGGTTGACCAGGACAGTCAACGTGAAAGTTGAAATTTCCAGGAATAATTAGGTTGCCACCTATCGAATTTCCATACTCTAAAAGATTTGGAAACTGCTCCAAAAAGAGAGATTCAGTCAGCTTGCTTTTTCTACTAGGAGGAGGACGGTAGAGACAGAAAAAATGGACTGACCTTTGTTCCAGTATGAGCGTTGTTTGGACTAGTTCAAATGATGTGTGGCAGAAATTGAAGAATATGTTGTACTTAAGGCATTTGATCATGGAATTCTTTGTAATTACAGCAATTCCACCTGCACGAGAGTTGCGGGGGAACGACTTGATGGAGTAATCGCTGTGTGTTAAATCCGCACACTTACATTCATCACCTGCGGAATGTAACCAAGCTTCTGTCAGGAAGAAGACGTCAATATTCTGTTCGTTGATAAAATTAACAATTTCTGTGTGCTTTCCCGGTGATCCTATTGATTGAGCGTTGAATAATGCACACGTTTAATAAGGTAAATTGATTCTACGATTTTTCACTTGTCGTCGTCTTTTGTATAATCATGAGGTGTGAATGAAAGTTTTGGCACACAACTGATCTCAAAGAAACCAACATAAATAATCTATTGTATGGAATGTTACGGTCATGATTTTCTCTGAAGAGCTTCTTTGAACTAGTCAAATAAGAAATGAATGAGGCAACGAAGAATACAAGTACAACAGACTACTCTAGTGAGAAATATTACCTGTGTGCCATGCAAATTAAATAAGACAAATTTAAGTACATGTCAATGTAGCATGCATATAATCTTAGTACCGCAAGCAGAGAAGGCCATTATTTGTACTTGACCGACCTGGGTATGTACCCCCCAATTCTAAATAATAATATACAGTAGCATCGATTTGTTAAATACGTATTTATGCTTAATATTATTGATAATTTTATTTGTATTTCGCAACCGATCTGATGGCTTAATGAGAGAGGATCCCACCCCCACCTTCTTTGCAAGCTCTGAATGTGATGAATTCATCATGAGTCCCATCCGCTTTAAAGACGTATTTCCCTCCGAAAACTGTTACACTTAAAAAACGGATCATTTAATTCCGGTTTTGGGTTGGGGTGGCTTTGCTGCATACTGAAATTGTTTGATTTATTGCTATATATAAATTTTGAAACTTGCTTATCATTGATATAATTGGTTCTTGTGTTTACTTTTTAAATGTGAGCAAGAATATTTTCTCAAGGCATTATGTGGCTGGACAATTTATCAAATGAAACTTTGCCAGCACCCACCCCCTTCTTTAAATGGTTGGTCCCAAGCAGCAGGGGGGAGGGCGAATCGGACAACTTTTTCCGACAAAATCACTTTAAGCCCTCAAAACGGAAAATAGAGCCTTCCTACGAATCTCATATTTTAACCAAAAAAAAAAAAAGAAAGTCTCCATTTGGTAAACGGAGACTTATTGATTTCTTGCTCAAAACATTAGTTTGCGAGGTGATACTCTATTCGCGTTTTCGTTGCTTAACCGTAAAACGTCGCAGCGGTGTTGTCATCCCCCCTTGCTGCTATGGGTTAATAATTTATTTCAACCAAATATTTGATCGACTCCGATACGATATCGTGCCCGAGGATCATGTAAATTTATTGTTATAAATCCATGCGGGGTTGACTGAGCTTTACTAAAGAAATTTTTAAATTGATTGAAGTCCATATCGGAACACTATGTCTGCCAAATATTTCGTAGCGTATGTGTATCAACGCCGTTGAATACAGCAAGAATATTACAGTTATCTCTGATCACTTTTGGAATCTGAGTGTATCGTTGAGTGACATATATCACGTCAGTGTTTTTGTGCCTGCCTCGGGAAAATATTCTAGCTGGGTTTGTTTGATTGTCTAACATCACATCGTCGTATACGACTAAATTGTTAATGCTCCCATCAAGGTCATCAACGGATGGTGCCTCGTCAATATCGGTTATAAATTCAATAATGCCCTTGCCGGCAATCTCTGAAGCGTTTTCATTAAAATCTTTTAGCACTTCATAGCATCGTTGATCATCTACACTAGGAGCAACTAAATATAACTTATTAAACTTCATCCATCTCACTATTAAATTGAGCAACAATTTCGTCTTGCCGGATCCAGATGACCCGATTATAATTGCGCGGATAGAGTTTGGTAGCGCTGCATGATGCTTAACTGGTTCTCTTGTTTTAGGCGCTGAAAAATCAATTATATTCATATCTCTATACATAAATTATGGATCTATATTGTGTGAAGTGTAAAACGCGTACTAACACAAATGATCTGACGACGATTACAACTAAAAATAACAGATCAGCACTTGCTGGCAGATGTGCAACATGTGGTATAAAAAAGTTTAGATTTGTTTCTATGAAATCCGGAGATGTCTTAAAAAAAAAACGAGGAGGAGATATCGCAGCCAAATTGGCAAAGCTCCCTGGAACCCCATGGGCAAAGTACCCCGGAGAAAAGCACCTTCCAGGATATAGATACTGTGGCCCCGGAACACGATTAGATATTAGACTTGATGATCAAAATAAGCCCCGACCCGGTGAGTATCCGATAAACGCCATTGATAAGACGTGTCATGTTCATGATGTTGCTTATAAAAGCAGCAATCTGCAAAACAGGCATCTCGTGGATGTGAAATTAATTCATACGTTAAATGCTAATCCTGATAAATCTTTCAAAGAAAAGTTGGCTTCGTGGTTGGTAAAATCAGCTATGAAAGGCAAATTGATGATGGGCGCTGGTAATTAATAATATGGAATCTATTTATTATTCTCCGAGGGGATACTGGAGGGGTAATGCTGCAATCAATAAACTCGCCAACGCCGCAAAAGTGAAAAAGGCCACTGCGGCTAATTGGTTACCCAAACAGGCTATATGGCAAATTTATCTACCGCGTCCTAAACAAATCAATTTCTCGCATCTTGATATTACCGGACCCAATGAAGTTCATCAAGCTGATTTATTGTTTTTACCACATGACAACGGTTACAAATACGCGCTAACTGTAGTTGACGTTGCGAGTCGATACAAACAAGCAGAACGGCTAAAAACAAAATCATCACCTGAAGTTGCTTCTCATTTGAAAAGATTTATCGACGAGGCCCTCTACGCTGGCCAAATCTGTTACAAATTGATCCTGGCAAGGAATTTCAGGGTGTGGTTGCATCTACAATGAAACATCACAATGTCACCATCAGACGGGGGCATACTGCGTTACATCGCGATCAGACAATTGTAGAACGATTTAATCGGACTCTTGCTTAGCGGTTATTTGGATACCAATACGCAAAAAAATTCATCCAAGAAAAGCGATCCCGTGAATGGGTCAAAAGGTTACCAGGGGTAGTTGCAGCGCTAAATAACGAGATTACCAGAGCAATCAATATGAAACCTAACAACGCAATAAAAAAGCATATACCACAGCCACAGCGAGATAGCGTTTCTCAGCCAATTCTCAGCAATGTCACCGTGAGATATTTATATGAACCAGGAGAACTCGAAGGTGGTAAAAAAAGGGCTACTGATCCTATTTGGAGTGTCACTACGCATAGCATATCTACTATAACACGATCAACTGGTAGACCTCCAATCTATAAATTGGATTCAACTGCCCCTCAGCGGGGTTTTATACGCGAACAATTACAAGTGATTCCTGATGATACTCAATTGCCACCGCATGGTCTTAACTAGCGCAGTTGCGTCTGTTGCACTCAAGACAAGTCAGCATTACATTGTTTCTGACATGACCGAGACTGTTATTTTTTCTGTCTACGGTAAATTGGCGAGGATCTTTATCCGAATACTGCCAACGTATTATACAATTGCAACTCGCGCAGTGATTATTCTGTTGTTTCTTCACCGTAATTATTAATTCAGCATCAATATCAAATTCTCGTTGTTTTTTTTTTTTGTCTTGTTTATAACCGGAGAGTTTTTTATTAATGATGCTAACATCAATATCATCCATTGTGGTGTCGTCATCGAAATCAATTCTTCGAAGTTGATTTATTCGCCGTACTCTAGACACTGCAAGATATACTAAATTTGACCACTCAATGCGATTATCGACTATCCAAACAATTGTATCCGCGATGGTTAATCCCTGCGAGGAATGTATCGTCGTTACATAACCCAGTGTCCATGACGATTTCTCAGCGCGCACTGAGTCTTCGACAACACTGATATCAACCAGCACAATATCATTTAACACTAGTGTTTGTCTTTCGAGCTGTCCTGGAATTTCAACTTCAATATTTTGTCGCCGTGTATCACAGGGTCTATAACACAGCGGCACTGGGCGCGTTGGGAATTTTTCTTTGTGAAGCTCAAACAAATGTTTTTGAAGTGTGTCTCTGACTATCTTTCTACTTGCCACTACAAAATTGTTTCGCTCCCACGTTTCATAAAACTGTTTCATTGGAGTTTCAGGAATTATTTCCCTGATTATTTCACATTGGATTCTTTCGGGTTTCAGTCTAATTAATTTATTGACCTCGCGTAATTGTTCATCAAGTGCTCTATAGTCAGTATCGATTTCTTAATAATAGTCAACAAAATTCTTTAACCAATCATGTGGACCCGCGCCGACAAATGGTGGTGGTTGGCCATGATCTCCACACATTATTATCGCTGTATTCTTTTGTAGCAACCAATCAAGAAACATTTTTAATACATCTAACGAAACCGTACATATCTCATCCCAAATAATAACCGCAGGGATGAATTTCTCGCCCATTCGTTCAGGGGTCCATTTGTCGCCGTTGTATCGAAAAAAACTATGATAAGTGCAAGCTTCGACGTTTCGTTGTTTTATCTCTCGCGCTAGTCTATGGGTCGGTGTCAGCACAATCATATTTGCTCTACCTCGACATAATTCAATCGCCCGTGTCGTTTTTCCTGACCCGCCACAGCCGTTTAAATAAACTGTTTTATATCTACAAATTGGATCTGATATCGGTGGTGCATTAGAACGTTCTGATAAATTATCACCGCGTAAGTAATTAGTTTTAATTTCAACGTCTGCTGATTCAGAATACTCACGCATCATTTCTTTTTTAATTCTCCATGATCCCCAACTTTCATCCGAATTAGTGAATTCAGCAACTGCGCAACTGTACTTGCTGTTAATGTAAAATGAATCAACGGCAACTCTAACCGCAGTGTCAGGAAATCTATTTATCATTGAAAATAAATTAATACAAGCATAACCTAGCATCAACGACCTCAAATGTGTATACGGGGATCTGTAACCGTCGCTGTAAGTAACGACTGTACCCAATTTTGTTCCATCGGACAAAAAAGCATCTTTACGATCCACATATATGTTTTTGGATACTGCATCCGCGATTACGAAGTCGTATTCGGAGTTATCCATAATCAGCCGTGAACAATATCGTCTATAGTCGCATTGTTTTCCTCCCTGAGTGAATTTTCCGATTATTCTTCTACCGAGATCTTTTGCTTCGATGTTTCGTTGATTAAATACCGGTTTGGACCACTCAATGATATATTCTTTGTTGGCATCAATATGTTTTCTGGATTCGTCAATTATACTATCAAGACGTTCCGGTGTTGGTAACCAGACATTGGTTTGTTTCCGATATGATATAATTGCTTCACTGACCGTCAGCGAAATTAACATTTTTGTATCAATCATGAACCGTAATAACGCTATTGGCAGCCACTTCTTTTCAGACATGTGTCTACCAATCCAAATATAACAACAGCGATGAAGTCCTGCTCCGAACTCAAATGATACTACATGAGCGAATCCAGTTAAATCAAAATCAGGCAGCGGCCCATTAATTACAACACGAGTCATTTCATGTACGGGGTGTCCAAATCATTTAAAATACTCAGTACACTCTCCATAACCAAGAAAACTCGCTGGATAACAAGCAACCATATCAACTGAAATGATATTATCATGGTCGTATTTTTGATTCCATAAACCGCCATGATTAAATTTTAAACAACTGGCCTCAATGTCTGGCGAGAATTCTACGCGTGTTGGTTTCCATGCGTTTTTGATTCTTGCAAAATGAGCTGCAACCGACGGGATTGTAAAACAGTTTGTCAATAATTGTTCGTCGTTGATAATTTCATCACTGGCGGCTTCGCAACTGTTGTTGCCTTCGCCACACGCCGTTAAAAATCCGCTAGCTGTTTTTTCATTTTGTTGTTAAATGCTTCAGTGCGGTATAATTCACCGTTTGGTCTTACAAATTGGTCAAAGGTATCTGTGTCGTTTTCAGTGCTGCGAAGTAACCACACCGACACGGGGTCGTTTTTACTCAAATGCGCAATAGCATCGAATAGTTTCTCTTCAACGAGAAAACCATCCCTGGAGAATTCTTCTCGTAAGAATTCGTCGGGTATATACTTTATTGTTCTGTTTCGTGGAAATATTGTGACCGCGGACGTCCATGCGTGTTAGTTATGATCAATAATTTTAATTGGGGCTCCCTTTGATTTATATTTTGATTCGTATAAAACTTCTCCGGTTATCGTTGTAACAGTTATTGGAAATCTCAGCGACGTTTCTAATTTTGCTATATCGCTAATAGTTAACTTAGATTGAGCTATTTCGCTACGCCGTAGATCGGTAAGTTTGTTCCCTCGGGATGCATTTGTAAAATGTTCTGTTATTCGTGCTGCTACACAATTGAGTGGCAAAGCCACTGACGACGAAGTCGCCGGCGACGACTGTGTCATTGGTTTAAGTTGTCTTATATCAGGTTTTTCATTTAACGGATATATCCCATACACAACTGCTGTTTCAGGATATGCTCGTTCATAGTATGGTTTGTCAATTGCAGTTAACAAACCCGGCTTAGAATCACGGCTAACAACGACTGTTTTCTTGTCTTTGAGAATCGGTTCAAATTTGTCTCGTATAATACAACCGCCTGATTCTACACGGATAATGAATTTCACTCTAAAAAAGTACTTTTTGTTGCCAAGTTGTAATAACATCAACGCTGCGTTGCTGTCGTTCATGGTGGCATCAACAACGCCATCAATTCGAAATGTTGACCAGCTATGAGATGCACCGTCGTGTTTGAATTCATTAATACAATCGCGTATTTTATTTATCAGGGATCTATTCGTTATTGCCCGTTTTGGCACATCTTTGAGGGTTCTATCGAGATTGAATTAAACATTTTTGAAATGCTTAATTACTGATAATCTCTCGAATTCATCATTCATATAATTAAAACAAGTATTTAAATAGAAAAATATAGTATAATGAATCACTGCAAGTGGCTAATGATTGGATCAACAACCCCGTGTAACAAATCATGCAGAAGCGAATTCTGTGGGTATCATTTACAAAGTGTTCGCAACGGTTCCTTTGGCCCCTTCCGTGCCTCCGATGTGGGGTGGGGGTAAGGGGAAAGTCGCAATTGTGTCTCAGTTGTGGCGGCAAACGATACAGAGAACTAAAACGCTACTATGACAAACGAATCAATGACTCGTTCAATGACAAAGTCATCAATGCTCCCATCAAGGTCATCAACGGATGGTATTATCGGAGGCGTTAATGGTAATTTCAATTTAGGATTTGCAACACGTAAAGGAGCATTGCAAGGACAGCAGCGATATTTTTCATGTGCGATTCCACTCCATCACATATTTGGATTCTGCAGAAATGTCAGAAAAGTCATCTATGGAGCCAAATACACAATCGCGTTAGTGCGAAAAGGCAATGACAATGATGCAATTTGGCGTACTGGTGTCGCTGATGGTAAAGTTGTTTTGAGTAAAATAGTATTGTGGATGCCAGTAATGACCCCATCAATTACCACGGAAGAGCGGCTACTTTCATTTATGGACACAGGTATCAAATCATTGATAAGTTGGCTAACAACAACAACTGATACCAAAAAGGATAATGTTGCTGATACATTTACATGGCACCTGGCATCAAAACAAGGCTTTTCAGCTCCACGTCATATATTTATAGCGCTGCAGAATCGGGATCGATTAGGTTCCCAAGAACGCAGTCATATGATATTTGATCGATTAGGAGTCAAGGAGGTTTCACTGAGAATAAACGGACAACAAGAACCATCTGAGGATATACAGCTTAATTACGAAAGCAACCATATAGCACGTGTGTATCATCGGATGCTGTCATTTATGTGCCGTGATCAAAATGTTGATACCGGTTTACAAATATCGCAACTTGATTTTAAAAACCTATATCCGATTTATTACTTTTCGCTGGAACATCTTGATTTAACAAGGCAATCCGTCGTTGACATACATTTTAGGGCTCGTATAGCTCCTGGTGGTGTTGATTATAGAGCGTTTGTTGTCATTCTCAGCGACAAATCAATGTTGTTAGAAGGTGTTGGTGGACGAATGAGAATCGTTGATGCACCAGGGGAAAATATGTAAACGATTCACAATTAGATCAATTGAAAGCATAAAAAGTTTTACAATAAAATGACATATAGTGCTGTTAGTGTCAAGCTGACTGATGGTCAGGTCAAGAAATTAAAATCAAAATCCGCTAAAGAATGTGGAACCACAATAACGTTAAAACCAGCGCAGATGTCCGGCGGTACACATAAAATATCATTGACGGATCGTCAACTAAAACATTTCAATGATGCGCTAAAGAATAAGGGAGGGGTTGTACCTACCAGGAACCCCGTATTCATGGTACAGCGGAAAGGGTCTAAGAATACCAGGAACGGTTTATTAGTTGAAAACCCAATTCTTCCCATGTCCAATTTTGATTTAATTGATGCTAATAAAAAACTAGCAATAAAAAACTTCAGAGGGGTTTTTATGAGAGATCAATTACCGAGAAAACCAAACAACGTTGAAACCGGTATCATCAATCTTGATAACAGCAGCGGATCGGGAACTCACTGGGTTGCATACGCGATTGATCCACGTGGAATTGTCTATTTTGATTCATATGGGTTAGCTCCGCCAAGCGAGTTTATGCGGTATATAAATTCTTCGATGAAACTCAAAGAGTTTCCGATTTTTTATTCCATGCTGCCAACACAACAATTAAATGATCCGCCGATATGCGGCCGTGCAGTGTTAAATGTCCTCGCGGAGATTTCATCGTCACAGAAACCACCTCATCTGGTTGTAAATAAATACACAATTGGGAAATTACAAGGTAATTTTAGAGAATCAATAAATTGAAAATACAAGTTGCCCTAACAATAATGATTGATATTTGGGGACAAATCTCTGTCAATGTCGGAACCCACCGCGGAAACATCTGCGGGTTTAAAATAGTAATGACATCGATGAAATCAATTGAACCGATAATAGTCCCAGAGGTATCACAATCGCATCGATATCGATATGATACGGTGAAAGAATTTTCCGCGAATTTGAAATCACTTTCTGAGCGCTATCGTGAAAAAATGAAAAGATACCGACGCAGCGTAACAATCATCGACATCACCGTGTACTCGGTGTCCGGTGTGATGGCCAGCGCCAGGGTTATTTTGTCGACGGTGACCATGATGGCTCCAATTGCAGTTCCAATCTCTATCTCCGCGGCAACAACAATTGCGGCAGTCGCCACCGCGATAACTAAAAAAGTTTTCATCGGGTTCTCAGAAAAAACTCGCCGATTATACAGCTCGGTACAGGGTGATATTTGACGCATACTCGAAATTATCCGAGTTGGTCTCGCTGTCAATAGATAATTCGTTCATATCCGATGTAGAATTTTCCACGATGACCCAGTTGTATAGCTCCGCGATGTTGAAATTGGAAATTGAAGACAGCGTTAACAATATTGTCACTCGAACTGTTTCAACGAATCGCGGAGAATACCACTCCGATACGAACAAGCATGATATCAATAACATCAACAAACCCACAATTTAGTGTGAACTTCCCTTCTCCGATTCCAGTGCGCGAGATCGTGCTGGCAAAATTACGAGTATATCATAGCTGGCCTAATATCAGATCGGTTGCATTTGGCGGTCAGCAACCCAATAACGCACTGGTGTTCTCGTATAAGATTAAACCCGATGGTACTCCAGCGTGAGAAACTGTTTCATTACCAACTGGGTCGTACCAAATTTTGCAAATCGATGCTGAAATTCAGCGTAGAATAAAATCAATCACTGGAAAAGAATCAAAAATAGCTATTAAAGTTCATGAACCGACGCTCTCGTCGTCGATCGAAATAAGCACAGAGGGATACATTGTAGATATCTATAACAGCTCGTTAAGAACAGTGTTAGGATGGCCTGAAAAACCACCAGGAGCCACCACCGACTTAACCACAGACGTACAATCATATCATGAAATCAATCCCATGTATCGAGATAATTTATCTGATATAAAAAAAGGAAAAATCGCCGATAGATTTATATTTACCAACAAAAACACATTGCAATGGGATTTTATCATTTAAAGAACAGCCGACTCATCTGTTACTATTTCATTTACGCTAACTGACATCACTGGTTATTTTAATGAAATTAATCAATTACATAAAACACAACTAGAACAACTACGGCAAACAAAATCGCAAAAACACGTTGAAATATTAAATCAGCTTATATCTGACATGGAATATATCAATGAACTAATTATTCAAACAATAACCAATGACAACAGCGACAATAAACAACGATTCCTAACCGATTACAATATGACAGAAGCCAATCTGCGTAATTTCAAGTTTCCCGGATACAACGCTGAGGAACTAAAAAAAACTGTTAGAAACAATATCAATGTATTAAAAACACTAGATTCAACCGTCCTCCTCAAATAAAATAATGATCCAGATGGTGGCGGTAGGCATGTTGACCCGCACAATGTGAATATTTCAACGGTGATTGCGCTCAATTTAACATGTGATGCAATTGAAGGAAGCTATCAAAAAAATCTCGAGCAATCAAATCAAGCTCAGCAAGGATATATTCTTTATTCGTTTGCACCAACAGCTCCTCCAGGATTCCTAATTATTGAAAACCCAATTAATCCTGTCTACATGCGATGCCATAATAATTCGCTAACGAGAATTAATTTCCGACTCACCGACCAGTCAAATAATTTGATTGATCTACAAGACGAGGTGTTAGCGATTAGTTTGTTTGTAAAGTCCTAAAGACTTGATCAAATATTTGGTTGAAATAAATTATTAACCCATAGCAGCAGGGGGGCGATGACAACACCACTGCGACGTTTTACGGTTAAGCAACGAAAACGCGAATAGAGTATCACCTCGCAAACTCATGTTTTGAGCAAGAAATCAATAAGTCTCCGTTTACCAAATGGAGACTTTCTTTTTTTTTGGTTAAAATATAAGATTCGTAGGAAGGCTCTATTTTCCGTTTTGAGGGCTTAAAGTGATTTTGTCGGAAAAAGTTGTCCGATTCGCCCGCTCCCCCCCCCCCCTGCTGCTTCTCTAATTCAGTAAAAGATGTCATGAAAGAGCACCTGCCATTAAAGACAACTGTTCTAGAAGACACCTGCTACGAAAATGATTTGCTATTGTATGCATGAATGAATCAAATGCTTTGCATCTTTTTAGACCTGTAATGAAAGATAGGTTAAGAGACCATTTCTTTCGTGAAAAACATGAGTGTGTGTCTCTCAAAACAAATGTTTCTGCATGACATGAATGCACTTTGGATGTTTAAAAAGTAAAACACTTGTTTGAATATCGAATGCACCAACATTGAACAGTTTGGTTTGTTTAGGTTTTGAAACAAAATTAGTAACGCGCAGAATGTGAAATGAAACATGCTTTCCTCAGATTAAAAATATGAATTGAGTTTAGATGATTGTGCTTCCAAAAGGTTCCTTTCTGCTTCTTTTAGTTATTAAACTGGTGTTAGGTCATTTACAAAACAACTGGATAAAAATAATGGGACAGTGAAAGATCATGCCCTATCTAAATTTTAATCAGTCAACCATTAAGTTAACAATCAGTGTGATTTGTACAACAACAAAAAAAACATTAGTAGACCACCACGATGTATGCCTGTAATATGTTGGCTAGTGTTTATGAACAGAAATCAGTCCTACTAAAAGTTCAGCTAGACCTGTCCCTGGGGCAGACATTTGGAATAAAGGCAATGTGGTCAGAAAAGAACAACCACCATTTTTAGATTACCTAATTGGCAACATTATCACAGTGGGATATAACACTGGTCATGGATTGTTTGGCTACGGAGAGACCCACGACAATAGTCAAGCATTATTGTGGCCGATCCAATGGCTTAAACGTTAGAGGACATCAGGATGTCGAGGGCTGCTCGTAGCAGTGGCACGTAACCGGGATTCATCATAAATTTGGTTTGCAAGTGGGATCCTGTTTCCCAGCTTTGAGGAATGCCTTGGTTCAGTACTGACAGGGAGCTGGACATGAATGCGGATCCATGCTCATTTAGAACCCTCTTGACATGGTGTGTGTGATTAGGATTTGTAACATATCTTTAACAATTGTTCAGACGATGTCTGCCGTGTAGCAGTTACAGTAATGTTTAGCACAAGGGGCTTCATGCCGCAGACATGCATCATCGTGTCCAAGCCATTCATATATTATCCCGACACCAGGCCATCCAGTCCTAACACTAACCTCTCAAAGCTGAGCTCCTAGTGAGGCAGCTGTTAGTTCCATTTTTTTAAGTATTTGGTATGACTTGGCTGGGGTTCAAACCCATCACGTCAACATTCGAGGCAGACACTCTAACTATTAGGCAACCAGTGCAGGGAAGTCTTCTAATGAACATCCCTTGCAATATTACTTTTAGTTTTGGAGAAATAGCAAGAACAAGAATTTCATTATGGATATGTTCTCAGGCATAAAGAAAGTCGGACTAGCACCATCTTTATTTCGAGACCACCAGATGTCATAAAAACGTATGGTGACTTCCCCATATCATCAATACAAATATGCAAAGACAAGATTTTCAAGATAGTCTTTCTGATGACCATAATGGATGCTGGATCCGCAGCATTTTCATTCAGGAGCAATGATAAGATGTCCTTTGTGGAAACCCCAGAACATGACAAGCCTTTACGAACGAGTAGGATTTTCCATACTGGAAGTCCAAGTAGGCATAGTTTTAAGTTTGGACCAACTAGACCTTGGGATAAATTTGTCTGTAAATATTCGTGGCAAATAAAATCCTCCTTTTCAGTTTAGAAGTAGCAATAACAAACTTAAGCTAATGGATGGATGATGGAACAACATACCATCTCATAAGTTCCATGGTCTACGAATGAGGCAAAAGGTGCAATCGACTCAATAACTAGCTCAAACATCTTTACTCCTTGAGAAAGTCAATATTTATTGAAACTGTTAATAAACCCACAAGCCAAAATGCCTGTGATATTAATTTATCATGATGATAGAAACCTTGTATAAATTACATTAGACATTTTGAGTCCATATTTTTGTCATCTCTGTATGCGTCTTTGGAAATAAATCTAATCTTTTTCTCCCTACATTTTCTATTATTGATTATCCACCATGTGCCTTTTCTGATAAGGTCCAGTTATTATTGTGATGTAATGCAATTCAATGCACACACTAATAGTGGCAGGTGTTAATTAGCTTGCATTAATGACCATAGTGACTACATTTACGCCAATACATAGTACATCCTCTAAGTTAAAACTGCTGGTACATGGGTGTACTCAAAATTCAAATGGGAACAATATCTGGAACAGATAATTTACGGTAAACAAATATTCAGACATGTTAATATTTTCATAAGTTAACAGAACATAAAATACAACTTCTACTGCTCTGATGTACGTTTCCAAGAAAAGTGTCCCAGTACAGTATAGGCTACAACGTTGAGTTGACAAAACTATGAAAGCAATGATTATTTCATTTTTATAGCACTATTATTGCATTAGGAACTATTGAAGGGATTGGGTCACTGCATCCCCTTCCCATGGGATGAAGTTGTTTAGATATTTTTCCATCTTTAGCAATGTCCAATTTTTGTCACATATGCTCCAATATTTGTCACATTTGGTCCAATTTCTGTAACATTTGCTACAATTTTTGTAAAATTTGGTCCAATTTCTGTCACATTTGGTGAAGTTTCTGTCACAATTGATCATATCTGAGTAACTGGCTTTGAGAAGTCATAAAAAATCTTCTTGTTTGTAACGGTGGCTTTTCAATTAACAACAGTGACCATATTTGATGACATCAGCACCATTTGTATAAATCGGAAACATCATCACGCCATGATGCTTTCATACAAATTTGATAATATTAAGTTTTGACAGTTTTTGTAAAGAAGTCACAAAAAGAGTATTAATATATTTATAAGGGTTTCCAATACTGATGCTGCATTATTATCATTTGCACAAAACTTTGAAATTATGCTGGGATGTTAGTGCCATATTCAACCAAAATTGGTCCCATGATAGTTTTGTGTATTTAGACTAATACATGTTTATAAATATTCACTAATAGCAAAACCAATATAATGTTATTAGCATTGTTTACCCTTTTTTGATTCATGTCAATACAATGTTAGCAGTGCTGTATAGGTTGGTTTGATTTTCATCAATATACTCTTATCAGTGTTGTGTAGCCTGGTTTGATTCATGTTAATACAATGTTAGCAGTTCTGTGTAGGATGGTTTGAGTAAAAGTCAATATGCTATTAGAAGTGCTATGCATTCTGGTTCGATTTAAGTCAATATGTCATTATAGCACTGTGCAGTCAGTCAGTGTATCCCCCTAGGGTAACAAGATCGAAGGTCAAAACTCTCCTTGGTGTAAAAATTAAGGGTCAGACTGAATAAAAATCAAACTTTGGTATCAAAACTGGGGTTCAAATTAGACATTTGGGGGTCTCTGAAGTGCAAATGTGAGTAAAGGGAAACAATGAGTCCGATAGGATTCCTGTCAATACGGTGTGTATCCTGTTTGCAAAATGTTTATGATTCAAACCAATTCTCTGTTAGCAATATTGAATATTCTGGTGTGATTCAGGTCAACAGAATGTTAGCAATGATGTATTACGTCTGGTACGATCAGTCCACAGTGACGTGTGGACTGTTTGCAGAATGTTTATAATTGAAACCATAAGATGTTATCAGTGCTGTGTAGTCAGATATGATTCATGTCAATATTGTGTTAGCAATGCTGTACAGTTTGGTATGATTCATGTTAATATTTTGTCATTATTGTTGTGCAGTTTGGTTATGATTCATGTCAATATAGTGTCAGCATTCCTGTATAGTTTGGTTATGATTCATGACAATATTGTGTTAGAAATGCTTTACAGTTTGGCATGATTGATATCAATATTGTGTTAGCATTGATGTGCAGTTTGGTATGAGTCATGTCAATATGGTGTTAGAAATGCTTTTCAGTTTGGTAAGATTCATATCAGTATTGTCTTAGCATTCATGTGCAGTTTGGTATGATTCATGCCAATATGGTGTTAGAAATGCTTTACAGTTTGGTATGATTTATATCAATATTGTTTTAGTATTGATGTGCAGTTCGGTATGATTCATGTCAATATGGTGTTAGAAATGCTTTACAGTTTGGTATGATTCATGTCAATATTGTGTTAGCAATGCTGAGTAGTCTGGTATGACTCAAACTTATATGTCGCTAGCAATACTGAGTAGGCAGGAATGATTGCATTAAATTTTGATATCTAAGATATGCCTAAGATATTTTCACTTTAGCAAGGTACCATTTCCTGTGCAGTGTGAAAACAAAAGTCTAAATACATACAATCATTACTTTTAGCAAGAAACAAATATCAGAAGACTGAAAAAAAAATTAAAAATGGGTTGGGTCTTGGACTTTCAAACTTTTAAATGAATTTATTTGCCAAGAAAAAGTAATCTTGGAAGGATTATGAGTGAGCTTACTTTCTATCATACATGTTTCTATTATCCAGATTTAGATTTTCTCTAATCCCCCTCCATCACTATAATACTGGTCTTCTAATGCAAACATCATGCCCAAAAAAAGCAATCTACCAGAGACAGAATAAGCTAATAAATAATACCAGGCAACCATTTTTGTCAACACGAGAAATGCATTTGGGCAGCCCAAATATATTAAAAGATGACCATATTAGAATTTTAAATCTAACTTTATTCATTATCCTGCAACAATGATATGATCATTGAATTGACGCAAGATACCTACAGTAGGGTGCGCAAATTATTTCCACATAGTTCCGTAGCCGAGTAATAGGTGAATGTTATCAGTATGACGTAACACTAATTTGCATTTCTTTACTACCCAGTACCTGATCAAACAATCATTTTGTCTGGCCCTCAGTGAGAACTCTTAAAGAAACAAGACTTGTGAATTGTCTTCCCTTTCTCAATGTATCAACATACAGTTGCATTGATGTCTTACTGGGTATTATACACTGAATAACAGGATCTGTATTCTCAGTGATCTGTTAAAGAACTAGACACTGTACAGTGTTATAGTTGCTAACTCTATGGCTAAGTTTGGCTATAGGAAAGTGGCAAGTTTAAATAACAAGCTGGTGTTGTATACAACACAGTTCTGCGATGGCTTCACAAATATCCTACCGTTACTTGGAAATAAGACAGCCTTCCACACAAACAGTTCAGATATGGCTAATTGATTTTGTATTTTATGGCACACCTGCACTGCAAGGCTATATAGATATAGATCCTAAGAATAGATTATCTGGCAAAACATGAATGGCATGTATAAAGGCAATGTGAGAACAAAAGAGAAAGTAAGAGTGATTAAGAGTATACATGTTGAATAATAATATCTGTACATGTAATCAAAGGATGTAGGGTTGTATTTAAATAAGATAGAAATCAACTGTTTGTGTTATGTGGTCAATTTTAAAAAAAAATAATATATTTATTTAATTTATGGTTCTTCTTAAAAAATAATTTAAGAAAACAATACTAAATCTGTTGTCACTTTGTTGTCATTTTGATGAAGAAAATTATCCATTCATATCAGAAATATTGCATCATAGCAAACATGTACTGTTTACCAATGACAAATGTTTTAAAATCCAATCACGGCCAATTACAGACTATTAAGTCTGAACAAGGCCTCCACTGTTGTTTTACCAAATTTGTCAGAAACTGATATACAGATAAAAGGTATGACCTAATAGAGTAGATAATTTTTGCAGATTACCGAATCTGAGTATTTGGATGTACTATTTACCAGATCCGGGAACAAACCGAGTAGTAGGTGTGACTCCGGAGAGTACCGTTTGTTTCATTATCGTATGCGAAGATTAAACTTCTCGGGTACCGTATATATCGCCTATAACATGAAAATTGTTATTACTAACTAAAATTATTATGCATTAAAAACATTTTTATTAAAAGTTTGATATTTATTGAATTATTTTATTTGTAACCATTAGTGCACGTATTATTTGCTGAGGCGAATATTTCTGAATAGTACCAAAAAACCGAATATTCGGACGAAGCGAATGTCTGAGGCGATTTCCGGTTAGGCCCTTATAGAAGGGGTAAGTTGGTGGCATATGCTACCTTTCTGCAACAGACTGATGATACATAATAATTACTTGACTTTATATATAACATTTATTAATCCTCAATGTCCACCTGTCCTAGACAGCCCATAGAGTTCTGGAAAAGGCTTTGAATAATCTCTGACCAATAAAAACATAATTTTACATCCCATTCATTATCATCCATAATACTCATTTTGATGATTGCTAATGATTGGATATGTTTAATGTTTGAATCATTCCAAAAATATCTTCAAGGCAAATTTAGCAAATGAGACATAAGCCCAAACAAGTTTGGGAATGTTTCAAGCGTTAGCTATTTCTTACCACATCATTTAGAAAACAAAAGGATAAATTGCTAATTTCTGCTACTTTATGTGTGAATTATATTTGGTATAAAATTTACTAATTATAATGTCCTTAGAATTTTAGAACAATATGTCTGGAAGCAAAGTACAAGTAGTCAGGTAAATCACCCAGCCGCCAGCTGATAAACAACGCCCTAATTTATACACCCAGAGAAGTACCTATGGACAAAAAAATGTTAAATTACATGGATATTTTTAGACAAGTTTAATGAAAACTTGTGTTTCAGTATAAACTTAATTGAATGTCACTCGATTTGAGGTCACAAAGACAACGAAAGTGGTGAATGTTGAAAACAATTTTAACACATAGAAGATATAGGCTTCCTACAGTATGTGTAATTTTATATTTTTGATATATCACATGATGAAATATTACTGTATGTGATTCTGATTGGTCCAAATAATGCAATGAAATGATTGTGCCGTATCCTCTTTATTGATTGGCAGGGATCATGGGAAAATGTTTTTAACCCTACCTTCTGGAATGTTTTGAGTGAACAGTTTTGGCAGCCAATTTTGAACTTGACTCACAAAAGGAAATTGACGAAAAATTATCTTAGCTATCTGAAAATGGATATGTAACCCACCCACTCCCAGGGGTTTATTATATCATGTACAACAATATCATAAGGAGAAAAATGGCGTAAACTTCAAGAAAAAACAAAGAAACGAAGTAAAACTAAGGATATTGGTTATGTATGTGATGGCAGGGTGGGGAGAAGGAGCGGTGTATCTCTAACACAGACATATAATCCATAGTTTATATAAGCATGGTTTAAATGTTAACTTACAACAGTAAATAAACTTTCATCTGTTGACTATATAAATTGGACATAATGGGTCTCTGAACTGACCAACTACAGCATCTTTACGCAGTATATATGGGATGCAAATCTGATTCAAATGAAATTTCTTTACATCTTCTATACATTCTATTGTTCCAGTCAAACACTGTAAATATATGGTCACAAATGCTTTGAAGTAAATGTTAGAATTTCTTTATCCAGTAATATTGTTCAGCATAAAAATCGCAATAATGTAATGTTTAGTTGCAAGTGACATTTTTGGGTAAATACTTACTATAGGCCTACTGTTTGCCATATAAATGTGGCATCACATGGCATTAATCATTCTGTTTTGAAAAAATCATTTTGTTTTATAAAACGTATTGTTTATTCAGATGGAACCTTTTTATTTCAATTATGGTTGTAACAATGGACAATCTAGATTTAGTAATTTAACTTTGTGGGGACTATAATTTATGCAACACAAATGAAAGGCGCACCACCTGTCAGAATGAACAAAATTATTCGTTTTTTTCTCTATGTAAATAATTTTCGCTGAAATAAATGTGATCAAGTGAATCTCAAATGGGTAATGATTTAATATTACATCTTATGAAACTCATTGAATAATGTCCAGCTTTTGCTCACCAAGACTCTCAAAAGCTGGACATTATTCAACTAGTTTCATAAATTCAATATTAAATCGTTACCCATTTGAGAGGGCCCAGAGTGGGCGAGTGGTTTAATGCACTCACCCTTACGGATCACTGCCATCTCACCTGACTGCATGGGTTAGAGTCTCAGGCTTGACTTATGTGGGTATGTGAGAAAGCTTGCCGGTAGCTTCTCTCTCATGGGTCGGTGGTTCTTTCCTGGGTTCTTCCTCCACCATTAATACTGGCCGTCATGTATAGTCTATCGTGTACTGAAAAATGGTGTAAATCCCTACAAAAACAACAACCCATTTGAGATCTTATTTTAGTTGTCTCTTCTTATTATTTCTGAAAGACCTGATATTCTGTATTCATGTATTGACAATCGATGTCATCAAGCATGTGAATTTCCTTGTCCATCATTTTGAGTCCCTAGCTTTACAAACCATCACATTACAACATTGTTCTTCCCAGATAATTATGAAGGCACATCTCAGTTTGTGTCTAAGGATATCCTACTACAGAATATTCTGCTGGGCATGTCAACTGCAAGAGATTAAATTAATGACTTTTTCCATTCCTTTCTCACATAAAAACACAGTGAAATTTATACCACCTTTGTGACTGTTTCATTAAATAGAAAATTCAATAAACGTACACATGAACTAACGTCTTCATGAAAACGCAGAAACATGTTTTGATATCATTTTCAATTTGCACGGCCTGAAATCCATCATTTTACTTATTGGTCAATTTAACAATTGATAACATACAAGTTCATATTTGTAAAACTATTTCAAGTAGAGTTGGTTTTGACATTCAAAACTGTCATATTCCATTTGGCACATATTTAGTTTTAATAAACTGAGGATGAAACAATATCTTTGTTCTCGTTTTCATACAATATCATCTGTCCATCATGTCTACCACAAATATAATATTTGATTGTACTAATTAAAATTGGCTTGTCAGTTTTTCTTTGGCAAAAGCATTTACTTTTCTGAAAAGTGTTTGTACATAAATTTCAGGAATATTACACAAGCTGTGAAATTTAAATTCCTAAATTGATATTGTATTGCAAATATCATTGTCTGGAAATATTTTTTCAAACTGACAATATTGCGGACATCATACAAAATATATATTTATTTTTTAAATCAGTTAGAAATTGCATTTTTTATTGATAGCAATATGCTTTATTGAAATTCAACTTTACTATTCCATTCGAAGCAAGCAAATTTTCAGCTTTAACTTGTCCTTTGTGCAATAGGGACAAATAATTTTAAGTAGAACCAATGTATTATCTGTACTAAGTAAAATTCCTTATCGATGATTAATCAGATTCTTATCTTGGATATACGTGATCTGACGACGAATTTCTAGGGAATGAAAATAGCCGATTGAGGTGTTTTTTGGTACTTTAGTATTATTTTGCTACCTGGGCATCATTCTAAAAGCCCTTAGCAATCTATTATTTTCGTATGGAAGTATTTTGATGACATTTAAGAGACAGAGCATAAACTTTGTTTCAACTATTTTAATATTGAAAAGGAAAGCAACACTATCTCTAGTCCTTCATGTAAGAAATAGCACATGTTGATTTTGTTTAAGTGCTGACGCCCAAAACATAAATATCAGCATCGGGTCTTACATGTAGGACTACACTATCTCATGATTTACTTTGAACAGATGCTTATTCAAGTATAGTTGATCTGACATTCAACAGTCACGAGTCATATTCCAATAGGCACATATTTAGTTTTAATACATTAATACAACAATATGTCATCATTTACTTTGAACAGATGCTTCTACATGACACTTATACACATTAATTTACAAAGGTTACTATTTCTCCATTAATATTATATTCCATGGTAACCACCATTTGTGGGACACCTGTCAAACTTTTAGCACGGTTTAGTCATATACCAACAAATTGTTCTCCATCTTTTTCTGAAACTGGATAACATTTTGTTGGTCTATGTGTAGTCGAAGGTTATAAGTCATCTGAACGCTGACATGTCAACTTTCAAAGATGACGTCATACAATAAAAAAACATTCTTTACGGGTCATGTGCATTAGCAACGTGAGATGTCCATGGGAGGCAACTCGATTTATGCCGATATAAGCCCGTACGTAGAACACAAAACATAAACAAAATATGCATTTGGATGCATTCTGCTTGAAAAGTACCTCATATTTTACATTTCTTTCCTTTCTCAATGCTACTGTAGCTGTAGAGATAAGAGATCGAACCATTTGCGCGGATCGTTCTGTTCGTTAGTTAACCCATTACAATACGCACCATCTCCCGCTTTCAAGAATACGAAGGAAATGATTATTGACGAGCTTTGCTTATATAATTGGTGTGAAGAAGCGGAGCTATGAATTATTTCCTCTGGTTTCGTATAAAGCAATGTTATCAAGTGAAAGGCGTAGCCGGAGCTTTTTAATTTATTTGTCAGTGACCACGTGAATCACGATGATCAATTTATAATTTAAGACCAATCAAATGAAAAATATAAGTCGCTGCAGTGATACGAATCGGATCATTTCAAGATTGAGTTAAATCATGCAACTGGACTAAGCTGGTATCAAACAGTCTGCTGTATTAGGTATAACAGTACCAACTGCGCAAGTCCAGGTGGGTAGCGCTTAAAGTGTAGAAATAAACAACAACACTAGTTATGATTGGTGGATTATGTAAAAGTTGTACTTTCTGTTAGGCTTAACAAAAGTTTAGCCTCTTGGCAACTCGTGAATTTATGCTAATTTCTATATAGATCATATTTTGTATTTTTTATGATTTTTTGAAAATGTGATACACATGACAGAAAATAAGTATGTTGTGACTAGATAACTCATACCCCTATCTAGTTCCAACAGAGTTATTTCTCTTAAATACAATGGAGTACCTGGTTCTGTTATTGTCAAATTGCCAATCTACCATTGTTCTCTATGACAGTGTGTGACATGCATGCTGAAGTAGGATAGGAAGTATATTTATTTCACAAAACATTAGCATTGAGGTATATGGAGAAAAAAATGGTACCATGATACCACTAAGGACACTCAATACGGATGTGTCCCTCCTCCAGACTCGAATCGGCGCTATGGCCGCCGCTAAATGGACATACATCACAATTACTTTTATTATATGTACTCTACAAATATTTCTCAGTACTGATCTTTCCACTGTGTGGCAATCCATACAAATCATGTTAATCTGAAATACCTCCAAAGGTGATTTTACGGTGAAGTTCTTCGCAAGGGTTCATAGGCATTTTCGTTTGGAGAGGCTGTACTGTAAACAGAGCAACATCTAAACAGAAAACAGATTTCACTTCCGGA
Source organism: Unio delphinus (assembly GCA_029339505.1). Classification (NCBI taxonomy): domain Eukaryota; kingdom Metazoa; phylum Mollusca; class Bivalvia; order Unionida; family Unionidae; genus Unio; species Unio delphinus. Next base: position 14,122,000 of record JAQISU010000047.1, read on the forward strand.
TTATCAGCTAAGGCCTTATTTCTCAATGTGCACTGTCGCCGAAACACACAGACAACCACACTCCGAACTCATATTCTCAAAAAAAAACAATTACCTTTAAATCGCTACCAAACATGCATCAATATATACTCGTCTATCATCACCAAAATGAGAGAGGAAGCAATGTTCTTAAAATAGATTAGAACTACATTCTGGGTCATTCATTAATCTCACGACCTAACGTGGTCGTTGAGGCACTGTGCTGCTGAACATCTGATGGCTCTGTAGCATCTCATGTCATGTGTCTGGATTCTTCGTTATAATTCGGCTGTCAGATTCATGCCTCACACGAATACAGAAAGATTGAGATGACTAGTGTTCCCAATAGTCTGATTTTAGTTTTCAGACAGATATTCTTGTCTCTCTATATGGGTCTTAATTTTGTTTGTGGTACTCGTGACAAAACGTCTGCTCTTGATCCCTCTTCGGTGATTATGAAACCAAGATATTTGAATTGGCCAACTGGGTCTCCCGTGGACGGATGGTTGTTATTTACAATACTCAGTCCATCTTTCTGCAATGTAACTTGCTTCTATGAGGCATTTTCCTTTTTCGTCTTAAATGGTAATGACTCTTGGCTGCTTCTATCTGGTGGGGTCTTTCACAATTTGGTATACCTTTTTGCTGTTATTCTTTATCAGACTGCTATATACTTCTGTGCACTTTTGTCCACTTTTGATTTCTTTAAGTTTTGTTTTATTCTGATATTCTTTTTTATTTTTCGGTGCTCCACTGCCCTAATTGTGCGTTTGGTGTTTGGAGATCTCTTCGAGCATCACACAGATTCGGAATCTCTTCTGTAACCCATTATTTTTTCTTTGGCGATGGAGGCCAATGATGTTGTTGGTAGCTGTTGTCATGACTGTATTGAAAGTGTTAGTCATCACTTTAACATCAGCATCCATCAAAAGGAGTGGAGCAAATTTTCCTCGTCTTGTGACTTGGAATAACTTGCAGATGTTAGGGTCCTTAAGTTGTTCAAGGTTGAATTTGAGCCCAGTTTTCATTGGCTTGTTAATTTTCTTCAGCCTCACTCGGAAGTTCATAATGACGCGGTCGTGGTGCGTGCCATGTCCAGCATCGTGAAGCTTTATGTTGAACCAGGGTGTTGGCTAGTACCACGTTGTTGTAGTTTGCGAATTCGAGCAGCCGTCTACCTCTTTCGTTGTTAAGCTCATTGCAAGACGGTCCACAATGATTATCCCAGTCTTTTAGAGCACCTTTACCAACTTTGGCATTCCAGTCTCCTTGGATGATGAAGATGTCATTTTTACTAACCATGTTTATTATACCCTGGAGTTTGTTGTAGAACTCCTCTACTTCTTCATCATCATAATCAGTAGTTGGGGCATAGACTTGGATAATTGTGATGTTAAAAGGAGATGCTTTCAAACGAATGGAGATGATTCTACTAGTTATGGGGCAACATTCAAGCACAGATCCCTTGATTGCTTTCTTTACAAGGAAGCTTACACCATTTATGGATTTGTCCAACTCTCCTCTATATTATAATATATGCCCGTGATCAGTTTGGCGTTCTTCAAGGGCTTTCCATCTTACTTTACAGAGTCCCAGAATGTGCCATGAATAGTGTTTCATCTCATGTGTCAACTCTTAGAATCTACCAGTTTGCGCCAGAGTTCTAATGTTCCACAGGTGGCGATGGCAACGCTATCTCTCGCTCTGATTTTATGCAAAGTACCAGTAGCACCAGTGGCGTAGCGAGGATATTTGGAGCCCAGGGCAAAAAACCAAAATTTGCGGCGCCCAGGGCAAGACACCTAAATTTGCAACCCCGGCTGCCCCTGTTGCGCAGTTATGTTGATACTTTGGGCCAATTTGGTCCCTTTTTGGCGCCCCCTAGCCACCGGTGCCTGGGGCGAATGCCCCAGCTACCCTCCCCTCGCTACTCCGGTGAGTAGCACACTTGTCACCTCCGCCCTGGTGAAGAAGGGCAGGAGCGATCCTTGTTGACCGGGGGACGACCGATCCAGTATGGTAACTTCAGATTTGTCCAGCATTATCAGTGTATCTTCGGCAAACATCATCGGATGTAGTACATCGTCCAACTGCCTTAGGGTTTCGATTCCGGATTTTATCTTATGGTTTACTCCCTTAGCCTTTGTCTAACCAACGCCGACCTGCAAGCCAGCATGGGCGGGTTTGTCCATTTCCCGAGGACATAAAGCATCTGCCACTGCCCACATTCTGAGCAGTGAACTGGAAATACTAATTGTGATGCGATTCCAAAAAGCGGTTAAAGAAAACATAGTGCTCCTGCTCAGAACCGGCGATTGGATTTACTGTGCTCCACCAGAACCAGCTTTATATACGCGTATACACGTGAACAGTTTGCTTAAGTTGTCATGAAGCAGGTGTAGTAAATTGACAATGTGCACTAGTGCAGATAAATTTAAATTGATTTCAGTTCACCTCACAGTTAACTTCATATCACGACATTCGCTTTTTTATCAATTAGAACATTAATCCCTATACTTGACAGTATCCAATGTTCCATCTTTGTTTTACATCCGCTGCTTATGACTCGGAAAGTTATGATCGTAACTATAGAAGGAAATATATATATATACACTTTAAGTTGAGGTAGGAAAGCTCATCACCATTTTCCATTGATTAGTGGATTATTTTTCGTACGGTCACATTTTTGGAGTTGTTTCAAAAAGTGCCCCAAGGAATACTTCAGAATAAATAGCAGTTTAGTTTTAATAATAAATTCATATATCCACTTTGAAGTTATCATAATTTGGTGCTAACAAAAATATTGCTTCAGTGTTATATGACATGGATCAATCGTATTCATCTCTCCTCTCTCCCTCTCTCTTTCTCTCTCAATTCTGATTATGAAAATGCTGTTTCCAATTGTAACACTTGGGAATCTTAAAATAAACAAACATAAATGTAAATTTAACAACATATGTGTTTTCCAATCAGTTGACGATGATTAGAGATAATTAAATGCATATAGGTAAATTCCCATGTCTTATAATCTTTCGCATCCACTTTTTCAATAAATAAACTTTGAGATAACATTCACCTCGTGAGTGGAATGTATAAAGTATCAACTTATACCTTTCGTGTATGGTTTATTCCAGCATTCAGAAAAAATACTTGCAAAAGGATCGATAACGTCGCGATGCTCAAACTGCCGCTGTAAACCGACACATATTAAAATTTATTGAAGCAATTTACTATTTTCTGATAGAGGATCATTGTAACATAATTTCAAAATCATTTTTAAGTTTATTTTATTCCCAAGATTTCACTGGTTTGCTGTTATACTGTTATATGTTTTAATTTTGAAGCACGATTATACCTTGTTTGTTTGTTGCTGTTGTTGTGTTCATTTTAGTTGTTTGTGATCTTTTCGTTGTGTTTGTTGACATTTCAATTCTTTGTTTAATTTATAAGAGGATAAATGTGATTATAATAAGTTCTAACCAAGGTTTTGGTTTCGTACTCATGAAAGGCATCGATTCTTTCAAATCAGGAGTGATACATTTCTTAGAATTTTGTCCAAAGAAGCATGATTCTTTTAAACAACAGTTGTTGAATTGCTCGTTAAGCGATATTCATCGAGAGTACAGCCCCATGGCTTAGAAAAATAATAGTGATCTTCTCGTATTTGAACGTATTTGTTACAAATAAAATTATACAGAGAAAATGGTTGAAATTGGATAATTATGTATTTTGCGACAATTTTACATAAATTGAATTCAGAACAGTTTGCGTTTTGCTATTATAAGTTACGAAAAAGACAGATAAATGTGCACAACGAAAGATGAATATTTACCAAAATTTCTTGTATTTCAAATTTCATTTAAATTGATAATGAATATTCAAAACACCAAAAACATTTTAAGTTGTCAAATTAATACCATTCTAATCATAACAGTTTCCGACTCAAAATATTAGTACGAAAGTTTACAATGTGTAAGCCTTTTTAGTCACTCCAAACATATAACGTAAGTAGCAATATGGGACACTATAGCCTCAATGGGAAATCCAGTCAAAAACAGCTTGGGGCACTATAGCCTCAATATTTATAGCCTCAAGGGAAAATCCAGTCAAAAACAGCTTGAAATTGAATATGGTGGGCCTATCTAGGCTCAAGGGAAATTGAACATGGGAAATATTATTTGTATTTGTATTTGTATATGGGACTGTCTAGCGACAAGGGAAAAATGGAGGCAAAGAAAGCTAATATCTTTTCGAGGTATATGAGTGGCCCTGAAAAGGGCCGTTATGTGTAATGTTAACAGTATCTTGTTAACACAGAGGACATCTCACAGATCTTCTTCTCTTCCTTAAACTTCTCCTCAATACTGGACCGCAGAGGAGAACTCTTTTTAAACAAGCCTGTCTTTCCACATATATCCTTCTCTTTCAAAAGGCTGTATCCGTCTTATCAATAATAGTCCACGATGATCAGGACATACATGGGTATATCAGTACGAAATAGCATGGTAGAAACAAGGGTAAAAGATTCTACGTTAGTCCACATCTTGTGATGAGAAACAGGTGAAGCGAATGCCGTGTACTGCGGTTATTTATAGAAGAAGAGCGGATCGAAACGAATTGAGTGTATTCACCAATCCAAACGTGCGTTACAAAAGGCAGTCACAGTCATCCAATCGGAAGAGAGTAGTATGTGACGTCACCTTACCCATATTTGTGCGCAGTCAATCAATGCGACAGAGTTGTCAATGATGTCGGACACTAAGAAGACGATGAATTGGGGTGAGCCAGTAGTAGAGACAGCAAGTAATGGGACAGCAGTGACTACTAAAGTCATGACAAATCTCTATCCAGAAGAAGTTGATTTTAACTGAGATATTGTGGATGTTTTTGAAATCAAAAGAATTTATTCCGGAACCTTTGTTACCTTCTGCTTCTTCTTATGTACACGTCGATGATTTTAAGCAGAGACAAAAAGAAGAATTGGAGCAGTTTTTAGAACAACAGAAAGTAGAAGAACACGCTTTTCTTATTAAACAGCGGGAAGAAGAAGAAGCAAGAAGGAAACACCAGGAAGAAATAGTAGCTGCAACAGAGAAGAAAGAAGACCAAGTACAGAAAGAGAATAGTGAAAATCAAACGGTCACGACGGTACTTTTAGATATTTTAGCAGAGTTAAGGAGCCTGAAACGAATGTATCAGACTTCTTTATCACGATCAAATAGAAAAAGACCTTCTCGAGCTAAACAACCCAATGTAACTGTGACTACGTCTGCCACATCACCGTTAGTGATTTCTACCAAATCATTGACAGGAACCACCAGTCCCGAAGTAGGCCTTGGCCGTGGCATAGGCTTAAGACAGCTAAAGATGGTTACGTCCCGTTTCTGAGTTTGTTCTTTTAAAACAAACAAAACCGCAACGGTCCTTTTCAGGGCCACTCAAATTATTTCGAAAAGAAATACTATTTCAATTGCCTAATTCAATGAAAACTCAAAAGTCATTTTTTTTAAACCCATGATGTACGTGTGGGTGAATGAATGTGTTAGTGTAGGTTCTTATTCTATAAAATCAAAACCAAGAGACACGTTTTTTCTCTCTGGTGTATTCTGGTACAAACGTTACAATTCAATATCACAACATAATATAACACAATACTACTTTAAAAATTTCGTAGGTTTCTGTTCACTCTTTCTGTTTCTTTAATTTCTTTACTGTCACAAGTTTTTCTTTTCTTCATCCTCTTCATTATCGTTTCGTCATCTTTTCTTGTCTTTGTGAACGTGTCGGGGTTCCTCCTTGAGGGTGAATATCTCGTCCTCCTTCTGTTCAGAATTCCCTTCCACCTCCTCCTTCTGCTCCTGTTGTTTCTTAGAGCAGTTTGGAGACCAATGTCCTTTCTCTTTACAATGATAACAGGTATCTTGAATTTTGTCTCTATTGGTACCTTTTTTGTTTCTGTCACGATCTAGACATTCTGCAACCCAATGTCCTTTCTTCTTACAGATATAGCAAGTATCTTGACTTTTATCTCAAAAGGAGGGAGAGTAGTCAGTCGGCTTGTCTGAAAAAAACTTTCGTATGACACCACGTAAAGCTCTGATGAGAAGTTCAACTTGTGTATGTTCTTCCATTGTTCTGGTCAATGTGAGTATAAAATGAATACTGAAAGGTTAGACACTGACCTATTATACATGCACGGATCGGACATGAATATATAGGGGTTATAGTCTTAAAAATGTAGTCATTTGACTTTTTGCAGACAAGATGAAAAGACCGCATCATGTTGTGGAGAAAGGAGAAGACAGTAAGAGACAGAAACGTAATGTATTGCATAGCACAGTAGCTGAAGCCTTGGCTCAAATTCATATCAGTGATTTTGAAGATGACATGAGTTAGCCCGAATCGACACCCAGACAATCGACGTCTAAGCAAAGTGCACCACCCCTAGTAAACCCTGAAAATTACTATCACATTCGAGAGACGGAAAAGCGTTCCTCTCGAAAATTTAGAACGGCTTACACGTATGCCGTAAAGTTTAAAGATTTCAAGTCCAATGTACCTTTGGAGAATACAGAAGGGTTCATTACCGAGGTGTGGAATTCTGTATTAACTGCACTGAAACAGCAATGTCATGCCAAATAAGACGATCGCTTGAGACTTTCTATTCATCACGATAATTTGATGTTTCCCGTTTGGATCGAGTTAGTAGCCCATCACAATTAACACCTTCCAAAGTCATCGACACAATTCAACATGTGCAACAATCCAACGACAAGTTTCACATTACCGATGGAAAAGCCACTCTGTTCATGACCCACATGTCTCTTCCTCAGGGGACAGGACGTAAAAAAGTGTTATTGGTGGACAGCCTTCGCAAGATTAAGCGAAGCCTCGTCCAAATTAACAATTCTCAAGACCAGATGTGTTTATCCAGTGCCATCGTCGTGGGACAAACGTATATCAACAAGAACGACTCGGTAGAATGGAAAAGAGCCTGGAAAAGTATTCGGCAATCGAGCCGAGCCAAACAACGAAGTGAAGCAGAACTCCTGTTACAGCAAGCACGGATATCCAAAGGCACCCCTTATGGTATTCCAGAAATGCAAATATTGCAAGGTAGCTTGGCTTCACATGACACCTTGAAAGTACACCGTCAAGAAGTGCGTGGTCCTCTTTTGTTTCGAGGCCACGATTTCAAAGACGGAAAATACATTCACGTCTATCATCATGATGATCATTTTGATACCATTACCAGTATTACTGCATTTCTGAAATACAGTTACTACTGTGAAAAATGTGACTATGGTTATAACAATCGAGAACAACACAAGCATTGTGGATCGAAATGTGAGGGATGTTTGGCCTCTCAACCTTGTCTGGACAAAGGACAAGTACGAGTGCATTGTCCTGTTTGTCAGCGCACTTTTGTCAGTCCTACCTGTTACCAACAACATTTGAAGATGCAAGGTTCACAGCAGAAAAGTAATTGTCAGCTTTTGAGATTGTGCCCTACTTGTGGACAAGGCATAAATACCAGTAATGCCAAGTTTCACATTTGTCGAGGGAAGAAACGATGTCACATTTGTTACCAAATCGTGGACATGGAGCACGAATGCTTCATTCAAAAATATCATCCCCGACGAGAAGATACCCAGAAGAAAGTGAATTTTATCTTTTTTGATTTCAAATGCATGCAAGACACTGGTATTCACATTCCTAGTCATTGCCCTTACTGCAGCAAGATTCCTGGAGGACGTGAAAAAATATTTCGAGGGTCAAACACACTAACCAGTTTTGCTCAATGGATCCTAAACTCCATCTACGAAACGTGGAGTCCAGAAGACATCGAACGTTACAGAGATTGTCATCGCCATGCCACAGTCATGGCTCACAATTTCTCGGGATACGATGGGCAATTTCTGCTCAGATACTATGCGGAGCAAAGTACCGAACGTCCTCAAGTGACTTTTAAACGGAGCCAGAATAATTTCTATGCAAGTAGGACAAGTACAATTTAAAGATTCAATGTGTTACTTGGCCATGCCTTTGAGTCGCATGCCTAAAACGTTTGGATTGACAGAAATGGCCAAAGGTTATTTTCCACACTTTTTCAATACCGAAGCCAATCAACATACCGTTCTACCCCAATTGCCTGAGGCTGAGGACTACGACCCCGATAACATGCGCACCGAACAACGAGAAGCTTTCCATGCTTGGTACCAGACTCACGCCTCGGACCCCTTTGACTCTCAAGAAGAAATTTTAAAGTACTGTCGATCTGACTTGGACATTTTACGACGTTGCTGTGGAAAATTTTGAGAATTGTTCATGGATTACGGAGGGATAGATCCTTTGAAAGAAGCTTGTATCATCGCAAAAGCATGTTCCTTAGTCTACCGAAAACGCTTTATGCCTGAAAATACTCTAGCTGTCATCAGTCCTCAAACGACAAATTTTGTCAAACGTCAATACTCGGTCAAGGCCCTACGCTGGCTACATTACTTGTGCGACAAGGAAGACAAATGGATCCAACACGCTCGCAACAGAGGAGGCGAAAGGACCATCGGAACGTATTCGGTGGATGGTTGGGAATTAGAAACCCCTCAGATCGTGTACGAGTTTAACGGATCCTTATTTCACGGATTTCCCATGTGCTACACTCAACGAGACACCAAAAATCAGTTTTTACAACAAACCATGGAAGACTTGTACCAGACCACTTGTCAGCGACGTTTGAAGTTAGAACAGCAAGGATACCAGGTACTGGAAATGTGTTAATACGAGTACGATCAGCGTTTGAAAACCAATCCCGAGTTTAAACGCATCGTAGAAAGTTACAAGTTGGTGAACCCACTGAATCCCCGGGATAGTTTGTACGGAGGACGGACGAATGCCAATTGTTTGCTATACCAACATGACGAAGAGAAAGGAGAAGAAATCAAATACTTGGACGTGTGTTCGCTGTATCCTGACGTGTGCAAATATTGTCACTTTCCCGTAGGGCACCCAGAATTGTTGACGGAACACATTGACTTGGACCAGTACGAAGGATTGATCAAGTGCAAAGTCTTGCCTCCCATAGACTTGTACCATCCCATTTTACCTCACCATTGCCAAGGGAAACTGATGTTTCTTTTGTGTCGAATTTGTGCCGAAATGTGCAACCAAGACCAACCTTATCAGCACAGGAAGAACGTGCCTTGACATGAACGTGGGTTAGCGTGGAATTGTTTAAAGCTCTGGACCTGGGATACCAACTGTTAGAAGTGTACGAAATTTACCACTTTCCCAAGACACAACAATACTGCAAGGGCGACGAGACACAGAAAGGTATTTTTGCAGACTACGTGGATGCCTTTTTAAAACTAAAACAAGAAGCTCGTGGCTATCCTTCCTGGTGTCACACTCCCGAAGACCAAAAGATATTCAAAGAAAAATTCGGGAGCAGGAAGGCATCACTTTATACCACATCGAGAAAAACGAAGGAAGGCGATCGTTTGCCAAAGTGATGTTAAATTGCTTGTGGGGTACAATGGCAGAACGACCGTCTTTGCCCAAGGCGGCGTATTTGTCCGAACCATCCCGCTACTTCCAGATGATTCACGACAAAACCAAAGCCATGAAAAACGTGGACGTCATTCGTGAGGACTTGATCTTAGTTAATCACAAAGAAGAACTAGACTTTGTAGAAGCCGACAAATTTGGAAATGTCATTATTGTGGCTTACGTGACAGCCTACGGTCGCTTAAAATTGTACGAAGTGTTAGAACTGTTAGGAGATCGTGTATTGTATTTTGACACAGACAGTTGCATCTACATTCACCGACCGAACCAGTGTAACCCTACCATCGAAGGAGACGGTTTAGGAGCCTGGACCGATGAACATCCCGACGACAAGATTCTAAGTTTTGCAAGTGGCGGTCCTAAAACTTACGGCAACGAATACCGAGACCTACAAGGAGATATGCACACCGAATGTAAAGTGAAAGGATTGACTCTCAATTATCGCACTAGTCAAGTGGTTAACTTTGACGTACTACAAGAAGCCTTTCAGTCTGGACAGGATGAAACTTCTAAAGTGACTACCCACGAACCGCACAAGATCATACGTTTACCCACACACCAAATCGTTAGCCGACCTTTGGAAAAAGTCAATCAAATCGTGTACCAGAAAGAGTATGATTTCCCAATCACTTCACTTTACCGTATGGTCACGTCGAAATTGGGCAGTATATAAAAAGAGACATTGTCCAAGACCAATAGTTCATTTGTAATTACAACGACCAAGCGAAAGAAGATGAATCCACTTAAACATCCATCATTCCAATTTGGGAATTCTCAAGTGGAGTGCGATGCTAAACTTTGCGATTGTTGTGATGCCAGACGCAGCGACCTTAGCAATTCAGCATGATATCGTTGGAACTTTGCTATGACTACTACCCCTATATCTACCATGGAAAGTGATGCTGTACGTGTCAAACCTGAGGGATGCGATAGCGGTGCCACACATCATCGTGGACTCCTAGGAATTTCACCGTAACTGCATCAAACTGAAGTGAGAAGAGTCGAATATTCGTTCCCTACGAGTTTGCCTGAATACTGTCACTTTAAAAGTCGATTCCAAACCTTCAAAGCTAAATGGCCAAAATATCTGCCTGGACCAACTCCTGAAGAATTAGTCAGAGCCGTCAATTGTTTCAGTTGTGGCGTGTTCATTTACGAGTGGGAACAGAAAGATTCCGCTTACCTGGAACATGCTCGATGGTCTCCGAATTGTCATTTCTTACCTTTAGTGGGACCTTAGTGATTGAAAGTGACAATACTGGTCCATGTCGTTTAACAAACCAGTTTGGGTTGGAGACAAACCTACACCAGTATATAAGCCTTCTCTAAAACATAATATTGAAGGATTACCACAATAACTGCAAGAGAAGATCTACACGGACGTTTGGCAGGGTCATGCTAAAGAAAAATCTCAATGGGTGACTGTAGAACTTTTGTGTCGTGAAATTCACAAGAGGAAAGTGACAAAAATCAACCAACGTGTCAGATTTCTTTGTATCAAGTGTGTCTTTTTCCACAGTTTGCAATTTAGTTCGTTTACATCTGAAGATGTTTTGATCCTTCTTGACCGTTACCCTGAACGTCAGTGGGACGAAATTACAAGTTATATTAATCACTTTCGCTTTTAGAGGAGAAGATTTTAAATCATTCTGTGCAGAATATACACTTATGGTCTTCGACATAAAAAAGTATAAAATAGAACGACCATGTCGCAACCTTTATCACTTGTGATCAAACAGATTCCGTGGAAGGATATCAATGAGAATATTCACACGGTGAAGGATTACGAACACTTATTACAAGAATTGTGTCCCATGAATTGGGGTCGACGTGTAGTGTGCGTTTTAGTGAATTGCGTTCTGGGATTTCATTTACCTGTCGATTCCTTGTGGACACTTTACGAACACTACCTACAAAAAAAGACAGTATGTTGACTACTTTAAATGTCCACGAGAGACTCATTCTGTTAAAAGCCTTACGCTTTCATCTGAATACGTCTCGACCTCTACAAGAAAAAAAGATTCGTCAACTTTTACGTACGGAAGCGGTGTACGAAGATGTATGTAGCTTGTGATTTACATCCTCATTGGACAGATGTTCGTGACTGGAAAAGTTGGGATTTTGAGGCTTGGACAAACGAATCATCCCATTATGCCCAAGCGTTTTGTTCGTAAAATCCATCGTCGAGTGAAAAAAAAAACAACATTTAAACCTGTGTTAGTGACAGTGCCAGAAGAAGAAAAAGAATCTGTCACCTAGGACAATCACTCTGTTCAAGACAGAACTGTCATGGACATTCCCCCACAAAGACCCTTTCGAGAGGACACCTATGTGACTGTACCCCATATAGAGACTATAAGAATATTGCACACTACCTCTAGGGTACCTTCGTTACCCAAACAATGTTGTTCAGTTACTTGTTTATATGCCACTTTGATCGTTTCCACGTTCTTCTTTAAAAGTCCTCGAGATAAATCACAAGTACAAGTCTAAGCCAAACAGTTAAGAACACCTTGTCTGACTCATTCGTACGATGATGCCACTAAAACCCTGATTATTTGCGATTTCGTACCGATTTGTTTCACGACTGGTGCCAAGACGGAGGACCTGTCGTGTACACGTCCTAGTCGTCGACATAACAATATGAACCTCTACAAAATCTATAAAAACCCTGGTCACTTTGACCTTGTCTCATACATTGTCAACATGACGTCCCTTCAGTCTCATCTTCCCATCAAATTGATTCGAGCCTTGTACGGTATCAGTCGCGAAAAAAATCCACGAATACGTACTCATTGACCGATCCTCGCATTGACACGCAAATCAAAAAGCAAATCATATTGAAACCTGGAGAAAGTGGTTCTCTAGGAGATGTCATCATTCGTTCCCTTTTAAAATGGGATCCCAATTCTCTCAAAGATCACCCCAAGAAAAAAATTTAAACGATCCTCTAAGAAAAAGAACAATGATGACAAGACCAAAACAAAGAAAAAGAAAAGTCAACAGAAAGAAGCTGTCACCCGCAAAAGAGGCACTTCGGCCAGGACGCAACCTTACCTTCATAAACCACGACCTGCAAGAGAAGATCTACAAGGACGTTTGGCAGGGACTGCGTTTCCAGTAGACTCAGGTGCTTCCACTTCTCCGTTGCGGGTGATGCCAGCCAAATCCAATTTGACACACGTTTTTCCCAGTTTGATGAAACATTGGAAATCTGCGGCTCCCAAAACGTCTCCTCCACCGGTGACACCCTCGTCCACACTAGCGGCAGTAGCAGCTGCTCACAAAGTACCTGCCCCCAAAGTCCAAGTCCAAGAAAGATCTGGCACGGAGACGTGTTGTCCGTTCTGTCCAAAGCCTCTCCACCCATGCGAAAACAAATCATTAAAACGGCCTCCAAAGATGTCATCGATACCGTGTGCAAATGATGTTTGTATATCTTGAAAGGCACGATACCTTTGTCTCCATACCAGAACAATTTGCTTAGCCAAACATCGACACGTTCTTCGTCAAATGTTCCAAAAGAAAATACCCGTCCGTCAAAAGAAAAAGATGTTGGTGCAACGCTGTGGATTTTTACCTTTTCTTCTTCCTATGTTGACAGGCTTAATACCAAGTTTTCTACAAGGGCTGACACGAGGGATATCCCAAAGTTGATCCTTCCAGAAGATAATAGGGACTCATGGAGCACCACGATCTCAGACGTAACCTTTGGAAGCCCCTGGAAGGACGAAAACTGACTTTAGTCCCTTACAAACGATCAATGGAATACCATCGTTGGCAAGAACAACGAACCCCCCATTTACCACCCGATCCAGATTTGACCGAGATGTCCCAATTACAACACGAATTGCAATCCTTGATGTATCGCTACGATTTGTCCGAAACCAAAAAATCGCAAAAAGTACGGCCAACTCTTGCAACGGCTACAACTCTTTCATCGAAAAGCTGTGGAACAAACAGCTCTACCCACACTACCCAAGGAAGAAGAGGAACCCCACGATATCTTTCAAACACCCACCGCCACTCCCATTCCTTGTAAGATTGCCGCTTCCTTGTTGACCCCTACCCCCACTACCCAACGAGAAGAACTCAAAACCTGGGTTAAAAAGATGATGGCCACTCCTCCTTCGACAGATGTGAAAAAGAAAGAAAGGACACCAGAAGTGAGAAAAGAAAAGAAGACCAAAGCTATCTCATTACCACCTCCACCATTACCACCATCACCAGTACCCTTGACGTCAACTCCTGTGGCACATCGGACACGTAAAACCGTTTCCAAACAACCCCCATTTCGTCCCACTCAAAGCAGTATCATCGAATAGTGGGTACCTTGTTAACAAAATGGAGAAGGTATTAGCCAGCATTTACTACGATCCAGCTCACCCTGCAGGTTACGGAAGTATTCAGAAATTGTATCGTGCTGCAAAAACTCGCTTGAAAAAGCTCTGTGTACCTGAAGTACAACGATGGTTACAAGAACCAGCTACGTACACTTTACACAAACCCATTCGACGAAAATTTCACAGAAGTCGCACTCAAGTGGAAGGCATCGATCATCAATGGCAAGCCGATTTAGCAGATGTCTCTCATTTAGCCACCTACAATCGTGGCTATAAATATTTGTTTTGTGTCTTTTACTTCTTTTCTAAATTTGCCTGGGTTGTACCATTGACATCCAAATCGAGCGGAGAGTTAGTACGAGCGTTGCAACTGGTGTTGAAACAAAGTGGTCGTCACCCTCTTCGATGGCAAACCGACAAAGGTACCGACTTTCTGAACCAATCTTTCCAACGAGAATTAAAGAAACATGACATTAATTTTTTCACTACCGAAAATCCTAAAAAGCCAAAGCCAGTATCGTGGAACGTTTTCAACGTACCTTGAAAGAACCGCATGTGGAAATATTTTACGCATCAACACACTCTCAAATACATCGACGTCTTACCCTACTTAGTCCAAGCCTACAATCAATCTTACCATAGAAGCATTGGACGTACCCCACAAGATGTGACACCTTACGACGAAGTGACTGTTTTTGAGCATCTGTTTGGTACGTCCCGGACTATGGCTGTCCCCAAGAAAGGAGGAGTGTTAACCCTGGGAGATTGGGTACGCATTGGCAAATCTAAACGCACTTTCAACAAAGGTTACTTACCCAATTGGACCACTGAATTGTTTCGTGTTACTGGACGAGTGCGTGATCGTCATCCTACCGTCTATAAATTGGAAAACATGAACGGAGAAGTATTAAAAGGAACGTTTTACTTCCCTGAGTTACAACGTGTCACGAAAATAGAAGACGACGTGTACGACATTGAAAGGATTCTCGAACGAAGAACCGGTAAAGTAGGTAAAAGGCGTGTGAAAGAAGTCAAAGAACGTTGAAAAGGATATCCTCCTAGTTTTGATTCTTGGATTGACGCTTCGCAAGTCATCGACTATAAAAAGAAGTGACCATCATGCCCTTCAATACAGCTTCAGCGACCACAGTGACTACTCCTTCACCCACTTCTTCTTTGCAAGATTTGCAAAAGCAACCCTTGTGGGTGTGGTGTGGAGAACGAGTCCCTAAAACGCAAATCGTCTTTTTCTGTCAAATATTTGTGGTGTATTGTGTCATCGGTGCAGCCATTGCTAATCTGAGTTTGCAAAAAGGAGACAAACAATTGTGGACCATTTTACTCAGCAGCTGCATGGGTTATCTTTTTCCCAATCCTTCCCTGAAATACTCTTACAACGGGAACAAGAGTGACACTATTAGGAGTCTTGCATCCAACGTTAGTCATTTTCCTCACAGTCACCCCGTCAATCACAATTCTCTTTTAGACACTCCTTTAACTTCGCGTGACTCCTCGGACAGAAGAACGTTGAAATAATGAACAACACTATTAACCAATTTTACTTAACGCTACACGGTGACAGTTCCATGGAGGTGTTTCCTAACAACACGTTGTGCTGTTACACGGCTAAATTACCTCAAACCATTCATTTGGATCAAGATGCTCATTGTAAATGGCTTTATCGGAAATGATACACCCGACACAAATCAAAAACATCGTCGAAAATCAAAACACTTTTACAGTAGAAGTGTATGACGAGCAATTGCAACAAGCCTTAAACGAACGAAGCCTCACTGTTTCTTGGAGTGGTGACACAACAACAACGCAATCAGATGACCCCAAACCTAAACGGACCACCTATCTGTTCTTCATTCCTGCAGGCTGCTATTTTAGTGGTCAACATTTAGTGACTACACTTACAAACAGGTTCAATACTGTGTTTGGTAAAGTCATGGACAAACACCCAAAAAAAGTGTTACCTTTGAGTACCATGAAGTGGCTGGTCGCCTCATGATGAAAGTTGCAGAGGATAAAATAATGGCCATTACCTTTTTTTCATGAATTGTATGATATTTTAGGTGGAGACCCAAGGATGGTGGTCAAGAAAAATGAAATACCATCCATAGCCACTAATTCCCTGTAGAAATGAGCCAAGGACTTAACGTGATGTTTGTGTACTCCCATGTGGTGGAGTACAACGTGGTAGGACATATCTCTGTACCGTTACTGCGTGTCATTCCTTTCAAAGTGGATTATGTCGCAGCCGCTGACGAGGAAGGTGAAAATACCTATCACGTTCACCGCGAATTTGTACATTCTCATTATTTGCCCGTCAGTAGGTCGTATTTCGACAGTGTCAACATTACTATAAAAGGAGAACTGGGAGAAAATATTCCATTTACCAAAGGGAAAGTCACAGTGAAACTCCATTTTCAAAAACGATTCTCGAACAACTGAAAAAGTGATGTATTCTGTGTACCGAGGAGTCGCTCGACAACAAGGACATGTTTTAGGAGATATGTTTAAATCAGCCTTTCGTTCCGTGGTCTATCGTTTGAAACCGATGGTGACACGAGGATTGCACGCCTTAAAAGATGCCGCATTGACTCAAGGCAAAGATTTTCTTCACCATGTCCTCATTGACAAACAAAACCCCAAAGAAGCTTTTTAGAGAGCAGGTAAAAATGTCTTGCTTCAAATAGGCAAAGAGATTTTGGGTCGACGAAAAAATCCTATAAATGCCCTGAACGGTACCGAGTCTGGCATTCCTGCTTCCCTGATGACTCAGCAAGGACAAGGCAGAAAGCGTCGACGATGGCATCCTTCCAAAAGTCTCCGTACCTCTAAAGCTAGAAAGACGAAGAAAAAAAGAACCGCTCGAGACTTAACAGTTTTGATTATTAAATGTAAAACATAGAGACTGAGAGAAAAAAATGATGCACCAAAAATCTTGTCCCTGTTCCAGGTCGGAAATGGATCTTTTTGCCATGCCAACCACGATGATGACCATGCAAGAATCCCAATGGGTTGAATTTCACCCCGTCTCCTCTTTGACAGATTCAGCTCCCATCGAGTTTGAAATCAAAGGACAACCCGAAGATTACATCGATCTAAACAACAGTTACTTGTATTTGAAAGTGAAAGGGATTAAAAGGGACAACTCCGTTCCAGTAGCCGATGCCCGAGTAGCTCCCGTCAACAATTTCATGCATTCCTTGTTCAGCGATGTCGATTTGTACATGAATAACAAACTGGTCAGTAGTAGCATGGATACTTACCCTTCCCGAGCGTACCTCGAAAATCTCTTGACGTACGGAAAAGAACCCAAGATCACTCATTTAGATGCTTGCGTGGTATGGAAACGTGACACAGCAGGTGAGAATACGTTTAACGACACAGCCTTGTCCGTAGTTGACGGTGTCAATCCCAATCTTCACAATCTGGATTTTAACGTGTCGAAAGGAAATTCTGCAAGGACGTAGTTTAGAACTGTTCGATCGTTTGTATTTGGACATGTGGTTTCAAGAGAAGTATTTGCTGAACGGAGTAGATATTCGCTTGAGACTGAATCGTAGCAGTACTGCTTTCCATTTGATGGATCATGCCAACGAATACAAAACCATTATCCAAGAACCCAGGTTATACGTGCGTCGTGTAGAAGTGTTACCTAAAATGGGAAATGATATCAGTCACACTTTGAGCAGAACGACAGCCAAGTATCCGATACGACGCGTGGAAGTAAAAAATTTCACCATTGCCACTGGACTCCGATCTAATATCGAAGATCAATTGTTCTAAGGACAGTTACCCAAACGTGTATTCATTGGTATCGTCAGCAATGCAGCCCTCAACAGTGCCCACGATGAAAATCCTTTCCAGTTTAAGCACTGCGGAGTATCCAAAATCGAAGTCAGTCGCGATGGCAAAACTTTGTGTAACCGACCCTTCAAACCCGACTTTTCCCAGAAGAATTACTTGAGCTCGTACTTGTCACTGTACGAAGCCACAGGATAGTTAGGAACCAACACCAGTCATGGTATTTCCTACGACGATTATGCAGGAGGTTACACTTTGTGGGGTTTTGATTTCACTCTAGACCAAGGCAGCGACGAGGGACATTTTCACCCTATAAAATCTGGGCAACTGCGTTTGGAACGTCAGGTTTCAGCAGCTCTTGCCGAAACGGTGAATGTCATTCTGTATGCCGAATTCGATAATACCATAGAAAGCAACAATTTGAGAGAAGTTATTCGAGACTATTAAACACTATGGAAAACTCTTATTCCTTTTCGAATAGTGGAGAATTAATGGAAATGGAATGAGAGGTTACAGAGAAAGCAGACCTCCAAGACCAAAAAGAAGATGTAGTGATCATATAGTCCAGATGGCCAGAACAGGAACAACAGTTAGTCGCCTGTTTTGCACAAAACTTGGAGGATACAATCAGAGACATGACTAAGAAAGATTGTTATGGTTGTCAAATCGATCATCTCAGTCAAATTCAACACGATAAATGTCTGATGATGAGACAAGAAGAAAAACTGGACGATTATCTGAACGAAGCTTGGAGTCTGATCTCAGAGGAGGACGTGTTATATCAGTGGTATAAAGACTTACGTGATCATTCATCTCCTCCATTGTTTGCTAGAGAAATTGATCGCATCGAAGCTGTCTTGGCCAAAAGTAAGGAGACGAAGCAAACAAACAGTTACTTGACAGACCTTTTCAAGCGAAAAGTCTGTATTGAATTGATGACTTATCATCACCTGTGAAGAAAGAAACAAAAAACAAGGCTACAAAAAATGGATACCTGTGAGCTTTGTTATCTTTTGAACCGTAGTTCGTACACTGCATCTTGGAATCATGTCGTGTGTGCTAAAGTTGAACCACCTTATCGCAAACCTCAAGAGAATCAAGCTTATTTCATCAACACAGATGACATTCATCTTCCAGGAACTCACTGGGTAGCTGTCTACTTACCTCAAGAGGGTTATGTGGAGTATTTTGATTTGTATGGATTACCCTCTTTGGAAGATGATATCATTGACTTTATGAGAAGAAATGCCCATACGACACGTTTCAATAATGTGAAATTACAAGGCACAGATTCTATGGCCTGTGGGAAATATTGTGTCTATTATCTGCATCATCGCAGCCTTGGATATTCTTTAGAACATTTAGTGACTTCTTTTGATCGTCATTCGCCTCGAAACGATGACAAAGTAGATCGATGGTTTTGTGACCATTATGGTTTTATGTTGTCTTTAGCTAGGAAACGTAGTGTACATCAATGGCCCAATGACTTCCAACAGTGGAAATCTCAATTTAATTCACAACTTTGTCAATCATGTCAAAGATAATGTATTGGTGTTATTGACAAAAAAGGTTAGTTATTTTAAAAAAATGTTTGTTATTTGAAAAAATGTTTGTTATTTGAAAAAAATATTGGTGAATTAAAAAAAATATTTGTTAGTTGATAAAAATTGTGTTTTGTGAGTTGTTTGTTATTTGAATAAAAATGTTGTGTTTTAAACCAATGCATCTGTCGTTTGTTTTACATTTTTATTAATATAGATGCTCTTTGACTTCTTTCTATCCCTCTATCCCTCACCTCACTATCCCTCTACGGTTAAGGGTGTTTTCTATCGCGTCCGCGCTTGAACCATATAAAGCAGGGGTAATCTCCAGCCAGACTTTTTTAAAAATATGACTTAAGGTCGCATGCGCAACTATGTGCTTTCGCGACCAGTTAATACCCGAGGGTCGGTCTATTTGATTGGTCGAGACGAAAGGTAACTTTCACTACACTAGGCTGTGTTGTCGCAGTCTCCCCGGCACCCGCGTTAAATGGCAGTCTCTCCTTAGAGTAATATGTCGGGTCACGGCAGAGCAGGAAGGCACCCGGTTTAGGAAAGCTAGTTTGTCAAATTGTTTCACTCTAGTTAAAGACATAATCCAATCGGTTTGATATCTTATTACCTCTAAAATGAAGTATTAAGTATCTGTGTAATTAGTGAATTGCCAAATAGTTTAGTTGTACTTTACATCAGTGTGAGAATAGGCCGAGCTTGAAATCAAGATTTCCAACATCTAATCAGAACCCGTGTTACGTAAAAGTAGATAAAGTCCAATGGATCAGCCATGTTTTCGTCGACAATCAGGTTAGCCCATTTCTGTTTCTCCACACTCCTGGATATTGCAATTGTTTACGCTTGAAACGCCCTTATTTCTAATCTAGTCCAGTTTTACTATGGACAGAAAAAATACCAATAATGTGTAAGCCACCTGTGCGATTATATCAAATCCATATAGTATAGAATTTTTCATCTTTCTTATCAATAAATATTTCTAGTGCATATTGTACATGTTGTAGGTCCTTAACAAATTTAATTGCTAAAATGTCTTAGCGACATAAATGAGTGTAGTCACTGTTAGGTATTTTAGCTTGTTAATTTTGAGCGGTGGTCAAAATTGATCAAGTTAGATTTCGAGAAAGAGATTGTTCGAAAAGGGTTCTCGTACCAAATGAGAACCCTGGGGGAAAAAAATAAACAAAATAATTTTTTTTTTAGTTGGAGTGGGGTGTGTTTGGTGTTATTTCATTTCTTCATTCTTCTTTTTCTCTTATTTTCCCTTTTCTCTTTCCCACTATCTTCCTACTCCCTTCTTCATTCTTTCTTTCTTTTTCCTTCTTCCCTCCTTTTCCCTTTCTTTTTACTTTTTCTTGTCGGTTGGTTGGTGTTATGTTCCTTGAGCTATCACTATTTGATCCCGGTGTTCTCATCACACTTGTATTTATCTTGCCACTTGTCGATTGACTGGTTTTACTGTACCTACATTGTGCCACTACTTAGTGTAATGTTCTATTTTTCCCCCTTCTCCTTCTTCCCTTTCTCCGTTTTCTTCCTTTTTTCCTTTTTTCCTCACATTACAATGTTTATATTATCCCCCTTTTCCCTTCCTTTCCCCTTTTCTCTTTTATTTTATATATTTATTTTAGGGTTTTGTTAAGTGGTTCTGATTTTTTAAGCTAGCAGTATGTCTGCTCTGGCACCTTGTTTGATAAATATTAACTCTTTGGCTATGTTTATGTTTATTTATTTATTTGATGGTTTTGATATTTATATTTTGTGTTTTATGTCTATTGATTTTAGGTAATTTAATATATTTATATAGGTAGTATTTACGTTTTTGTTATACATTTTATCTAGAATTAGGGGGAATGATGTAACTGAGTCAAGTTTTCTTTGTTGTAGTTGGATGACGGTACGTTGTTGATGTTTTTTGTGACATATGTTGAATACATGTTCCAATGTTACAGTTTCTGAACAGTGTGGACATTTATCCGGCGTGGGTCCTGTTCTTATATGTTTCATTAAGCTGCCATTTAGTAGTTTTTTACCTGTTCTGATTCTGTTGATGATTTTAATATCAATGGCTGCCAGGCTTTTTGGTAAACTTTGGGTTCTAGTGACCTCTTTTTGTAGTTGGTATAGATGTCTACCCTTTGTGGTGTTTTTCCATTGTTGTTGCCATTTATTATTAATTCTGTCCCTGACTTGACTATATAATTCCTGAGTGTTGTACTGTACGGGTTCAATTTGGTCTTTCATCAGACCGCTTTTTGCTGCTTTTTTCTGCTTTTTCATTTCCAGGCAAATTGATGTGAGATGGCACCCACAAGAAGTGTATGGTTTGGTGTGATTTATCTGCTTCCCTGATGGTCAGCATAGTGTCCTCTAGCAGGTTTTGTCTATTTTTGGAATTACCTGTCTCAATACTTTCAAGTACACTAAGTGAGTCTGTTATGATTACTGACTGTTTTTGATTTTGTGTTACTATTTATTTTAGGGCTCGGTTGATGGCCCAGAATTCCGCGGTATATATGGACAGTCATCCGGTAGTCTTGTAAATGTGATCTGATGTTCTGGAATCACTACCGCTGCAGCCGTTCTATGTAGTTCTTTAGATTTTGAGCCATCAGTGTAGATTTTTACATATCAATCATAGTTGTTGTTGACGAGGCTTTGTACTTGTGTTAATGTGATATTGGGGTTGTCATGCTTATGTACTAGTTGGAGTGCTGTTAGGTTGATGCTAGGTTGGTTATTTCTCCAAGGTGTGGGGTCCTTGATAAGTAGTTGTTCTGCTTGGAGTTCTATTTGATTGAGTTCTTTGCATAGTGTGTGTATTTTGTTAGCTGCTGGAGGATGTAGTACCAGTCTTGAGCTAAAGGTGGTTTGACATTTATTTATTATGTTTCTGGTGGGATTGATCTCCTTATGTATTGAGATTCTACAGGCGTATCTAAGTATGTGTTCTTCTCTTCTCAGTTGTAATGGTGGTTCACATGCGTGGATTTGTAGTTCTCCCAGGGAGGTGTTCGGTAATGCACCGGTGCAGAATCTAAGTGCCCTATATTGGATGCTATCTAGTTGTCTAAGTGTTTCCTTGTTGGCTGAGGAATAGATCTGGCAGCCATAGTCTATCGTAGCTCGAATTAAAGATTTATAGATCATTAGCATAATTTGTTGATCAGCTCCCCATGTAGTACCTTTGATGTTTTTAAGTATGTTTAGATCTTTTTGACATTTTTGAATAGTTTGTTGTATGTGTGGTTTCCAATTGATTGTTTCATTTAGTAGCATTCCCAGGAAGTGGGTCTCTTTATGGAATTGGATGGGCTGATTCTGCATATATAGTTTAGGGTATTTAGGTTGTTTATTAGTTGGGGAGAAGGGCATGGCAACTGTTTTTATTTGGGATATTTTTAAACCCCAGTTGTTGGCCCATGTGCCGATGATGTCCAATCCTTTCTGAATTTGATTGATGTTCTTTTGACTATTGGGGTTTCCTGCTTTCCAGATACTACTGTCATCGGCAAATTGTGAGAGATCAACTGGGCAATTCTTGAGATAGTTGGTTAGATTGTTGACCATTAGATTTAATAGGGTTGGATTAATCACACTTCCTTGGGGGGTTCCATTATCGAGTGTATATGTTTGGGACAAGGCCTCTCTTACTCTAATTTTAAAGGTTCTTCCCGTAAGGAAGTTTGCTATCCAGCGGTGCATTATTCCTGTTATGCCAAATTGGTTGAGTTGAGAGATGAGGCCATTCGTCCAGATTAGGTCGAAGGCTTTCTCTAGGTATAGAAATATTGCTATCAGGTGTCTATCTCTTTTCCTTTTGGCATTAAATGCTAATTTGATGTTGGCTTCCAGACGGATTTATTGATCAAGTGTAGATCGTTTATTCCTAAATCCACTTTGGGTTTCAGCCAGTAGTTGATTTTGTTCTAGGTGGTGTTTTAATCTATTGTTGACCATTGTTTCTATTACCTTACATATTGTATTTGTTAGTGAAATAGGTCTGTAGGATGTTACATTAGTAGGGGCTTTGCATGGTTTTGGGATGGCTATGATTATGGCTCGCTTTCATAGTGTGGGGATGCGACCTGTTCTCCATATCAGATTTATTAAGTCTAAGGTAATGCTCTGCATATTGGGTGGTAATTGTTTGTATATTTCATAGCCTAGGGTATCCTCTCCTGGTGATGTACTTTTTTGATGTGGGCTTGTCTCCATTCTTTCAGATTAAAAGGGTCATTCAGTGGCGAATCTCTGTTGTCTCGATCATTGAAAATGTGGGGAAATTCTTTTTCTAATTTTGATTTTTGATGTAAGAACTCGTGTTTATGATTGTTATCGCTGCTGTAGTAAGCGAAGTGTTGGGCTAACTTCTCTGCTACTTCGATGTTGCTTTTTGTTCCCTGGATTTTCGGCGCTGTTGTGGGTGTTTTGCTTTTCATGGCCTTTATTTTATTCCAGATTTCTTTAGTATTTGTTTTATGATTGAGCGTTGTGCAGTATCTTCTCCATGAGTCTTTTTTTGCCTCATTTATTACCGTCCTACTGTTGATTTATGTTTGTTTGTATATAAGAAAGTCACAGGCGCTTTTCGTGTGTTTAAAGCGATTTAAGGCTGTTTTTATCTTCTGAATGGCAATTCTGCAATTTTCTGTCCACCAGGGGATTGCAGTCTCTTTATAATGGAAACCTGTTGTTTTGGGTATACTCTTATTTGCCGCTTCGTTTATAATTTGTATGAGATTGTCATAATATTTATTTGTATCCTCATCTTGAATTTCCGCACGGTTTACTAATTTAAGTTGGTCTTTAAAGCTGTTCCAGTTTGAATTTTTGAGTTTCCATCTTTGTTGTGTTGTTTGTTGCTCCGTTGGGCACGAGACGTATATGGTGGTACATAGAGGGAAGTGGTCGCTGCCTAATGTAGAATGTTGCATCACTTCCCATTGGGTAATTACAGCCAGGCTAGGCGACGCAATGGTGAGGTCAATGGTAGAGAGTTTGCCTTGGCTGGGGTCTATACGTGTGGGGGTTCCGTTGTTCAAAAGTTCTACTTGTTCTTCTGTTATGTATTTTAAGATGTTTTCCCTCTCGTATCTGTGCGGTCACTACCCTATTCTGTGCGATGGGCATTGAAGTCGCCGCAGTTAATAGTGTTTGTGCCCCTTTTCTTGAATATTTGTTGAAAAGGTCGGTTGTTGGTTTGAATATTTTGTCCTGGATCATATATGTTGTACAGATGTATTGTTTTGGTTGCTACTGTGAAGACAATTTTTTTTAAATTCAACTGTTGTTTCTGTTGAGTTCACATTAATAACTTCCTCTACTCTGTGATGGTGTCATGTACATATATGGCTAGGCCTCTTCCTTTTTTGCCGGTACTTCTGTGTTTTAAGAATGTGGTTTGATAGCCAGTTATTTTAGGAATGTTTGTACTAGTTTTCTTAAGTAGAGTTTCTTGAAGACAGATGACCTTGTGCTTGGTGATTGTTCCGTGGATTGCTGCGATTAGTTCTCCATGGTTTTCATTTAGCCCTCTGCAATTCCATTGCCATATAAGTAACTTGTCTGGGGTCTTGTTTTTTGTTTTGTTAGCCGAAGCATTGTTTTTATTTTTATTTCTATTTCTTTTTATTTATTTTTTTATTAAATAATTATTTATCAGCCAGCCAGCCTGACGAGTGCTTCTTTATATATATAGCACAAGCGCGGACGTGAAGGGAAATAGTTTGTTGTAGAGTAGATCAAACTTTTTAGCTGGCCGGGACTTTTCCACCTTTTCTTCGTGCAGAGCCCATCAACATAGCGATATGAGAAGGCTATTTTTCTCTCGCTATTATTTGATGCCATTACCCCCCCCCCCCCTCCGCTTGTAACAAGCTCACCGATTGGTTGATAGGGTGGGTATGTGTTGAGTCTATTCCCACTCAATCAGGGGCTTACATTCATGTCATTAACCACTTTTAGTGGTATGACATGACGCCCAAATTAAATAGCGCACTTTGCGCGCATAAATGCGCGTGAGGATGTGGCACCATTCCTTCCCCACTAGAAAACTAAATCATCAATATTAATATTGATGTAAACTAGTGAACATATGACCTTTTATGGCTGGATTAACTATAATTTAATTATTAATTCATTTACATTAGAACCACCTGCGGCCAGCCAGCAAGCAAGCAACATAGAATTATACGTGCCAGCGACGGACATTGTCCCAACTCAGACTCTCAGTGCCATTATGGGTATTGGGTTAAAACTAGTTAATAGCTGGAGCCTTAGAGCGGCAGAGAAAAGGACTACTTTACTCTTGATATGGGACAAAGAAGAAATTACTTCACCGGGGAATCTACGATGCAGGAGAAATAGGGGTAGCGGAAGACAGCGGAATAAGACCCAGTCGGACCGAAAAATAACCACCCCACCCCCAAAACTACCAGTCCAGCTACAGCCGGCTTCACAACCCTTACCAGAGGTTGCTGCATCTGAGGTATAAACGACTGTAGAAGACACATTAGCTGAGATAGCTAAAAAGTTTGATCTACTTTACAACAAACTGACAGAATTGGGTGTAACGTTCACATCTATATAAATTCAAACTACCTCCCCCCTTCATCACCATCGGAGAAGCAGCAGCAACCACCACCACCACCATCTACGCCTGCTGCTAAAAAAATCTTCAATTTCGGTAGATGAATTGGAGGAAGATGTGGTAGTATCTTCGACTTCTGATGAAGAAGAAGAATCACCTTTCATTCAACCAAAGAAAACAGTAAGAATGCAACAGAAGAACAAGACAGCTTATGACGTCACTATGCCACGAACTGGGATTTGCGAAAACCATGAAGGATAAGAAAAAAGACGTCAACTTCATCAATGCAGTCACCTACATTGGATACCGGTCCCTTGAAACAACTCACCCTAGAAGGGCACAATGGCATTTTGGAGCTAAAATTCTGTCCAGCTACTACTACGACATCTTTGAGAGAAGGCCAATCTCTCACCTGTATGATGGGGATAAATTCATCTGTAGCTTACACGACATTGAATTTCCACGAGTCTGTCTAGCTGAGCAGCGAACTGCAGCCCGCCTCATACAGTTGGAAGAAAAACGAGCAACCTTCCAACAAAACAGCCCTTTTAAGGGCTTGCCATATCTGCGATCTACTTTTCTTGAGTTCTCATTTGGTACGAGAACTCTGTTCGAATAATCTCTATTGAAAAATCTGATATGATCTTTTTTGAAACACCGCTACAAAATTTACAATCTATTCTAACCTAACAGTGACTCACCTTCAAATGTCGCATAGACATATTAGTTAAAATTTGTTAGGGACTTACAATATGTACACTATGTACTAGGAACATTGGTACGTTAAGTGTTAGGAAAATATTTGCAACTTATCGAATTTGACTCAGGTGGCTGACACAATATTGGTTTTATTTTTGTCCATTAGTAAAACTAGACTGAATTTGAAATAAGTATGGCTAGGGCGTTCCAGGGCGTAAACGACATCCATCTAAGACATCAGCTGGCCGACCTCTGGGACTTTTTCCACCTTTTCCTCGCGCAGAGCCCATCAACATAGCGACATGAGAAGACTATTTTTCTCTCGCTATTATTTGGTGCCATTGCACCCTTCGCTTGTAACACGCACATCAATTGGTTGATAGGGTGGGTGTTTGTCGGGTCTATTCCCACTCACCCAGGGGCTTACATTCATGTCATTAACCACTTTTAGTGGTATGACATGACGCCCAAATTAAATAGCGCACTTTGTGCGCATAAATGCGCGTGAGGATATGGCACCATTCCTTCCCTACTATAAAACTAAATCATCAATATTAATATTGATGTAAACTAGTGAACATATGACCTTTTATGGCTGGATTCACTATAATTTAATTATTCACTCATTCACATTAGAACCTCATTATTCATTCATTCACATTCATTCATCATCATTCGGGCAGCGGACACGGAGCAGGCAGGACCGGACTACAGCTAGATATGGTGTACTACAGCGAAGCCACAGATAAATGGAGACCATCAGGAATGCAGAAAAAACTGCAACCATAGGAGATTCAAGGTACATGGATTCGATGACGGGAATACCACTGTGTGCGAACGCTGGTTACCATAAAAGCTACTTGTAGTAACATTTCTACGAGCCTTGGTACATAGGAAAATGACGGCTGCCACGTGGAAACTCTACACGATGCTAATGGCGTCACTAGCTGTGGGGACAAAAATGGAGCGACCACCTGATAGCGTATCGTCTCCTGAATAACCAGCCAAGACATCCTGGGAAATAATAATTCAGCAGCATGGAATAATAGCAGCCCATGAGAAACCCTGGAGCCAGCGACATCCTGCACCCCGGTACCTGCCTGCGCAAAGGATTGAAAAGCTTTCATATTTGCCGTCAATTGCCTGAATAATAGGGTTCTCAATTGGTTACGAGATACCCTCTTCGAATAATCTCTATTACAAACCTGACTTGATCAATTTTGAACACTGCTCAAAATTTACAATCAATTTACCAAACAGTGACTACACTTTGATATGTTGCATAGACATATTAGTTAAACAGATTTGTTAGGGACTTATGATATGTACACTATTGTACTAGAAAATTGGTATAGTTAGGATGCTAAAGAAAAATTCTACGACTCATTTATTTGATACAATTGCACAGGTGGCTTACGCAAAATTGGTATTAGTTTGTTCATTTTTATAACTGGACTGAATTTGAAATAAGTACGACTAGGGCGTTCCGTGGCGTAAACGACATCTATATAGGACAACGGCTGGCCTTCCGGGATCTTTTCCACCTTTTCATCGACCGGACTCCAACAAAAATGACGATATGAGAAAAATATTTTTCTCTCGTCACCATTTGGTGCCATTGCACCCCTAGTACGTTGCTTTCGATTGGTTGATAGGGTTGAGTGTGTGTTGGGTCTATTTCCACTCACCCAGGGCCTTATATTCATGTCATTAGCCATATTGACACGAGGATTTCACCGGGAGACTTCTCATGGCTATTAGTCGCTCCAGCCACTAAAATATTTGTTATGGCATTTAAAGCTGCCTCATTTAAATTCGTGTATCCTTTCTTCAGAAGAATGAATGGTCTTATTAACTAATGTACATTTTATGATAACTAACTGGGTTAAAATGAAAATAGTACCGGTAGCACAGTGGCCATCTTTTAGAAGATTTTGTTATCGCTTGTCCTTCTGACCTTTTGAATGGAAGATCATATCATTACAAGGCTATCATCAGAAGACGTCTCATGATGCACAGCTGGTCCTTAATGAACTAGGTTCCGATCGGATTTCAAATATGACCGCAGCTGCAACCATGTTAGAAATATTTTCACTACTTCTCCAAAACGACGCCCTGTGTGAATATCGAATGTGCGTCAGAAAACTTATTATAGTGTATTGTTGATTATGAATGATAATGTCGCCAATTTGATACAATGTGGTCAACAGTTTGCATCTCCAGATGTAGTGATTTCACAGGAGAATTAATTGTGATATCTCATCATCATCATCAGTCTCTTGACCTAGTGTGGTCGTTGAAGCACTGTGCTGCTGAACATCTGACCAGTTCCCTCCACTTGACTCGATCATGTGCCAATGCCTGTGTCTGTGCAAAAATTTTCCTGGTCCATTCTGTGATGTTGTCACTTCACTGTTTTCTCTGTCTACCTCTCCTTTTCCCACCTTGGACACTACCCTGCAGTACTGTTGTGCATAGACTGTTGGCTCTAGTGACATGGCCATACCATTTCAGCTTTCTCTTTTTGTCAATGGTGAGGAGGTCTTCATAATGGCCTACTTTGTGCCTGATGGTGTTGCGCACTTCTTCATTTCTTATGTGGTCCATGTAAGAGATACCAAGGATGGTTCTGTAGCATCTCATTTCAAGTGCCTGAATTCTTCTTTGTAATTCTGCTGTTAGGGTCCAGGCCTCACATGAATACAGAAAGATTGAGATGACTAGTGCTCTCAATAGTCTGATTTTACTTTTCAGACAGATGTTCTTGTCTCTCCAGATATGATATCTAGATGGTCTTAAATGAAAACAATGCTTTACTGACATCTAATATGAATGCCACAATGAACGTACTGAAAATATCACCACAAATTCTCCTGAATGGATGATCATATTGACAAGGTGTTTTCGCCAAATATCTTCTAATTCTACAACCACGAACCCACTCGGGGATAGAAAGGATGTTGTTCATTAGTGTAACTGGTGTCTGGTATCACGGTACCAATTGTTTTTCCATTGACCTCAAAGCTAATATTTGGAGAGATAAATATATTTGCTATCCTAATTTAGCGTGCATCTCACACACTGTTATAGAGAACAATGTTAGATTGTCAACTTGACGATGACAAAATCAGGTAATCCATTGCATTTAAGAGAGATATCTCTGCTGGAACTAGACAGGGGTATAAGCTATTTAGTTACAACATACATATTTTCAGTCTTGTGTATTACATTTTCAAAAAATCATAAAAAAATTACAAAATATAGGAATTAGCATCAATTCACATGTTGCCAAGAGGCTAAACTTTTTTTTAAGCCTAACAGAAAGTACAACTTTTACATAATCCACCAATCATAACTAGTGCTGTTGTTTTTTTCTGATTGCAATGTTCCCTACACTTTAAACGCCACGCACATGGACTTGCGCAATTGCTACCGTTATACCTATAGCAAACCTTGATTTTCCAATAATCTGTGAAATAGCTTGGGACTATAATAGTAACAAATGTACTTAGTCTCGCTTGTCAAAAACAATTTTATGAAGTACTAAGCTATGTTCTATATGATTGTGTATAGAAATGTTATTGAGCTGTTTGGACTATTGTTTTCATATCTTTGCTTCACTATCAAACTCATCTTTTGAAATAAAATGAATTCTTTTAACTATGAGTTGTGTTTATTCATATTAGCACTTATCGAACTTCACTTTGGTAATATTGGATAAATCACATTATGTCATATTGTTTAATAGTAAGGTCAAAGGTCAACACACTAGTTAGCATGTACCAGTTCTACTGTTAAAGAGACATTTTGATCTAAAATAAAGGACTTTTATTTGTTTCTTGAACACAGAAAGTAACAACAGGGACAGGTGGACATGGCCCAATCTAATTATAAAGTATTAGCTTTTGAACACTTTACACTGTCAGCATATGGAAGAGGTCACTAACCTAACCCCCAGTCCTCACACAAAGGTCAAGCTACCCAGCCTCTTTGTCATACAAATAGAAAGCTTCCCTCCTTTGTGTAGTGAATAAAATGGATGCAATAAGCCAATCTGACACCAAATAAAGTAAATAACAGCTTTATATGTGGTTATGTTGGATTTGGGGGTGAAAATGGGGACTAAAATACAGAAAAAGGTTAAAGTTTAACAATGAGTATAGTGATTCCAATGGATTTAAAAACAGGAGGAAAGTGTGTATCTAAATGGTAGATGTAGCTAATGATACTGGAATTAAAGGAGACACAAGCAGCAACGAGAAAAATGAGAAGCGAGAGCTTGATGATATTACCTTGGACAATATTTGGAGGCAGTGGACCATAGGTGCAGGGACAATAAAAAAGGCACATGTGCTATAACATCCCTTACAGGCACCAAATATCAGGTGACATCGTGTTTATTCCCAGCTAATATAAAAGGGTGAATAATTTAAATAATATAGATGCATATAATTCATATTTCTTCTAAATAAGAAATTAATAATAATGGGTTTCAGTTAGGCAAAAGAAATACCTAAACCAACAAAGCATGTTGGATCAGTTTTCAAACTTGTAAACTTTACTGGGAGAAGTTATTAAAGTACTTCTAGTTAATTTGCATCAAGACCGAGGGCTAATATGATATTTCACAAATCTTCTATTATTTTTATACACCATCGCTAACAATCTGGGTTTCTATTTATTGAAATGTTATGTCTGGTGTAAGGGAGATAACTGAATGATATACATAAGGTGTGTACTTTTTATTTCCTCCATTATATTATCCATGTAAGATGAGTTCAAGAACACATGTATTAACTTGAATGCAATTAAATTATTCAAAAATGTATTACTGATAAAGTGAGAATTTAAAATCCAGGATTATATATGTAGTGGAGACCTCAAGCATGATTATGTAACTAACTTGAGAATCGCATTTTTAATTTCAAGACACAAAAGTTTACAAAAAAAAAGACAATTAAAGCAGGACAATTAAAATCAAAATAGGAAGGAATACCATATCTTTAGCAAACCACCTAAAATAGATATAGATATACCAGAATATTCTTTATGATACAAGTGAACTATCTACACATGGACCAGGAGTGTTCTCTATCTTGGTCTATAACATGCTTTACAAAAACAAATCTTTTTTAATCCTTGTTTTTTCATCTTTTGCGCATAAAATAGTCAATATTTGGCTAATATTAACTATATTAACTTTACATAACTTATTTTTTTTTTGCCTGTATGCTAATATTGGAGTTGACTACACAGTCACAAAGCCATCAGTCTTTATATGTCATAGATATAGTTACAAAAGCCCCATTCCAAAGCTAATGTGTGTTATTTTCTACATTTTCTATGTAAAAGTCTGTCAATATTAGACCAAAACATCTCAATATCCATTGTTTAACCAAATGACACTATGACAGTATATAAATGGTGGCTATGTATACTCGTTACTATGGATACACTGTGAAGCTGGTATTATCTTTTAGGTATCACGGTACCAATTGTTTTTCCATAGACCTCAATAATAATAATAATAATAATAATAACAATAATAATAATAATAATAATAATAATAATAATAATAATAATAATGACTTTATTTAAAGAGGGTAACACAATTAGCTAAGAACTAATCTACCTTGAGGCCCTCATACAAGGAATTTATTTAATTCAGCAGCATCTCAGAAGCCACTGGATATATTGGGTTTGGAAGATTGAAATAGAGTGGGCATGTCTAATCTCAACTGGAATTCTATTCGAGAGCAAAGTTCCAGAGTATTGGAAACTTTTCTTGAATAATTTCTTATTTGGTTTGGGAATTTTATACTGTTTTGTAGATATCGATCGCAGGTGGGGTGTATTACCATGTAGCCTATACTGGAATAGGGATTGTAAATATTCAGGAGCACTATTATTGGATATCCTGTACATTAATTTGGCTTTTCTTAAACATATTCGGTCTTTAATAGGTAATATTTTTAACTTACCAGCTAAATTTTCCTTGCTTTCTTTCTGGATTGATATTAGCCTAAATACTCTTTTCTGAAGATTTTCCAACTTTGATATGTTTTTATCATTTGAATTACCCCATACTGTATGATGCTAATATTTGGAGAAATAAATATTTTTTCTATCCTAATGTAGCGTGCATCTCACACACTTATAGTTAACAATGTTAGATTGTCAATTTGACGATGACAAAACCAGGTACTCCATTGCATTTAAGATAGATAACTCTGCTGGAACTAGACAGGGGTATGAGTTATCTAGGCACAATATAGGTGGCGTTCAACAGTTTCATACTTTGCATTAGGGCTAGAATTTTAAAGAAAAATAATTTTCTTGGATTTCTTCACTGGTTATACTTGCAATATAATATATACTTTGAATATCTTAGGTGTTGAGAGAGGAACTTTCAATTCCATTTAATTTGATTTTTGATTTATGATTGATGGGTGTACTTTAGGTTCTAGAGTATACAGCTTGGGCTAACTCGAATAAAAAAAACTGCTAGCTCTGCATGGTCATTTTCACTTCCTGGACTTAGAGGTAAAGAGTAGGGTTATGTAGCTCACATCCCCAATAGGAACCAAAATATCTCTGCTCAGAACCACTCAACATCTGTGCTGGGAACCAATAGCCATACCTAAAACGCGCATCGAAGCAATATTGAGTCCGGTACTTATGACAATTTTCCTGATTATTAATTATTATTATTATTATTATTATTATTATTATTATTATTATTATTATTGTTATTGTTATTGTTATTGTTGTTGTTGTTGTTCATTACCACATGAAAGATATAATCATTGCACAACTATTGATATAGCATAACTATTGGCAACTTGTTATTGATGTAGGCCCCTTAATCATATTTAAAGTTATCATATTTAACATTTAAGAAAATACCCGTTACTTCTTTACTGGTTTTCCTAATAAAATTGAAATTCTTCAGATAAACTTACATCGGATCAACTGCAATTAGTTCAGATTCTGGGAAGCAATGGCAGAAAACCTACTAATTACCTGAATGAGAAGTGAATATATATTTTAATTTATACTGATGACAACCTTGTACATTTATGTTTTCATTTTGCATTATTTAAATAAACAATATATTCCATCTTCTTGCTTTTCACAATATAGCAGAATATCATCATCATCAACAACAACAACAACACACAATATGGCAGTAATTTATTACTTCATGTTGTGTCTTCATGTATATTTTATTTTATCGGTTATTCACCATATAAATCCTTCATAAGACAGGTGGCTAGGTTTGCATATATATATATATATATATATATATATATATATATATATATATATATATATATATAAGATAATTTATGTCAAATTTGATCCAATATTGTAACGATTTCGTTTCCTAATTTTGATATCTATATGCGTTCTGCAGTTTAACAAAATTAGTTTTTAGTAAAGTGCTGAAAATTATATCTCTGAGAAAAGTGATATTTAGTAAAATCAACAAATTACTAGAACGTTTTAATTGATCCATTTTCCCATGGTGAACATCCGTGCCTAGAACCAATATTTCCTGTTGAAAGATAATTACGAACAAAATAGAATTGCGATACTTAAACATAGTTCAGTACAGATGACAAAATGAATCAGATCTTTATTACCGCATATAAATTCACGTTCTCATCACAATCATGCATCAAAAAACTATGTAGAATACGGACATTTTCTTCCTCGATGATAACATCCCCGCTGGGAACCAAACCAACTTCAGCAGCAGAGAGGGCGAACCGGACAACATTTTTAACCTAGTTTTCAATGGATTACGGCTTAAAACAATGAAATCAGGCCCAAAAAAATCAATGAATCAGGCCCAAAAAAATCAGTGATCAGGCAAAAAATAATAATGAAAAATCAATGAAATCAATGAAATCAAAAAAATGAGTAAAAACTTTTCAACCGAATATTTGATCCAGTCCGATACGATATCGTGTTCCCCTTCAGGACTTTACAAACAGACTTATTTGTAAAACCTCCTCTTGTAAATCAATCAGATTATTAGACTGGTCAGTGAGTTTGAAATTAATTCTGGTTAATGAATTATTATGACATCGCATATAGACTGGATTCACCGGAGACTCGATTATTAAAAATCCTGGAGGAGCTATTGGTGCAAATGAATACAAAATATACCCCTGCTGGGCTTGATTTGATCGTTCGAGATTAATTTGATAGCTTCCTTCGATAACATCACATACTAAATTGAGCGCTATCACCGATGAAATATTCACATTGAACGGAGCAATATGCCTGCCGCCGCCATCTGGGTCATTATTATGTTTGAGGATTTTTATTTCCTGTGATGGTGTTTTTTCCATTTGTCATGGATTTTTTTGAAACCTTCATCGATGGCATCATCGAGAGATTTTTGTAATTCTAAGAGATTATATCCTGGTAGATTGAATTCGGAAATATTTTCTACGCTTATATGATATTTTGTCGCAAATTTTTTTTTCGTGTTAGGGTGTCTGGCAATTGATACCTCTCGTATGATTAGTAAATGAAATATATTCATGTCACTGGTGATTCTATTACATGTTTCTATGACGCTGATAAATTCATCTCGGGTGAGAGTACCGGATTTAAGGGATATTAACAACAGTGAAATATCGTTATTGAACGCTGTGAAATTTTCAGTGATTTTATCCTGTCGAGTTATGTAGTATTTTTCCCCTCCCTCATCTAATTCAGTGAAAAAATTCAATTTGTCATAATCGCTATAACTCCTTAT
The DNA here is from genome assembly GCA_029339505.1 of Unio delphinus. Lineage (NCBI taxonomy): Eukaryota > Metazoa > Mollusca > Bivalvia > Unionida > Unionidae > Unio > Unio delphinus. The sequence continues at coordinate 14,157,358 of JAQISU010000047.1, forward strand.
TGGATTATCAGATTTTGTCCTGTCGGTGATATAATCAGTTTTTTGTGGTTCTGGTAATTTAACGGGTTTTTCCCGGGGTGGGATTTCAGGCCATCCTAGTACGGTTCTAATAGAACTTTGATAGATATCTACGACGTATCCTTCTGTGCTTATCTCAATGGCAGATGATACTGTTGGCTCATGAACTGTTATAGCTATTTTTGACTCTACTCCAGTAATCGATTTTATTCTACGCGCGAATTCATTATTGATTTGTTCGATTTGGTATGACCCTGTTGGTATCGAAACGACATTCCAGTCTGGAGTCCCGTCGGGTTTATTCTTATTTGCAAACACTAAAGAATTATTGGGTTGTTGACCACCAAATGATTTTGATCTGATATTTGGCCAACTATGGTATACTTGTAATTTTGCTAGCGCTATCTCCTTCACTGGGACCGGAGAAGGGAAATTCACACTGAATTCTGGATTCGTTGAGGTTATTGATATCATGCTGGTTTGTACTGGGTTCGTGTTCTCCACTATTTGTTGAAGTAATTCCATCGGTGTTGTCATCGTTGCTATACTCATGATGTATTTCTAATTTTTATACTGCGGAATCATAGACACGTATCATCACTGAGAACTCACTATCTGATATCGTTGAGGTTATTGAGATCATTCTGGTTTTTTCTGATTCCATCGGTGTTGTCATTATTATTATACTCATGTTTTTGTTTTTCTAATTTTGACATCGCAGAATCATATATATCTACCATCGCTGAAAACTCACTCTCTGATATAATTGTATCATCGAGCGATGACGATATCAATGAGGATAATTGCGAGCATGCAGTGGACACAACATGAAATTTAATCACATAGTCTTGTAGTTTCCGTTGGCTGCATGATGATATTTTTTTTATGATTATTGAAATAATTCCAGCGATTGTTGTTGTCGCAGAAATGCAAATTGGAACAGCTATCGGGGCCATCATTGTTACTGAAGACAGTATAATACCAGCTCCGGTGATTACACCACTCACTGAATACACGGTAACATCAATTGCGGTAATTCTCCTGCGATATTTTTTAATTTTCATTGCATACTCCTCAGACAGGGTTTTGAGTCTAGTTTGATACTCTCTGACCTGATCATAGCGATATTGCGATGATGAAATCATTTTTATTTTAAAAACGCTAGCGTTTTCAATTACGATTTACTTAAATCCGCTACGAATTCCAAATACCACGTTGTTGAGACCCTAACCAAATTTTTATCAGTAGCTGTTATCGTGAACTTTTCAGTTGTATCCTTGTCAATGATCGTTGAAATCGTATTATTGACCCCGGATGAACTGGACGATGAAATATTAAATTGAGTCAATGGCGTTACTAGTGTTAATCGATAAATACCCTTGACGGTTGCAGTGATATCTAATTTGTTGTTTGTAGGTGTCCACGCAAATGATCCGTGTTGGATCGTGTATACTAAGTTGTTGGTTTTCTCATGAGGAATTTTTGTTTTTCCAATGATTGTTATCATCCTCGTTACATCCCCTTTGATGCCCTCGATGAAGGTTTTCGTCTCATCGATGGATTTTTTAATATCAGGGAGTTTTATGTCGAGTTTATCGAATGTAGTTCCAAGAAATTTATCAATGATATTTCTACGAAATGATGTAAACTGTTTTCCGTTTTCTTCAATTCTAGATTCAAGTTTTGTTAGTTCTAACACAGAATCGCCGAGTTCAATTATTCTATCTGTAATAGTCGAAATAAGTACACCTGGTTTGAGTTTACCCTGATCGGAAAATAGCACAACGGTATTCTCGATTGCGTTTTGTTGTTTAACTAAAATATCATCCAGAGAGACATCACTAGTTTTCAATTTACCCTGATCGGAAAATAACGCGATAGTATCCTCGATTGCGTTTCGTTGTTTAACTAAAATATCATCCAACGACACATCACTGGTTTTCAATTTACCCTGATCGGAAAATAACGCAACGGTGTTCTCGATTGCGTTTTGTTGTTTAACTAAAATATCATCCAGAGAAATATTACTAGATTTCAATTTACCCTGTTTGTCTTGAAATACAACTATCTCATTAGGATCAACATTTACTAAATTCAACGTCTCAGCGATTTCATCTTTAATTTTTTTTGTTATATCCTTGATAGAATCAGGGGTTGCAGTGTCATCGGGTTTGGGTTTCAGAGGTCTTCCCCAAATATCAATCATGATATTTTATACATCTCTCTCTAAAATCGTTTCGATTTCCAGCGATTACTGGTGTAGTCATTTACGACAATGTGTGGTGGTTTTCTAGATGCTGAAATAGCGTTAAGGACATTTAATACTTCGCTGCCGCATATTGGTGGATCATTCATTTGTTGTGTTGGTAGCGTAGAATACCAAGTCTTCATTGGAAATTGTTTTATATAACGCATAAACTCTTTTGGCGGTGCTAATCCATATGAATCAAAATAGACGATTGCCCGTGGATCAATAGCGTATGCAACCCAGTGAGTTCCAGGTCCGGTGCTGTTATCGAGATTAATAATACCTGTTTCAGTTTTGTTTGGTTGATGTGGTAATTGATCTTTCATAAAAACACCTCTGAAATTTTTAATCGCTAGTTTTTTAGCAGCATCCATTAAATCAAAATTGGACATGGGAACCATCGGTTCCTCAATTAATAAATCGTTCCTGGTAGTCTCAGGCCTGATCCGTGAACGGATCTCCCGCTGTACCATGAATACGGGGTTCCTGGTAGTCTCAGACCCTTTCCCCTTTTTTTATAACCCTGTCCAGTTGCTTTTTTCAACGCCATTCCTGCTGCAGTACCAACGGCTCCTAACACTGCTGCTTTCGCCACTGCTGGGGCTGCTGCTGCAATCAATGCTGGTATTGCAGCTAACAATGGAAATATACCACCCGTTTTCATCATATTTTTGATAGCAGCCGCAGAAAGAGTAATCTGAACACCTTTTTTGGCTGCAAGTGCATCATTGAAATGTTTTATTTGACGAGTTGTCAGCGATAATTTATTTGCACCACCAGTCATTTGATTAGGTTTCAACGTGATTGTGGTTCCACATTTTTTAGCCGATTCTGATTGCAATTTTTTGATTTGACCAGGAGTTAACGCAACACTAATAACACTATATGACATTATACATAATAGATTGATTCTAATTCAATGAAAAATCGTTTACATATTTTCTACTGGGGCATCTACCACTCTCATTCTTCCTCCAACACCTTCAAGTAGCATTGATTTATCACTGAGAATGACAGCAACTGCTCTATAATTAGCAATAGCACCACGAGTCACATTAGCTCTAAAATGTATATCAACAACAGATTGTCTCATCAAATCAAGATGTTCCAGTGAGAAGTAATAGATCGGATATAGATTTTTAAAGTCGTATTGTGATATTTGTAGACCGGTATCCACATTTTGGTCGCGTGCCATAAATGACAACAGACGATGATAAACTCGTGCAATATGATTTTCTGTGTAATTAAGTTGTATATCCTCGGATGGTTCCTGCTGGCCGTTTATTCTCAGTGAGACGTCTTTCACACCTAATTGATCAAATATCATATGGCTGGAGAGTTGATTGCCAACTCGTGTGTTATCTTGTAACACAATAAATATATGACGTGGCGCAGCAACACCTTGTTTTGATGCTAGGTTCCAAGTGAATAACCCGTTGATATTTGATTGCTTCACATCTGTACTCACTGATAACCAACTCAACAGCGACTTTCCTCCTTGGTCCATAAATGATAGTAATCGTTCTTCTGCGGTGATTGCTGGAGTCAACACTGGCATCCACAATGATATTTTTGTTAAATTGACTTTACCGGCATCAGCATTTGGATTTGCAGCATCTGCTGGAATCCTCCAAATTGCGTCATTATCATCCCCCTTTCGTACAAGTGATACTGTATGCTTTGCCCCGTAGATAACTTTTCTGACGTTTCTACAGAATCCAAATATGTGATGCAGTGGAATCGCGCATGAAAATGATCTACGCCGCCCTTCCAACATTGCGTTTCGTGTTGCAGCTCCTAGATTGAAATTATCATCTTTGTTTATAATCATATCCTCGACCTCAGCATCATTATTATCACGTTTTTTTGGTCGTCTTATAACAAATTGATTTCCTCCAGCGGTATTTGTAGCATCTTTTGCAAACATCATAGAAGGTCCTGCTGATCTTGTATAATCATCAGAATATCTCGCTAACCCTATGATTGTTGTAGCCACATCAACATCTCGATCTATGGACTCAATTTCTTTTCCATCAATGAGATATTTTGCACTCTCAAATAACGCCATGATACCATTATTGACAAAACCGACTTGAGTACCAGCTGGATACGGTGCTCGTACAGTAGGAGTCTCAGCAGCTGTTACAATTTCTCCTTCTACTTCAATAAACGCTTCAGCGGGTAGAAAGTATTTACTGGTATCATGGACTTGAAGATCAATTCGCGATCGACTATTTGAGTCTATGCCATGATAGGCGTAATATTGATAATCGCGTACAGAATCATCCTTGCCAACTGGGGCATCTATATCAAATGCTGGATCACGTGACTTTTTGAACATTTTATTCTATTTATCAGAGTCTAAATCGCGATTTTCAACGCTAGCGTTTTCTAAAGCCACTTCCCGCAATCATATTTGGGTCGGGAGTTAAAGCCAATGATGCTAATTTTTCATCTACTGCGTTATTTATTATTTTACTAACACTTGCAGGCATTTCTGCTGTAGACGGTAACGGTTTCTTTTTTCGTCTCACTAATGATGTTATTTTATCCTTCGCAGTTGAAAACGCTTTCCCGGCAAGATCTCCAACAGCACCAATACCCTTATCACGAATAACATCGATGGCTTTCATTGATAACTGTTTAGCTAACGGCATCACTTTTGGGGCCATTCTTGAAAAGAATCCTAAAGTGGTATTGCCTAAACCATCTCCATAGTATGCTTTATAAACTGGAAACCGTGAATTAACTACATAGACGAGGGTTGGTTTATCATGATTGTAATGTATGATCATTATTATAAAAACAATAGTGTTTTCAATTGCTGTGATACCCATTTGCTAACTCGTCAATGAAATCTCGATATGTTTTGATATCCATGATACCGCCGGCAAATAACCGTCTACAGATATCAGCTGCTTCATTAATTATTTCTGGAGAGTTATTTCCAGCTCGGAATCCTCCTACAAGAACATCTAATCGTGATATATCATTGATAACACTATCAGGACAAGTGTTTCCAATCCTTGGATTTTGCAATCCACTTCCGCTATAACCAGTTGCTTCATCTAGTTTTTCTAAATCCGTTTCTTGTAAATAATCATCATTAGGTTCTTCTTGTTTTTTTTGTCTTCGTGTTGGTGTTTGACGTCGTTCTTCTAAATCATCATCATCATCATCAGGTGGTAGTTGTTGTTTTTTTTGTCTTCTTGTTTGTCTACGTATTGGTGTTTGACGTCGTTCTTCTAATTCTCGTTGTCGCTCTTCTATTTGTTCTCTTTTATAATTACTAATTCCCCTTTGAAATTCCTTGTACCCCATCTCATCCTTATTCAAACGACCAATCCCTTTATTTAGTTTATACAAATTATCGGACCAATCATTACTTGATATTCTATCATTCTTATACTCGTCCTTTAAAAAATCTTTTTTTGAATTATAGCTTTGAGCAGCAAAATCACCAAAAGCTCGATAATCCTTTGATTTGAATAAATTAAATTGTTTTATTACTATTTTAGCATGATCAGTAAATTTATCCAACAGAGAAACAGTCGTTTTTTCGGATCAGTTTTTTCAGTTTGTTCAGTTTTCGCTGCTATTTTTTCAAGTACAGAAATAAGATCCTCTTCTTTTCTCTTACCGTCAGGATCATCTCCCAGTAAAGCACGCTCTACCCCTTTCGTTGCTGTGGTTACTGGTTTAAACAATTCTTCAGACCCTAAAGCAAAATCCGTTTGTAAACTCTGTCGTTGTTGCAGTTTATTCCTGACAGAGTCACGAATTGGTACAAATCTCCTAATTGCATCTAATCGTTCACGAGCCAATCGGGTTGTTAATGCTTCATTGACCATTATTTGAAATCGCAAACCATTTTTCAATTGCAAAACACTTGACATGTCAGATGATTCATAGAAGCGTTAACACCTTCTGTCATTGATGGAGAAAGTGTGGAAATTGTATATAAAAATAATTAATATCACACTTTCTCCACTTTTTTGACATGTCAGATGATTTTTGATACGGTCATAGAAGTGTTATTTGATTGTTTTAACGGCTCTATCAATGATGGGGAAAGTGTGGAAAATCATATAAAAATAATTAATATCACACTTTCCCCACTTTTTTGATACGGTCATGGAAGTGTTATTTGATTGTTTTAACGGCTCTATCAATGATGGCGAAAGTGTCCAAATTGTATATAAAATAAATAATACTGACAGTTTCGCCACTTTTTGACATTCCCTTGAGGGTCGGCTAAAAAAAAATGATAAATGATCGGGCAATCAAAAAATGATCGGGAATCAATGGTCGGCAATCAATTTTCTTGAATTAACGCCCGTAGGTTTCTAATTTTAGAGTTGACTTCTTTTTTCAATTCGTATTCGTTACCTAATTCTATTCGTATCCCCTCTACGATAGTATACAACGGGACGAACACACTGATGTCACTTGAAAATGAAAGAGAGTCTCTAATAGAATTCTGAATTCTTTTGATGAGTGCATATTTCTTTGGTAGCATATATTTATTGTTGTTAACTCCGTATTCTATATCCTGAAAATCAGACACAATTTGATCAGGATTTAATCCATCTGATAGTTTGATATCCTGATTTTTCAATTTTGCTATTTCAACTATGATGCTATTCATGTTTTCAGAATTCATTATTCTATAGCAATGACATATCTCTAATTGAAAAATACATAACTAAATTGAACTTTTTGTCCCGTCCTTTTTGAAATAGCCGTCTTGGTTATTCCCGATGCAACTTTTCGTACAGAAGTTGGACAAATATCGAAGTGCCTACCGGCTTCATATAATGATTGAAATATTTTTTCTTCGTTCAAAGATTTCACAGGTCTCGCTTTTTTTGAACAAGTGCCAGTCTTTCCTCGTTTGGAATTCTCACTCTGTGTGATAGCCTGCAGATTTGATACAGAATTATTCTTTGGATTAGAATCCTTGTGATCAATTACAAAACCATCATCGATCAATCCATAATGACATTCATACACGAAACGATGATTGAGATAAGTTTTCTTTCCAACAGTAAACATCAAGTACCCGTGATTATTCACAACACCAACTGGTTTCTTTAGTCTACGGTTTCTGACAGTACCATCACTAGATGCCTCATAATTTGTAATCACTGGGTGTGGTCTGAATTCTTGGTTCATATATACTATTCTATTGTTTGTCTAATTCAGTGTTTGGTTTAATGATTACATCACTGGAGAACCTTTCGATGTAGTCTTGCGGAGTTCTTATGATTTTGTCAGTGACGTTATCAGGGTCAAAGACTTTTTCAGGGTCATAATTTCTGATGGATTGTCCATTTTTTATTCTTTTATCATAATAACGCTTCAATTCCCTATATCGCTTACCACCACAATCAATACACAATTGTGATTTTCCCTTGACCCCAACCCCACATCGAATACAGGGTAACGGACCAAGGCTCCCATGTCGAAAACTTTGCATATGATACCTACAGTATTCATTTTTTCTGCATGATTTGTTACACGGGGTTACATTTCCCATCATGAGCCATTTGCAGTGATTCATTATACATAAATCTTTCATTTAAATGCTTGTTTTATATATAGCATGAAGGAGTTCAAGAGATTGACTTCGAAAAATGCTGATAAGGAGTTTAAGAGATTATTAAAAATTAGTCCTAAATTTAATATCGATAAACCCAAAAAACGTGTAGTAGACGGAAACAAAATCAATCTCGATAGACCCAAACGTCCAAAACGTCCAAGAGACGGAAACATGAAAGAGTTTAAGAGATTATTGAAAATCAATCCTAAATTTAATATCGATAAACCCAAAAAACGTGTAGTAGACAGAAACATGAGAGAGTTTAAGAAATTATTGAAAATCAATCCTAGATTTAATCGCGATAGACCCAAAAAACGTAACAAACGTCCAATAGACGGAAACATGAAAGAGTTTAAGAGATTATTGAAAATTAACCCTAGATTTAATCGCGATAGACCCAAAAAACGTAACAAACGTCCAATAGACGGAAACATGAGATCACCATGGAAGGATGCTCAATTCAATCTTGATATAGTTTCTAATACACCCAAGAATAAAATTCTTGATAAAGTCATAATTAGTAAAATCAGAGACTGTTTTAAGGAATTCAAGCGTGATGGAGCAGCTCATTGTTGGACAACATTTCGAATTCGTGGTGGTTTTGACGCTACCATGAATGATGAAAAAGCAGCAGTCATAATTTCACGTCTTGGGAAAGAAAGAAATATTTTTCGAATAAAATTCATTATTGATGATCATGGAAAATGGATTATTAGGGATAAATTTGAAACCATTCTCAGGAACAACAAAACTGTCACTGTGAATCAAGATTCCCAACCAAGAATGTTGACTGGACTTGATAAACCCTACTACGAAAAATCTTATCCTGTAACAGTAGTTGTTTACGGGATATATCCGATCAATGAAAAACCTGATATTTCAAAACTAGCACCCATGAAATATTCGACAGGGCTCAATTGTGTAGCAGAACGTATAATGGAACACTTCACAAATGCGTCCCGGGGAAATAAACTCACTGATCTAAGACGAAAAAAAATAACCGAATGGGAACTGACAGTGAAACAGCATGGGGCAACAATTCAGGATATAACCAAATTAGAAAAATCATTGAGATTTCCAATATCAGTAAGGACAATCACCGGAGAAGTATTATACGAATCGAAATATGAATCAAAAGGAACCCCAATTGAAATTATTGATCATAATGAACACGCGTGGTCATCTGCAGTAACAATATTCCCACGGGATAGAACCGTAAAATATCTATCCCAAACCGAAGAGTTTTTTTCAGAGCAGAAATTATTTGATGCTATTTACCATTTGAGTAAAAACGATCCTGTGTCAGTGTGGCTATTTCATAGTACTTCAGACGATGAATGTAGATTTGATCAGTTTGTAAGGCCCAACGGAGAATTATACCGTACTGAAGAACTGCATAATCAAATGAAACAACTAGCTAGTGAGTTTTCTGGTGACGGGGAGGAAATCGAAGATAAATTATTAGCAAACTGTTTCACAGTACCATCCATTGCAGCACATTTTGCAAGAAAGAAAAACGCGTGAAAACCAACACGAAGTGAGTTTTTATCAGATGTCAAATTGTCCTGTCTTGAATACAGCCATGGAGGATTATGGAATACAAAATACACCGCTGATACCGTTATTTCAGTTGATATGATTGCATGTTATCCAGGAAGTTTTCTTGGGTATGGAGAATGCGAGAAATATTTCAAACGATTTGGACACCCTACACACGAAATGACCCGTGTTGCTATTAATGGACCACTGCCTGATTTCGATTTAACCGGATTCGCTTGTGTAGTATCATTTGAAATGGCTGAAGGACTTCATCCGTGTAGTTATCTTTGGATTGGTAAACACATGTCTGAAAAACACTGGATGCCAATAGTGTTATTACGGTATATGCTTGATTGTAAGATGTTAAAATCATTAATTGTCAGTGAAGCAATTATATCCTATCGAGCACATAAATCAGTCTGGTTACCACAACCTGATCTAGAAAAAATAATTAGCGAAGAGCGAAAACTGTTTCCTGATTTTAATGAACAACAAATCATGGATTGGTCCAAATAGTTATTTGAAATCAGAAACAATGAAGCAAAAGATCTTGGACGAAGAATAATCGGTAAATTCACTCAAGGTGGCAAAGATGATAATACGAAATATTCTTCACGATTGATTATAGACAACGCTGAATACGATTTTGTAATCACGGATTTAACGAATAGGGGCCTATATGTCAATCGTAAGGACGCATTTCTGTCCAATGGAACCAAATTGGGTACAATTGTTACTTACACTGATGGATACCATCCGCAGTACACACACTTGAGAGCTTCTATGCTCGGTTATGCTTCTATTAATTTATTTTCAATGATTAATAAATTTCCTACCACCGCAGTTAGAGTTGCTACTGACTCATTTTACATAAATAGCAAAATGGCTGATTTTAAGAATACTGGCAACGAGAATTGGGGATCATGGAGAATTAAGCGGGAAATGATTCATGATTATATTCAATCAGCAGATGTTGCCATTGAAAATAATTATCGGAATCTCAAAGAGATTCAATCAGATTTTTCTAATGCGCCACCGATTTCTGATCCAATCTGTAGATATAAAACAGTTTATTTAAACGGCTGTGGTGGGTCAGGAAAAACAACCCGGGCAATTGAGTTATTTCGTGGGAAATCAAATATGATTGTGCTAACACCGACTCACAGACTTGCAAGAGAAATGATACAGAGAGGGGTAAATGCCTGCACTTATCATAGTTTCTTTAGATGGAAAGGAGATAAATGGACTCCTGAGCGCATGGGAGAGAAATTTATTCCTGAAATCATGATTTGGGATGAAATAGACACAGTATCCGAAGATGTCTTAAAAATATTTCTTGAGTGGTTGTTATTGAAGAATACAAAAATCGTCATGTGCGGTGATCACGGCCAACCACCACCATTTGTCGGTGCATCCCCACATGAATGGCTAAAGGGTTTTGTAGACTATTATGAAGAAATTGATACATTTCATAGATCACTTGATGAAAAATTAAAAGAGTTTAAGAAATTAATTAGATTACAACCGGATAGAATCCAGTGTGAAATAGCCCGTGAAATAATTTCGGAAACTCCAATGAATGATTTCTGGGAAATGTGGAGACCAAACGATTTGATCATTGCAAGCAGAAAAATAATCAGAGACACACTTCAGATGAAATTATTTGAATTGTATAAACAAAAATTTGCAACGCTTCCAGTACCCCTCTGTTATAGACCATCAGATACACGAAAACAGAACATTGAAGTTGATATTCCAGGACAGAGTGAAAAGCAGATTCTCGTATTAAATGATATTGTGCTGGTTGATATCAATGTCGTTGAAGATGCATTGCGTGCTAATAAATCCCCATGGACGTTAGGTTATGCAGCAACAATACACTCTTCACAGGGATTGACTATATCAGATACAATTGTTTGGATGGTAGATAATCGCATAGAATGGTCGAATTTAGTCTATCTTTCAGTATCCAGAGTACGAAAAATAAATCAACTTCAAAGAATTGTCCTGGATGATGAAATCATTGGTGATGATAATGACACCACAATAGATGATATTATTGATAAAAAACTCTCCGGTTACAAACAACAGGACAAAAAAAAAACAACGAGAATTTGACATTGATGCTGAATTAATAATCACTTTAAAGAAACAACAGAATAATCACTGCGCAAGTTGCAATTGTATAATGCGCTGGCAGTATTCGGATAAAGATCCTCGCCAATTTACCGTTGACAGAAAAAATAATAGTCTCGGTCATGTCAGAAATAATGTGATGTTGACTTGTCTTGAGTGCAATAGACGCAAGGGTGCTAGTTAAGACCATGCGGTGGCAATTGAGTGTCCTCAGGTATCACTTGTAATTGTTGTCTAGTAAAACCCCGTTGAGGGGCAGTTGAATCCAGTTTATAGATTGGAGGTCTACCCGTAGATCGTGTTATACTAGATATCTTGTGTGTAGTAACACTCCAAATAGGATCAGTAGCTCTTTTTCTGCCACCCTCAAGCTCTCCTGGTTCATATAAATACCTCACAATGACATTACTACCAAGAATTGGTTGGGAAACGCTAAAATCTTTTTGTGGTTTTTCAGGTATTGATTTCTTTTTAATCGCATTGATAGGTTTCATGTTGATGGTTCTAGTAATCTCGTTATTCAGTGCGGTAACTACACCTGGTAATCTTTTAACCCATTCACGGGATCTTTTTTCTTGGATGAATTCTTTTGTGTATTGATATCCAAATAACCGTTGAGCAAGAGTCCGATTAAATCGTTCTACAATTGCCTGATCACGATGTAGCGCAGTGTGCCCTCGTCTGATAGCGACATTGTGATATTTCATTGTAGATAACACTGCACCCTGAAATTCCTTGCCCGGATCAACTTGTAACAGATTTGGCCAGTGCAGAGGGCTCCTTCGATAAATCCTTTCAAATGCAGAAGCCACTTCAGTGGCCGATTTTGTTTTTAACGGTTCTGCTTCTTTGTATCGACTTGCAATATCAACTACGGTTAATGCGTATTTGCAACCGTGGTCATGTGGCAAAAATAATAGATCAGCCTGATGAACTTCATTAGGAGCGGTCACATCAAAATGCGAGAATTGAATTTGTTTAGGCGGGGGTAGATAAATTTGCCATAGTGCCTGTTTGGATAACCAATTAGCCGCAGTGGTTTTTTTCACTTTTGCGACGCTAGCGAGTTTACTGATTGCAGCGTTACCCTTCCAGTATCCTCTTGGGGAATAATAAATAGATTCCATGTTGTTATTAATTACCAGCACCTAACATCAATTTACTTTTCATAGCCGATTTTATCAAAAATGAAGCCAATTTTTCTTTGAAGGATTTATCAGGAATAGCATTTAACGCATGAATTAATTTCACATCTGCTAGATGCCTGTGTTGCAAATTGCTGCTTTTATAAGCCACATCATGAAGGTGACAGGCTTTATCAATGGCGTTTATTGGTTCTTCACCGGGTCGGGGCTGATTTTGATCATTGAGTCTGATATCTAATCGTGTTCCGGGGCCACAGTAGCTATACCCTGGAAGGTGTTTTTCTCCGGGGTATTTTGCCCATGGGGTTCCAGGGAGTTTTGCTAATTTGGCAGCGATATCACCTCCTCGTTTTTTTTAAAGGTTCCTTGGGTTTAGAAACAAATCTAAATTTCTTTGTACTACATTGTACGCATTTACCAGAAAGCGCTGATCGGTTATTTTTAGTTGTAATCGTCGTCAAGTCATCTGTGCCAGTACGCGCCTTACACTTCACACAATATAGATCCATAATTTATGTATAGAGATATGAATATAATTGATTTTTCAGCGACTAAAACAAGAGAACCAGTGAAGCATCATGCAGCGCTACCAAACTCTATCCGCGCAATTATAATCGGACCATCTGGATCCGGTAAAACGCAATTGTTGCTCAATTTAATAATGAGATGGATGAAGTGGGATAAGTTGTATTTAATTGCCCCTAGCGTAGATGACCAACGATGCTATGAAGTGCTAAAAGATTTTAATGAAAACGCTTCAGAGATTGCTGGTGAGGATGTTATTGAATTTATAACCGATATTGACGAAGCACCATCAGTAGAAGACCTCGATGGAAGTATCAACAATTTAGTTGTATACGACGATGTAATGTTAGATAAACAAAAAATCCTGCTAGCATATTTTCCCGAGGCAGGCATAAAAGCACGGACGTGATCTATGTCACTCAACGCTACACACAAATACCAAAAGTGATCATAGATAATTGTAATGTGTTGTGTGTGTTTAATGGAGTTGATACGCATACGCTACGAAATATTTGGCAGACATGGTGTTCTGATATGAACTTCAATCAATTTAGAAATTTCTTTAGTCATGCTCAGTCTGCCCCACACGGATTTGTAACAATAAATTTACATGACCCTCGAACACGATATCGTATCGGACTGGATCAAATATTCGGTTGAAAAGTTTTTACTCATTTTTTTGATTTCATTGATTTCATTGATTTTTCATTATTATTTTTTGCCTGATCACTGATTTTTTTGGGCCTGATTCATTGATTTTTGTGGGCCTGATTTCATTGTTTTAAGCCGTAATCCATTGAAAACTAGGTTAAAAATGTTGTCCGGTTCGCCCTCTCTGCTGCTACTTCATACATAAAATACCATGCTTTAGGTAACATCTTTAATAGCATATTTGAAATTTCGTGGGCTGCGTAAATTTACATATTTCATACTGTTACTGACTTTCATGTTATTTTACTTACATCATAGATTCATGCGCTTGAGCAATACAGTACCGTATCAATGTTTGCATCCGTGTTCAGAACCAATGCTAATATTTCTCTTTGTTAAAGTCTGGGTCATAAATATTTCCTTTCTTACACATCTGCACACGTCACAATATAACCATGAATATAACTTCACATTTCTTTATCTTTAGATATTACAATTTATCAACTTTATTCTTAAAGCCTTGCTCACAAGACCTGTTTCCTAATTAAGGTACCTCAACTCATTTCTTTGAATCGATGCATCTGCGCTCAGAACCACGACCTTTTTATCTCTGACTGTCACAACACAAGTTGATGCCAGGATAAAAATCAGTATATGTATTGATTACAATAACCACCTGATACTAACCACAAGTAAACGAATGAATTCATCATTTTATTATAAACACAAATCATATCATGAGGATATATAGGCAACAATCGAACAAAGTCTGTTCATTACTGCAAGCTAAACTATAACATCCGTGCCTAGAACCAACAAGTCCTGGTGAATTAAAGTTATAAAAAGAAGCGTTCCAATACCCACACATCTTTCAGAACAAATGACAAAAATAATAAAATCTTTATTACCGCATATCAATTCACGTTCTCATCACAATCATGCGCCGATAAAATGTAGAATGCGGATATTTACTTCATCGATGATAACATCCCTGCTGGGAACCAAACCATAAATATTTCCTTTCTTACATATCTGCACACGTCACAATATATCCATGTATATAATTTCACATTTCTTTATCTTTCGATATTGCAATTTATCAACTTTATTCTTAAAGCCTTGCTCACAACACCTGTTTCCTATTCAAGTTACATAAACTCGCTTTTTTCAAGCGATGCATCTGCGCTCAGAACCACGACCTACTTGCTACTGCCATTCACAGCAACAGTCGATGCCAAAACAATCATGAGTTAAACTATAATTTCAATAAACATATGCTACTAACCACCAGTAAATGAAAGGAATATTCCTTATATTTAAAAAACAATCCTATCACGAGGATATGTAGTGAAACAATTGACTCAAGTGTAATCATTTCTTCCAGTTCCATTGTGAACATCCGTGCCTAGAACCAATATTTCCTGTTGAAAGATAATTACAAACAAAATATAATTGCGATACTTAAACATAATTCAGTACAGATGACAAAATGAATCAGATCTGTATTACCACATATAAATTGACGTTCTCATCCTAATCATGCATCAAAAACTATGTAGAATACGGAAATTTGCTTCCTCGATGATAACATCCCCGCTGGGAACCAATCCAACTTCATACATAAAATACCATGCTCTAGGTAACATCTTTAATAGCATATTTGAAATTTTGAGGGCTGCATAACTCGCCTTATTTCATACTATTGCTGACTGTAATGTTACTTTACTTACATCATAGATTCATGCACTTGACCAATATAGTACCGCATCACTGTTTGCACCCGTGCTCAGAAGCAATGCTAATATTTCTCTTTCTAAAAGCCTGGGTCATATATATTTCGTTTCATACATATCTGCACACGTAACATTATCTCCATGTATATCATGTCACATTTTTTCATCTTTAGATATTGCAATTTATCGACTTTATTCTTAATACCATGCTCACAAGACCTGTTTCCTAATTAAGGTACCTCAACTCATTTCTTTGAAGCGATGCATCTGCTCTCAGAACCACGACCAATTTATCTCTGCCTGTCACAACACAAGTTGATGCCAAGATAAAAATCAGTATAACTATTGTTTACAATAACCACCTGATACTAACCATCAGTAAACGAATGAATTATTCCTTTTATAATAAACAGAAATCATATCATGAGGATATATAGGCAACAATCGAACAAAGTCTGTTCATTACTGCAAGCTGACCTATAACATCCGTGCCTAGAACCAACAAGTCCTGATGAAAGAAAGTTATAAAAAGTAGCGTTCCAATACCCACACATCTTTCAGAACAAATGACAAAAGGAATGAAATCTTTATTACCGCATATCAATTCACGTTCTCATCACAATCATGCGCCGATAACATGTAGAATATGGATATTTACTTCATCGATGATAACATCCCTGCTGGGAACCAAACCAACTTTATACATAAAATACCATGTTCTAGGTAACATCTTAAATAGCATATTTGAAATTTCGTGTGCTGCGTAAATCGACATATTTCATATTGTTCCTGACTTTCATGTTATTTTACTTACATCATAGATTCATGCACTTGAGCAATACAGTACCGTATCAATGTTTGCATCCGTGTTCAGAACCAATGCTAATATTTCTCTTTGTTAAGGTCTGGGTCATAAATATTTCCTTTCTTACACATCTGCACACATCACAATATATCCATGTATATAATTTCACATTTCTTTATCTTCAGATATTGCAATATATCAACTTTATTCTTAAAGCCTTGCTCACAACACCTGTTTCCTATTCAAGTTACATAAACTCGCTTCTTTCAAGCGATGCATCTGCATCCGAACAACGACCTACCTGCTACTGCCATTCACAGCAACAGTCAATGCCAAAGTAATCATGCGTTAAACTATAATTTCAATAAACATATGCTACTAACTACCAGTAAATGAAAGGAATATTCCTTATATTTAAAAAAAAATCCTATCACGAGGATATGTAGTGAAACAATTGACTCAAGTGTAATCATTTCTTCCAGTTCCATGGTAACATCAGTGCCTAGAACCAAGATTTCCTGTTGAAAGATAATTACAAATACAATAGACTTACAATACTTAAACATAGTTCAGTACAGACGACAAAATGAATCAGATCTGTATTACCGCATATAAATTCAAGTTCTCATCCTAATCATGCACCGATAACATGTAGAATATTGAAATTTGCTTCCTCGATGATAACATCCCCGCTGGGAACCAAACCAACTTCATACATAAAATACCATGCTCTAGGTAACATCTTTAATAGCATATTTGAAATTTTGTGGGCTGCATAACTCGCCTTATTTCATACTATTGCTGACTGTATTGTTAGTTTCTTTACATCATAGATTCATGCACTTGACCAATATAGTACCGTATCAGTGTTTGCATCCATGCTCAGAAGCAATGCTAATATTTCTCTTTTTAAAAGCCTGGGTCATATATATTTCGTTTCATACATATCTGCACACTTAGCATTATCTCCATGTATATCATTTCACATTTTTTCATCTTTAGATATTGCAATTTATCGACTTTATTCTTAATACCATGCTCACAAGACCTGTTTCCTAATTAAGGTACCTCAACTCATTTCTTTGAAGCGATGCATCTGCTCTCAGAACCACGACCAATTAATCTCTGTCTGTCACAACACAAGTTGATGCCAGGATAAAAATCAGTATAACTATTGTTTACAATAACCACCTGATACTAACCACCAGTAAACGAATGAATTATTCCTTTTATAATAAACACAAATCATATCATGAGGATATATAGGCAACAATCGTACAAAGTTTGTTCATTACTGCAAGCTGACCTATAACATCCGTGCCTAGAACCAACAAGTAATGATGAAAGAAAGTTATAAAAAGTAGCGTTCCAATACCCACATATCTTTCAGAACAAATGACAAAATGATTAAGGGGCCCCGAGTGGCCGAGTGGTCTAAAGCGCTGTCCGTTACGGATCACTGCCATCTCACCTCTGTATGAGTCGGTTCGTGTCTAAGATTCGGCTAATGTAGTTATGTAAGAAAGCTTGCCAGTAGCTTATCGTGGGTCGGTGATTCTTTCCGGGGTTTTTCCGGTTTCTTCCTCCACCATTAATACTGGCCGCCATGTATAGCCTATATTGTGCTTAAAAATGGCGTTAAACCATAAAAAACAAAAACAAACAAAAGAATAAATTCTTTATTACCGCATATCAATTCACGTTCTCATCACAATCATGCGCCGATAACATGTAGAATACGGATATTTACTTCATCGATGATAACATCCTTGCTGAAAACCAAGGCAACTTCATACATAAAATACCATGTTCTTGGTGACATCTTTAATAGCATATTTGAAATTTCGTGTGCTGCGTAAATCGACATATTTCATACTGTTCCTGACTTTCATGTTATTTTACTTACATCATAGGTTCATGCACTTGAGCAATACCGTACCGTACCAATGTTTGCATCCGTGTTCAGAACCAATGCTAGTATTTCTCTTTGTTAAAGTCTGGGTCATAAATATTTCCTTTCTTACATATCTGCACACTTCACAATATATCCATGTATATAATTTCACATTTCTGTATCTTTCGTTATTGCAATTTATCACTTTATTCTTAAAGCCTTGCACACAACACCTGTTTCCTATTCAAGTTACATAAACTCGCTTCTTTCAAGCGATGAATCTGCGCTCAGAACCACGACCTACTTGCTACTGCCATTCACAGCAACAATCGATGCCAAAGCAATCATGAGGTAAACTATAATTTCAATAAACATATTCTACTAACAACCAGTAAATGAAAGGAATATTCCTTATATTTAAAAACAAAATCCTATCACGAGGATATGTAGTGAAACAATTGACTCAAGTGTAATCATTTCTTCAAGTTCCATTGTGAACATCCGTGCCTAGAACCAAAATTTATATATATATGGATTTTCTTCTTCTGAGAACTGAAAATTGAGAGACATATTGAAATAATCGGGAGTTAACTACAAAAAATCAAGAGAGATATTACGAGATAGGGAGGAAATACCTCTAAAATTGGAATTTATTTTCTTTCTTTCTTCTAAAGGAGACTAGAAACCAGTGGAAATATACAATAATATTAAATACACTGCAGAGAAAAACATTATTCTGAAGCGTCGTGTGCGACATTACTGCCAATATTGAGATATTGGCATATCTTCTAAACGCTGAGTTTCCATGACCTCGTGTGCATATTTTCCGCGCCTATTCGGATACTTTCGGAAAGTGACGTCATACTAGCGACTCCAGCATCTAGACCTACAGTTGCAAGGTTCATTTCATATAGAGTGCCATGCCGTACCATGCCGTTTTGCGTTGCTTACGGGTGTAATAGCATATATAGAAAAGGCTGTGGAGTTCATTTTTTTTCTTTTCCGAAAGATAAAGGCATAAAAAAGTATGGATATATTATTGCAAGCGAGTTGATTTCAAGGCAACACCATAGAGCACTCTGTGCTCCTTACATTTTTCAAAGGAATGTTACGAAAGGGATCTTGAAAAAATGGCTTCACTTGGATACTCAAATGCTAGGCCAAGATTAAAAACTGACGCTGTTCCAGATATACCTTTGGATATTTTAAATCCTGGGAAAAGCGTTAAACGTGTGGGTTACAAAAAGAGGAAGAAAGCTGAGGTAAGTGAGAACAAACTGCAAACCACACACGTATATACTAAATATAGCATCAGATTTGACCATACGCTAACTGTATAATACGATACATGTAAAATACACTGTAACTGAATCAGATGACGGAAGCTTTTTTATGTTTACATTACGTTCTGAGATCTGCTTTGCCAATTTTTGTCTTTCTGTTTGTTTGAAGAATCAATGTTTATGTTACGACCGATGAAAACCGTTCTCAAAGTCTTTTACACCTCCCTGTTAATGTATATGGTTTCACACACACATGACGGTCTCCGTTTTCGTCTCTTCGTCCAGAATGCAATATTATCTCTCACTATTTCATTGCTGGAGGTACATTTTCAAGATATTATCTGTATTTGTATGTGTGTTGGGTGTAGGTAATAATAATAATAATAATAATAATAATAATAATAATAATAATAATAAAAATAAAAATAATAATAATAATAATAGCAATGATAAAAACTTTGTATATATCGCATAATCTGTAGAAACTATAAATGCTTTAGAACATCTATATTGATATGACTACAGAAAATAAAAAAACATGATTTGTAACACATTTTTTTTTTAAAATTAAAAAATATAATTAAACCCATGCTTCTTTTATGAACGTATTGAATGGTGGTAAATTTTGACTTTTAACATTTGACATCATCACCTAATCATTATCATATTTTTGCACAACACACAGTGTTTAAGTATTTATTTTAAAATGACATCGCTTATTAAATTCCAAATTATGAAATTTTTACCATTGTAGTTTTCTATTTTCATGTGTTTTGAATACATTGCTAACAGACAATAGTGGAGAAGCTGAACATAATTTAAAGCCGAGTGCCACAGAGAGTCATGAGCATATCTTGGAAGCAAATTCAGCAGAATATGCAACTCAGATCTGGTCTCCGCCATCAGAAAAAAACAAACAGGTGTTAATATTCAATGCTAAACAATTTTTAAATCACTATTAAATTTTAGAAATAGGCGTGTGCAGGCTAGGCCCGATGTAAAGTCTAAAGGCACACACGCAGTGACACGCGTATCAATTGTTGGCATACAGTGCAACCTAGTAAAACTGCCCCCACTGCATATTTTGAACAGTGATATGACTGAAGATCCAGAGAGTTGCTTGGATTTAGAAGAATCTGGAGACATAGATAGAACACAGATCAGGATCCTGACTATGTACCTCATAGTGAAGTGCGTGATGTAGAAGATATTCACATCGATCCTGATGAGATAATACCTTTACATAACAATAAACTTGTAGATGGAAGGTATTTCCTTGTCTCTGAATTTTAGCTATTTGATCTTGTTAAAATATGTCAGCACTGTAAAAGTGATTGTGTTGTACATGTTAAAAGTGTCCTTGGAACTATGATAACTGTAAATTCCACCTGTAGTCATGGTCACACTTCCACATGTCACGGTCAGAATCTATGCCAGAAAATGCCATTGGGCAATTTGTTACTATCAAATGCGATTTTAGTATCGGGTAACAGTGCTGCCCAGATCATCAGCTTGTTTAATGCATTAAACTGTCCTATATTTTGTTATAGAACATATGACAATCTCCAGACAAATTATTTGACCCCAAATGTTTACAGGCTGTGGGATCTTCACCAAGCAGACAACATCACAGCAGCACAGGGATCAATGTTGATTCTAGGAGGGGATGGAAGATGTGACAGTCCAGGTCACTCTGCAAAATATTGCAGCTATACTGTCATTGAGCTGAACACCTATGTCATTCTGGAATTGCAGCTTGTGCAGCTAATAACGCTGTACCATCAGTTCTTTACATTGCACATTTACTCATTTTCATTATGACCAGAGCAATTGGATATTATCTAATCTTGCATGCTATTCTGTATAAATATGAATTTGTAATATGAAGTTCAGGACAGCCACTGCCATCTATTTATAACGGTCCAATTTTAATATATCAGAATCTAAGATCACTGGTCTGATAAATTGTCACTTATGACTTTATCGAAGAAATTTAAAGTTTTAAAAGCTATGCACATTTCCTTGTCTTATTTGCATGTTTGAAATAATAGTATTTGAACTTGTTTTCTTCAGTCTAATGAAGTAAAATTTTCAGTCCACATGGAATTAGAAGGGTTGAAGAGGTGTTTCCATAACATGGAGGACTTTGGGCTTACTGTGGACACCTTGGTCTCTGATCGCCATGTCCAAGTTAAAAAGTTCATGAATGAAGAGCACAAGGACAAAATCATTATTTTGATGTATGGCATCTTGCAAAAGGTAATACCTATCAAACACTAAAACAAACTTTCTATTCGTTACAATGAGCGATATAATCAGACATATGCTTCTAAATAATATATTTATAAACTTGATTAATTGTTAGCTTTTATAGGCAGATCCAGGTAATATCAATTCATAATAATTTTCCATCTGATCATTTTCATTGATTTGTCACCTTTTCTATTATCTCATCTGCCATATCTGTGCAGTTTGGAAACAGCATGACTTGCTAGTACAAGCATGTAGCAGCAAAGAGAACCTCATCAGCAATTAAGCACTCGTTTAGTTTTGATGGTGTGTAGGCTTGCAGGTAGTTAAGATGCAACAGTCTTAATAGAATTTTATCATATTCTATTTCATATGTGACTTCACCTTTAAACAAAACGGTCTGTCTCTTTGAGGAAAAGATTGCACGGACTTTAACGCAACAACTTGGCAGTAATTTATCGGCGTTTTCCCTATCAGCTAAGAACAAGCATATCGATCACACTTTCATTTGTATTTGTAATTTGTTTTGTAATTTTATCAGTTTTATCAATTTTTAGTCATGTCGCTACGACGTCTGCATTGTGGCAAGTTTATAGGGATGTCCATTACTGGGGCATCATGCAGCAGACATGTATCGTGATGTCCCACCCAGTTACATTATCGTGACACTAAACCAGCCAGTCCTAAAACTAACCTCTTAATGCTGAGCGTCAAGATAGGCAGCTGTTAGTCAGTACTGTAGTAGCTATTAAGATTGGTATACATTCGTTAAACATTGCACATGAACTAATAGTTTTTGCAAAATCCAGTTGTCTACTCACTGTTTCTCCATTTTAGATGGAACGACTCCCATATGAATCATCATGCTATGTTCCCCCACCTTGAACCAAGAGAATGCAGTTGCAGTGGCGTAGCGACGGGAGGGGGGATTCGCCCCGGGCACCGATGGCTAGGGGGCGCCACATTTGGCCAAATGGGGCTTAAATCGGCCCAAAGTATCAACATAACTGCACAACAGGGGCAGCCGGGGGCGCAAGTTTGGGACTTTTGCCCAGGGCGCCGCAAATTTGGTTGTTTTGCCCTGGGCGCCAAATATCCTCGCTACGCCACTGTGCAGTTGTATCAAAACATATTCAGACATACACGTGCCTCAAATTCCCTACAAATTTCTGAGCACCATATACAAGAGCCTGTAACTTTAAATGGCCGTGTTTAAACCATAAAAAAGATAGCTCACACAAAATAGTGAGATTTTAATATCATTATCTACTGTAGTGAGTTATATCCAGATTGTGTTTATTTCATTTGTATGTGAATGTGAGTTCCTTAAACTGGTTTTAAGTCACATAACCCAGTTTGAAAATTAAACATTTCAGTTTTTGCAATGCCTTCATTGCTCGAAAAATAATAAATTTTAAAATGTTAATTATTTACTGCACAGTTAGGTTAGTTCGTTTATGTTAACAATGAGAATAAATAGCTTAAAACGTTATAGTTATGTTACCTTCAAAGTCAATATCAATATGAAATGCGGGTGTTTTGTAGATGTAATACAAGAGATGACTTCAATTAGCGAAATATGTTTACTTTGACATCTCAACATATTAATATACAAATATATGAACGTGAATTAATCCACTTTTTAATATTCAAAATGTATTTTCAGCCTTCGTTGTATATTAGATTTCACAGGTAATACACATAAAGACAAGAGTGTGCGTTTTAATAGCTTAATTGCATTCCTAGGCCGGGAGTCATAAAAGAAAGTATCAACATAAAAAAAGTAAAGAAAGGTAAACATGTCGGATAAGGTTGCTTGAAAGAAAGTTTGAATCTAACACTACAAATAAAGAATGAAAAATCTTTGGATGCCACCGCGAGTTTCAAAACTCGAATCCTCTTGTTTAGGGAGCGTGAAAAACATACATATGAGCGTTTTTTGGGTCACAAAATCACTTAATAAATCAATATCCTTGCTATATGATTTATCAAATGTTTTACTATCAGTTCATAATAAAGGAAACAGTCATTAAACTTCTACTATTTCTTCATTGTACAACTTACAATATAGTGCAAAAATAATATCATCGATGTATATTATATATACTTAATGTTTTCATACTTTTTATATAAAGGTGCCATTATCTTTTTAACAAGATATCATTTGAAGTATTTAGGGTGTAATTTCTCTAGAGTCTTGAAACAAATCAGTTGGGTTTTTCCAAGCTAAGAAATAAAAACGATCCATTGTCCCGTGAATCAACACAGTACAAGGAACTACAAATGAAACTACAATAGATCAAAACCTTTATCAACAACTCTCTGCATTGTTTCTATTGTCAGTTTGTATTGTATTTTTTATATCTCTGATAGCCACACCGCTCCGGTTGCCTTTTTTTAGAGCGTCCGTATCAGATGTAGGAGGTCGTGGGTTCAATCCCCGGCCGTGTCATACCAACGACATTTAAAAATGATACTAACAGGTGCCTCGCTTGGCGCTCAGCATTAAAACATTAGTGTAAGGACTGGTCGGCCTGGATTCACGATAATTTGACTGGGTGGGACATCAAGCTACATGTCTGCGGCTTGATGTCACAGTGCTAGACATCATTAAACTGCCACAAGGCAAACATCATAGCAATATAACTGATTGTTTTGAAAAGCTAAGTTAAAAACATACACACACACACACACACACTATTTAGGGTATGAGGAAATGACTTTGTGTTAGTCGTGTGCTGATGAATACAAAATTATATTCATTTTGTCACTAACTTCTTTCTATATTCCAGTTTTATGATAATATATAATTAATCTTTATGTACTTTTCGAACAAATATATCGGACAGGATTATATGCCATTTACACAATTTTAATCTGAAGCTTACTTTAGAAATTGCACACACACACACACACACACACACACACACACAGGTACTAGGAGCCGACTCTCTAGGCGCTCAGAATTACGAGGTTAGTGTTAGGACTGGTCGGCTTGGTGGCAGGATAATATGACAGGGTGGAACATCATGCTAAATGTCTGCGGCATGATGCTTCTTTGCTAGACATCTTTATAAACTGCCACACTACAGACATCGTAGCGGTATAACTCAAATCGTTAAATCTACAATAAAAATCCATAAAACAGAAACGCAAACTAATAATAATATTAGTAATGAATGTTTGGAAAAAGTCTCCATTGGCTAGTGAGGTCAAGTGGGTTCTTAACAGAATAAAGTTATTTTCTTTTGGGTGGATTAAGTCTGGTTCTTTTACGGCGTGGAATATTTGCAAATTGTCATATAGGATAGTAGTCAAATGCGCTTCACCTCTTTAGTATGTGGAGCTGGACAATTTTAGTCAGTCATATTTATTATGTTATTGGTGTAACATCAGTCTAACGGGCGTATTTAATTTTGTGTTTAGATATGATTTGAGAGGACACATTTACTTAGAATATCCTTTAACTATTCAAAGTGCTCAATCATTAATTGGCAATAGCTAATCTATTAGCCTAAATATGTTTGTACCACAAAATCCACAGGTTTTAGATACTCATGTATTCTGTCTTACTGGTAAATAACTAAATTTGGTATAATGGACGAATAGCTTCAAGCTCATGTTTGAGATGTGCAATCTAGAATTTCAACCCAACAGAGGCTGCTTTGGAAACTAATAAACTTTTAAAAACTTTCATTGACATAAGTCAACCACATATGATCCGTTACGTCCTTTATGACTTCATGTCAAAGCTAGTGTCTAATTCTCTTTGGTCTAAACCACCTGAACCAGCTACATGACAATGGCTTCATATATTTTACGGGAGCATGTATGACGCATTGACTACGTAATTATCATAGAAGCATTCCATTTGTTTCGGAGGTATTTTAAATTGTGTGTTACCTAATTGGTAAATATCATTAGAAGTAATGCAAATGTGTAACTGGGGAAGCATGTTACACATATCAGACACAATTAGACATAAACTATATTTCCATAGACATTATCTTTTGAATCCTAAAACCATTACCACCATCTACATATCCTCGACCCAGAGGAGAATGATATACTACATCCACAATATGCCTGTCCCGGTCGGTTCATGTAAATTGTACAACAGCATTTAACGTTGCAAACAATATAAGTTATATTCGAAATCTAATATACAAACGGTGTATGAATTTAGCCATCATTTGCAAACTTTCTCGAAACTAACCCTTAGACAGTGGAACGAATATAATAATTAAAAAACAATCGTCTATCACGACAATTTATGCAGCACTGTTATCTAGAGCCATCTGGTTTCAGAGGTGTAGCTAGAGCGTTTGGAGCCATGGGACAAGATTCATTTGTACGCCCCCCCCCCCAAAAAAAAAAAAAAATTCCACATACAACCTTTTTCAAACCCCATTCCCCTTCCCCCCTTCACTAGTCTGGCGCCCGGGGACATATGTTCCCCTCTGCTCCCCCACCGGCTCTGCCTCTTGTTTTATTAATTTTATTTTGACGGATAAAACTATGGACAAAAGAAGACACACCCATGACTGATATTATATTTGTTTTCAATACATGTAAGAGACGTCTTGTATCGTTGGTAGCTTCCTTATAAAATTCGATTGTTTTTGGTTTCGCAGAATGACTGCGGAAACAGAAATTTACATGCAATATATAATAAAGTGCTTTGAGCCATGTGACAATCATTTCTAACGAGGAAGTGCAACGCTCCAACGTAGTACAGGGACATCTTTCTCAGGAGCAAGAAAGCAATGTAAGCAAAGTTTGATTTGATCTTTTTAAAACATCGAATTATCTTTGTAAGCATAAAATTTAAATCATGTTCAATAATTTTTTCAATTAAAATGTTACAACAGTGATAGTATGAATTTTGCTTTTTATTCCTCGTTTCATATTTGTAAAGAAAAGAGGGAGAAAAATTGGATTCAATATTGTTTTCACTCTGCGAGAGCTTTAATAACTTTAAAACTTGTACAATACCGTTAGCAAAGAGAAAACAAATGGTTTTCTTTTGCGTGCGTACTGCCTTCAATCTCAATGATTTAAATTTGTACAAAACTTTCGCGCCACCCCATTTCCATGGTTTTGGACGACCTTTGAAATGAATGAGATGTAAAATCCAAGACGTACAACAAAATCAATATAGCCGTCTTATCTCACCATGCTAAAGCTTTGGTTTACGATCTCCAACCTCTCTTTGGCGTTTCCATGGGTCTCGAAAGGATGTTCGGCCCTATCAAAGTAAAAGAGATTCCTTAAAGTATCTGAAAATACAAACACAAGGTGACTGGGAGTGGTGTGAATCCAATGAATTTTTTTTTACACTGAAAAGAGGTTAAGTCACATTTTTCTCTAAAGAAAATGGCAATTTATAGAAGGTACTGAAGAATATTATACATACAAAAGTTACTTCTCTCACACCAAAATATTCCTATTTGCAAATAATGAAACTTCCGGCAATAGGTGTTTAGACCCAGGTGCTCATGCATCACTGCAATAATGTTCTTAATTCATTTAAGGAAAAAAAATCAAGCAAATACAAAATCTAACAAACTAAAACACGTCTTGTAAAAATCGATATCAATGGTGTTCTTGATTTTTTTCCCGTTTGTTTAGATCGAGTCGTCGCCTAACCTAGAAATAAAATTCTCACAGGGAGATGTTTTGTTTTTCTGGTTTAACGCCATTTTTCAGCACAATATAGGCTATACATGGCGGCCTGTATTACTGGTGGAGGAAGAACCCGGAAACCCCGGAAAGAACCACCGACCCACGAGAAGCTACTGGGAAGCTTTCTCACATAATTACATTAGCCGAATCTTAGACTCGAACTCACGCAGACAGCAGTGAGATGGCAGTGATCCGTAACGGACAGCGCTTTAGACCACTCGGCCACTCGGGGCCTCCTCACAGGGTGAATTACATCGTTGCAAGATACAGGCGAAAAACCGCTACCTTCTCGTTTCACCAATGATTGCTTGAGATAAGATTTTCCTCTGAATCTGAAATGATAATCCTAATATTCCAATTGCAATATCTTTTTCTGCCAATAATCAAATAGAAAAGTTGCATTCGAATATTCGTTTATTTACCGAGCGAATTAAGATAGCCTTTGGTAAAAGAAACAAGCTAGTTGGAGTGTAAACTTTGCAACCTTGAAATAAATGGTTTAAAACGAACAACTTCAAATGTGCTAAATCATCTGAAATGTACTCTCAGACTCAAAAGGTAACTATAATGTCAACATCCTGAATAGCCACATTGCTCACAACATTGCCATTTTCATCCATCATATTCTCTTGGAAACATAACGTGTAATACGGCAAATTGATCAGGAACATGGTAAATATCTGATATCATCTTAAACTCAACAATTCTTAATGTATCAAACAGAGCGAATAGATAAATAAATAAATAAATAAATAAATAAATAAATAAATAAATAAATAAATAAATTAATAAATAAATAAAACTGTTTGCAAACATTCCTTTTGTCATGAGCAGCTGGTGGCAATCTCGAGAACCATTACAATTCTCCACACCTGATCAGCTTACTTCGGGATGTTAATTACAATGGAGATCCGCATTTAGTCCTTTGTTTGTAATTTTGTACATATTACTGGAATCGCTAAACTGCTTAAAAACTGAACAAATTCCGTTGTTTTTCTTTTAACGTCAGTAGTGCAGCTGTCAACTTCGTACCAGAAAGGTGTCCATCTGTCTCAGCTGATATGACTGAGGAACAAAACCATTGAAGCTGTGGGTTTTTGATAATGAGTTTGCTGTTACAATAAAGCTTGATAATTTGTGTTTTCACTGTGCATTAGCAAAGCCAGGTTTAGCAGCAGATATTGCAGTCTGAGCGGGAATCATTCATATTTTTTTCCCATGCCTTTTTGAAAATTACTTAACTCGTTGTTGGGAACATATGCCCATCAAGACCTGCAATCAACGTATTTAAAGGAGACCAGAAACCAATGGAAATATAGAATAATAAGAACATCACTAATGAAGAAAACCTTATTCTGAATTATTATATGCGACCGCAATCCCAGTATTTAAATATTGGCATATGTTCAACGAGCTGAATTTCCGTGACCTCGTATGCAAAATGTCCGCACCTATTCGGTTATTCTCGTGATGTGACGTCATAGTAGCGACCCTAACATCCGTACTAGCGATTTTGTATTATTGCTTACGGGTGTAAATAGCACATTAAAAAAAGGCTATGGACAACATTTTTCTTCTTTTCCAAATGATAAAGGCATAAAGAAAGTCTGGATACGTTATTGCTAGTCGATTTCAATGCAACACCATACAGCAATCCGTGCTCTTTATATTTCTCAAAGGAATGTTACCAGAGGGATCCTAAACAACAGAACCTCTAGGATACACGAATGCTAAGCCTAGACTATAAGTTGAAACTGTTCTAGATATACCATTGTATATTTTAAATCCTGGTAAAGAGTGTCAAATGTACCGAGTTACGAAAATAGTCAGAAGGCCGAGTAAGTGCTAATAAAAAATATGACAGACCGACACCTGATCGTGCTGATGAAATGAGTAAATGTTTTTTTTTTCTTCAAGATTACAATCTAAATAAAGTCACCACTGTCCTATGTGTAATTGAGATCTGATTTTAATCAAATGGAAGCTTGCTAATAAGAATAATAATAAGATTATCAACCCTTGACACCGTCGTGTTTCGATAAAAACAATTTAAGTAATTTTAAAAAAAATATTAAAAAAATTATTTAAAAAAACACAACCTTTCAGTCTATGCCTATTACACGTAAAATGTATAAACGGAAATCTGTAGTGATTGAAACTGATATAAAAATGTCCCTTGGGCAGTTTAAATAGCAGCGATTAAAAGAAAAGAGATCCGATATAAAATCAAAGTTTCACATTAACTGGCTGACAATAGAAATTGGGGGAGACTACTATTGACCTGCCCATTTGCCCCAATGTGCAATTACTCTCTGTGATACGCCTTATTATCCCCCAGGACAAGACCTTTTTTCATATTCTGGTCTGCATAATAGTTAGAGGTTAGAATTAAATATACAAACTAAATGACAGTTTAACACATTAACAATTCTTCCTTATCATTTCACTTGTCTTGTGAAATGGACTGGCCCTCTGACATAATTCAAAGAAACCATGTGCTAGAGAGTGTATGTAAGCAACAGAAATTCATTGGCAAATGAACGATGCCGAATTTTGTTGTAACTTCGAGGCCAAAGACTTCATTTTAAGAGTTCAAATCTGCAGTCAAACGTTACCGTACATGTATGTGGTCATTGTTTTCCCACATTTTATATCCAACCCTATTTCCTTCACTTTAAGTGTTAAGATATGTAACAGTGTTTACTGAATTAAATATTTATTTTGAATTAGTTTTTTAGGGGCACATAAACTGTGTCGTATTTTTTTATTTCTTCTTTTAATTTAATCATGGTAATGAAACTCTACATATATGGTAGAGGAATGTCAGGTGTTAACTGGCCGAGTTTTTTTTGGGGTGGAAATGGAGATTTGTTTTGCAGAGAAAATTACGCAGCCTTCATTGTGATAATTCATGAATTTTAAACTAATTGGTGACAAGTTTTTGTACAAGAAGTACTTCTGTAGTAGTTAAACAATCTGAAATTTACGTGAATAATGTTTAATCTTAAACTATTTACTGAAGACAAAAACTGTCCTGTGATATTAATTATTTCTTCACTACAATATTACCAAGTGATAAAATAGAATATGACACCTGTGGACTGCACACTTGATAAAACAATTATATATGGATTTTCTTCTTCTGAGAAATGAAAATTGAGAGACATATTAAAATGATCGGGAGTTAACTGCGAAAAATCAAGAGAGATATTACGACATAGGGAGGAAATACCTCCAAAATTGGAATTTATTTTCTTTCTTTCTTCTCCCGGCTTGAAAGTTAAAATATATGAACTGTTCGGGTTTGTGGAATTTCAGTCAGGGCTAGTAAGTTTATTTAAATCATCAGCCCGGAGCCTGTGCTTAAAACATTTCTTTCAGCACTGACCAGTACAGTACGTAATCTATTTTAACGAAGCATGTATATACTTACAGATTTGTCATACGTTAACTATAGCATGCATGTAAAATACACTGTAATTGAATCATAGAAAGGAAGCTTCTTTATATTGAAATTAATTACGCATGATTTCCTCCTCGCAGATTTATTTATGGGGTGTTGTTTTTTGTCTGTGTGAAAAATTATTGTAATTTGTAACATTTATGATAGAAAAATATTTGGAACTACACAGTTCATTTTAACTAGAATACTAGGGAAGTTTTTTGTCAGACGATTGCCGAATGTTGATTGGATTAAAATGCTGTAATCTTGGAGAGCTTCTATTGTATGATATCAGCAGATTGGATATGATTAGTACCTTCAGAAGCATCAAGGGAAATTTAATTCCAGAGATATATGTGGACTATGGTATTATGCTCAGCGGATTATGCTGTTGCAGAGAGGTTATCGTTCGAGAGATTCCTCAGGAATACAACATTATGACAAGCTGTGTAAGAAGTATAATACATGCTATGCAATACGCAACTCACACATTGCGAATATATCTACATCATGTCCTAATGACGTTGTTGTCACTGCTGGGTTTTCATGTATTTTCTGTATGCAAAGAAAATGCACATTCTCTAAAGCCAGGAAGAAGTGGGTTACCTGATTGCTTTCGCATCAAGGTGTCTGTCACTTGGGATTAACAGTGAATCTGCTTCAAAAAGACTAAATCTGTGTGGACTTGGAGCAATGCAAGGAGATTGTGATTTGACAGAGATTTGTCTACAGCATATGAGTGATTAGAAAATGAGATACATGATTTCGTGTAAAATTGACGGAGCATATTCCCTTAGATGTAATAGCAAATTAACTTGCGATAAGTGTAGTACAGAAACATACCGTATCCCGAAGATCTGATGCAGAACCAAGTGTCTTTCAGCGTCGTCTATCTCCCGTCAGAGACACCCAGTATACACACCCCGTTGAAGATGGAAATGCTCAGGTCGATTGGAGCACGTCCATCTTTAAGGGATGCGAACAATCCTTCATGTTATGAATTGACAGATGTAGATTCCCTTATGTGTCTGTACTTCTTTCAATATCTACATTTCTTCAAACTAGGAAAAGAGAGACATCAACAGGTTGCGTTGGACAACATGATAAACGTGACGAGGACAGAGCCCGATATATCGCACAGAAAGACAGAACTGAACCTCCTTGGTTAATGCTTCATAAGAGAGTCCAAGTTTATAAATACTTTCCTTTGCTTCAATAAATCTCTCAAACTATGTCCACATCATAATGCTGCTAGGTTCTACCTAGGAATTCTATTTCACAAGATCCATATTGCTAGATTAAGGCGTCACAGAAATTGAAAATTTAAGTGGTCAGTATCTCAAATTCTCAATCACTAGTGGGTTTGATTCCGTGTCAGGTGTGTCACTTCAGGATATGTATATCTCACATATGCAAGGATTGATTGTTCTTGGCTGAAATCTAACTAAGTCTATACAATTCAGTATGCTTGGTTCGTATTTGCTTTAATCTGCAAAAATCAAAATCAGAAGAGAAAGGTTTCATTTTGTTGACCTTAGCCTTTAACTGATGTCTTGGAATACAATCGGTAATTGTTGATAAATAAGACGTCAGCGTCCATTAGAACGAAACCAGCACCATATTTTCTATCTTTCGAATGTTTTTCCCTAGACAGAAGCTACCTCACTAACATGAAAGCTACCGTTTAAGTGGATATTATATTTTGTGAAGTTTTATAATTTAAAATTTATATTACACAGAATTCTTTAAAATATACATCCATATCCCGTATTTTGTATGTTATTATTATTATTATTATTATTATTATTATTATTATTATTATTATTATTATTATTATTATTATGTTAGATATTTGCACTCTTGATATCACGTGATGGTTTCTGGAAGACGTTCTTGTGCGTCCTCATGTTGCATTTTCGTATACGGTGAATCACAATCAAGTTTCTATGCCGTAACAAGAATGAGTATGTATGTATGTATGTATGTATGTATGTATGTATGTATGTATGTATGTATGTGTGTGTGTGTGTGTGTGTGCGTGTGCGTGTGCGTGTGCGTGTGTGTGTACGTATGCATGTGCTACCTTTTCTTAAGCAAAATAGATATACGAAATAAAACGAAATATCCACATGATTGTGTTTCAAACTATATTGAAGGACTTTGCTAGAAGTGACTTTATGCACTGTATGTCTTTCGCTTAAATACATCTCCCCGAGTGGAGGGGATGGTGCTGATGAGGCATTGTTTAGATTCATTTGTAGGTACGCATTTCCAGTGCACAGATAATTCGCGAATCAATAAATTATATTTCTGTAAATAATAACATTGGACCGTTAACTACTAAGACCGACTGCCACTTAACAATGGAAAGGTCAGTTTCTACCCTATCTTCCCGTGATATCAGTGTATATCATCAAATTGGCCTTGTATTACACGTGTAACGAATTGACAACAAATTTTCTTTATTTATAATGTTTAAATTTAGCTTCAATTAGGCTGGAAGAGCACAATCGTGACTTCCAAAAGATCCGTGGCATTAGTTTGTTTGGACCATACTAATATCTTCTGCATTAAGCCAAGGTCTTACAACCTTCCCATATATATATATATATATATATATATATATATATATATATATATATATATATATATATATATATATATATATATATATATATATATATATTTATATATACATTACACTGTTTAGATGAATAAAAGTTTTATTTCGATAGATAATGTATACCAAAAATATTGTTATTTTGCGGGCTTTTTGTGCTTCAGAATTTTCTTTACTGTTTAAATTGGTATTGTTCTATCCACCAAGAAAAAGACATTTTATCTGCTGTTGGTTAGTGTCACAGAATAAGGTATGAAAAGACACCGTTACACTTTAGAACGATTTGACCATTTTTCATCGTATATGCGTACAACGTTAACTAGGATGAAATAACTTGTATTTTTAGTTCAACAATTGAATTAGCATGTATCTCGTCGTATATATCTTGCGTCGAGAAACACTAAAAGAACGGTATACACGGGTATTTCAGCCTAATACCCTCCTATGGATTTAAATAAAGACTCCATTTTTGTACACGTTGCCAATAAAAGTGGGCTGACCCAATTCAAGAAAACTGTGTGCTGTCTTACGTATGACGGTATGTGTGTGCGGGTATAACAGACTGTTTGGTCGTCTGTGCTTCCATATGAATATGGAAGACGATGTAACCATCAATGAAATTCAAAGATGAAACCGGTAATATGTAAACCTGAGAACATGGCTGATGACTCAATGATGTAAGTGGCCGATACGAGTGTGAGTCAACCCAATAATTCGGGATAACCGTGGTTTGTCAGTGGACACATGTGCAACATTTACAAATATGTATGAATTATACGGCTATACAAATGACCTAGTCATATATTTGTTCCAACTAATTGTTGTTTTAATTGAATATCATATTCAATTGCGCTACATCAAAGGTAGGGATAATGTAGGAGCGGATTGTTTAAGTCGGTTAGGAATGTTTGAGGTGAATAGGTCACCTAAGGACAAGTAACGGGAGCAGAGTAGTTCACCGAAAAATTTGGGAGAGTAAAAATACCGATTTTACTCTTAACAAGGGGGTAATGTCAAGTGCCAAATTTTTCGTCAGTGAAATCCATTAATTAATTCTTAGTCTAGCCGACAATTAACTGTTATCTTGTGGGAGAGTTTGCACGGAATGTTTTTCTAAACTCGGTCACCATGATTACTATGTTTATTGTAAAAACGACCTAGCTGTATGACAGGCTACAGAAGGAAAAATTCTCACGTAAAGCTGTCAAAACGATTGAGACAAATGAAAGGTGGCATTTTGACAAATTTTTAAACAGTTTTCCAAATGTCTGTAGGAATAGCATTTATTCCGATTGGTCAAAAATAAATCAGTAGTGTGTGTCGAACCCTGAAAATTGGATGAATATATTCTCTGAGCAAATGAATTTGAACCAGTCTAGGAAGACCTCTGCAACAGACGGTCAGCATTATTAATTCCGACATAGGACAAGACTCCGAACGTACTTTAGGAAGAGACGTTCGTAAAATTATGGTTCCAGAGAAAACTGAATTTGGAACGATTGTAAGACGCTAAAAACACAAGGAAAATAGTTTGTTTGGAGAAAGAGAGAAATAGAGAGAAGATCTAGATTCAGAGACGGAAAAAGAAGTCAAAAGTCAGAGTTGTGGAATCCCACATTCACCAGAGGGCAAAGTAAAGTCGTGACGCAAGCAGAAGGAAAAAACCAGTCGACGAACAGGTCACTGTGAATTTACCAAGCGGTCTAATGTTAAAGAACACTCGATTTCGTGATGAAATTTGCTATCAGCTATTAACGGCTAAATTCATCTATTTTATTAGTGTTTGAATTTTAATTAATGTGTCCATTATTTTAAAGCTTCAGTTTTACTGTATTTCTGAACTAAGTGTATTCAGAAGGAAAGAAATTGTAATTTACTGTGTCATTCTTTTTCTTGGTTTTATTTTAATTAAATTATTTGTCTTTACGGGGGCTCGTGTGTTGTCTTTGCTCAAGATACCGACTCAAGATTACCATATCCATTCTATGACCGGGGAAATTACACCGTAGAGGTCATCCTTTAGATAACGAGTTTTAGCGGGAGGCTGTTTCGAGTGTTGTTTTTCCAAGTTGCGCAATACCTCTGACCAGGGACTTGTTAAATACTGTACTAATAACGCTTGATACCGAGCATACCCCGTTACAATGAGATTAATTTAATTTTACAATCATTGCGCGAGAACATATGCATCTTACCGTCATACATTTGAATATATGAATCATGTTTTTGTTGGTTTTCCTATTTGTGAATATTTTGATACAGTACTTCAGACGTATATTTAGAGCGTGAACGAATCACATTATATATAGAAGATACATATTTTTTATTAATCAACGCCATAAATTTCCATCTTTCACACGTTGTGTTGTTCTTGTTTTATCCAAGCTTCCCTTCAGGTCTATCCTGTTACAGTAAGCAGGTAAAGACCAACTTCCATGCGAGAGAAAACAATAAAACAAGTAAAAGCTAAATCTTAAATTTGTTTTATGGTACCGTCCAATGCTCCAACCCTTCTTTGTTGTAATGGTAATGGTGATGGTGGCGGTTGCCATGACAATAAATATCACTAGTGTGGTGTTTTCGGCATGAGTATTGATTTCTGTTAGTGCCCTCGGTAAGTTTGACCAATGAATTTTGAAGTAAGTGTAAGCTACAAATAGAGATATTTTGTTCCTTCAATGCCCTTCGTTATTAACCCTGTCATTGTAAACTTATGGGCTAACGAAAAAGACACATTCAATACATTTCGCTATTTACACACTTGCTGAGCGGTTATTTGGATATCGATACGCGAAAGAATTCATCCAGGATAATCGATCTCGTGAATGGGTTAAGAGATTACCAGGTGTAGTTACCGTGCTTAATAATGAGATTCCTAGAACAATCAACATGAAACCTAACAACGATATTAAACAGAAGTATAATCCTGATTTCAAAGAACCAATTATTGGCAATGTCTCTCTAAGGTATTTATACGAACCAGGAGAGCTTGAAGGTGGTAAAACAGAGCTACTGATCCTATTTGGAGTGTCACTGTACATACAATATCTAGTATAACACGATCTACGGGTAGACCAGCAATCTATAGACTGGATTCAACTGCTCCTCAGCGAGAATTTACTCGACAACAACTACAAGTGATACCCGAGGATACTCAATTAGCACCGCGTGGTCTCAACTAGCACCTCTTCGTCTGTTGCACTCAAGACAAGTCAGCATTACATTATCTCTGGTTAAAATCCTAATGGTAGATGTTCCTGTTTGAATATACCTCTCCAAAATTTTAATCAGTAGGCACCATAATTTTCGTTTGTCATGTAATTTGTTTTTGAAACTCTACACCCTTACACATAGTCAAACAGTAAATCCTTGGATGAAATAAAATCCTGAGTTGACAAGCTTGTACAATTCAGGTATCGGATTTTTGTCTTTATTTTTGGCACTGAAATGTGTCACGGAAATTTTTTTAAGCATGAGATCTACCGTTGTTTTTAAAAAAGAAAAAAAATACAAAACTATTTAATTCATGACGCGAGTGATCTTGCACTGTATAACCCTGCTTATGGCTAACTTTGAAATAAAACTACCAGAACCAAAACACACGTTGGGAAGAATTGTAACAATGTAACAATGAATGACGCGAGTGACATTGCACTTTATGACCCTGCCTATGGTTAACTTTGAATTTCAAATCAAAACACACAGCTTAGACTCTCGATAGAATAATGTACATTTTGGTGCTGCTTTTTTCCCCCTCGATTTAGATTTCTTAACAACATTGTTTGTAGCGTGTGCTCAGAAACACAGGACATCCCTTAAATTTGAGATATGTTAAGAAGTCAGTCGACAATAAATATCACACTACCCTTTTACTAAATTGATGAATGTAAGCAAACAATGAACATATTTCACATAGAAAGTATGGTGTTCTTTATTATGCTTGTTTTGTTTTCCTTTCCTTCTGTGTGTATAGGAGATTGTGTGATTTTATTTTCCTTCTCTTATGTTTTGATAGGAGATTGTGTGGTTTGTTTTCAGGGCCACTCATATACCTCGAAAAATATTTGCTTTATTTGCTTCCATTTCCCTTGTCGCTAGACAGTCCCGAATAAAATTAATATTCCCCATGTTAAACTTCACTTGTCGCTAGATTGGACCAAATAGTTCCCCTTTTAAATTCCCCTTGTCGCTAGATAGTATCACTATGTTAAATTTCCCTTGTTGCTCTATAGTCCCATTATGTTAAATTTCCCTTGTCACTATATAGTCCCATCATGTTAACTTTCCCTTGTCGATATATAGTCCCATCATGTTCATTTTCCCTTGTCACTAGATTGTCTCAGATATTCCCCATGTGAAGTTCCCCTTGTCGCTAGATGTTTCCAAGCACTTTTTGACTGGATTTCCCACTGTCTCTAGAGTATCCACTATTACTACTATAAAGTCTGTAACATATATTTGATATGTCATTTATATTTATTTTTATTGTTTGTTTGTTAGATTCAAATCTGGCATTTTAAGTTTAAGATTCGTTAATTGGGGTTGTGGTTACCTGTACTTTTCAAAATAAACACCAGGTGTTGACCTCATTTCTGACCTGGCTTCAGAGTTGTAAACAAGCTTTTAAAATGATTAGTTGGTTCCAAGGACATTATGGAGCTTTATATAAACATGTTTCTATTTTTAGCTGGGTCATACGGTATGTACGTGAGATTTTTAAACGTAAATTTGTTCTATAAGATCACGTGACTCCTTTCTTGTTTACGTAAAAACAGGTATATAAACTATGTTTTGGAGCGAGCTATTTAGTAGAAGTTGGGCTTTTAGAATACTAAGTTGTTTGTTGTTTTGAGTTATTTTTAATTACCTTGTACTGGAAATTATGTCAATTCGTTTGGATCAAGAGGAATTATTTTGTTATTTATCTGGAAAAGAAATGTGCTTATAGAAGTTTATTAACAAGAACTGACTTACTCAAGTGACATCGTCTTCCATCATGGATAATTCGCTGGGATTCGAACTTGGAATGATTTGGACATTTTATTACCAGGACTTTTGCAATTTCTCAAGTGGATAATATTTTGAATTATGGTTTCATTAATTTTGGAAGTGATTGTTAAAACTGTAAGTTTATTTTTCTATTTTTTGGAAATTATTTGTGCTCAACAAATTGTTTATTAAGTTTTGACAAGCTTATTATTTTCACTCTTTCTATGGTACTGTTTATTCAAGCCTAGCACGTAACATAGAAAATGTGGGCTCGTCTAGGATTGGAATTTGGCTAGAATTCTTTCAGAAAACTTTGGTTTTAAATTTTAATACCCTTAGATTTTGAATTGTTTAAAAATTTTTAGTGAGATTGACAGGCTTGCATTAAAATGACATCTAAAGTAGAAATATTTCTTTATAATCCTACTCAGATGCAATTAGATCTTTTCAAAAAAGACGAGTTGATTCAACTTGCCAGTAAATATGATCTTTCTGAAGTCAAGGTTTCTTTAACGAAACAAGATATTAACAAGATTTTGGTCAAATATTTGGTAGAAAAGAATGTTTTGGAAAAAGTGTTCTGATTTCGGTCAGTAAGTCCGCATGAGACTGACATAAAAATGAAGAAATTAGAATTAAAATTCAAGATGGAATTAAAGTTGAAGAAGCTATAATTTCAAGAGAGGGATAAAGAAAGACAATTAAAATATGAAAAAGAGAAGAGATAGACAGGAAGGGAGAAAGAAAGACAATTGCAATATGACAACGAGAAGAGGGAGAGACAGGAAAGGGAGAAGGAAGGACAATTGCAATATGAAAAAGAGAAGGAAGAAAGGGAATATCAATGTAGAATGAAAGAAATAGAGCTGGCAAGTGAAAAACACCTTCATACCTCAAATACAAATTTACGTTTTGAGTTAGGAAGGAATATTATATTAGTGCCCCCTTTCATAGTAAAAGAATCAGACAAATACTTCATTCGTTTTGAAAAAGTTGCAGAAAATTTAAAGTGGCCAAGGCAATATGTACTCACTGGTAAGGCTAGTGAGATTTACACTTCAATGTCTGTTCACCAAAGTTGTGACTATGATGTGGTCAAAGAATGCATTCTAAGTGGTTATGAGTTAGTCCCTGAAGCTTATTGACAAAAATTCAGAAATTACAGAAAAGAAGCTGAACAAACTCATATCGAATTTGCTAGAGAAAAGGAGCAGTTG
Source organism: Unio delphinus (assembly GCA_029339505.1). Classification (NCBI taxonomy): domain Eukaryota; kingdom Metazoa; phylum Mollusca; class Bivalvia; order Unionida; family Unionidae; genus Unio; species Unio delphinus. The sequence goes on from JAQISU010000047.1 coordinate 14,197,140, forward strand.
TTTGATAGATGGTGCTTAGCCAAGAAAGTCGAACAAGATTATGTAAATCTCAAGCAAATGATATTAATTGAAGTTCAAAATCTGTGTCCTTAGTGACGTTAAAACTTATCTCGATGAGCATAGGATTGAAACCTGGGAGAATGCTGCTCGAGCTGCTGATGAATACTCTTTGAGACATAAAGTTCCTTTTGTTAACAAGACTTCTACTTAACAGTCTTCTGGCAGAAAAGTATTTCCGCTTAATACTAGCCCTTTTAAAACTCAAACTAGCACAAATTTCAAAAATCAATACTTCAGAGAAGCTTGATTCTAGATCCTTGTCTCTTCCGACGTGTACATATTGCAAGAAAAAAGGACACGTTATTTCTGATTGCTACAAATTGAAAAATATGCATCAGAATCAAGACAGACCTGTTCCAAATGCTCTAATTTCTAAGAGGTCAAGGTCACGGTCGTGTATTGAAAGCAATACATTTGTTGGGTCTAATAAACCCCAGTCTGATTGTATTATCTAGAAGTATGAACCATTCATATCGAAGGTTTCTATATCAATCTTGGGCCATTCAGCCAATCTCACCCCTATTAAAATTTTAAGGGACACAGGAGCTTCTCAGAGTCTTTTATTGTCAGGTACGTTGCCTTTTTCTGAGAAGTCTTCTTCTAAAGAAACTGTTCTTATTCAGGAAGAAGAGTTCGGCTTTGTTAATGTTCCTCTCCATTGTGTAAATTTGTCATCAGACTTAGTAGCAGGACCTGTGACAGTCGGACCAGTCTCGGTTTTACCCGTTGAGGGCATTCATTTATTGCTAGGCAACGACTTAGCTGGAGACAAGGTTGTGGTTTTTCCATTTGTAACTGACAAGCCTGATTTGGATCATACAGTTGATCCAATTGAAAAATAATTCTCTGATATATTTCAATCTTGTGCAGTTACCAGAGCTATGGCAAAGAAAGACACATGTATAGGTCAGGCTTTTGATGAGGTCACATTTACTCTTTGTTTGGATCAATCAGAAGGTATTGATCATAGTGATCATTTTTTAACAACTCATTCTCTTTATTCTAATCAGGGTGATAAACGACAATCACTTGTCGTCGAACAGGAAAAGAACCTGAGATCCCCTGTTTGTTTCAAAGGGCCATACGTGAGACTGAAGCCACTGAAGTTCCTGTCTGTTATTTCATTAAAAATGGAATTCTTATGAGAAAATGGAGACCTCCCGAGGTACCTGCTGGTGATGAGTGGTCGATGAACTATCAAATAGTAGTTACAAAATCTTACAGACAGGAAATACTTAATCTGGCCCATGAAACTCCTATGGCTGGTCATTTAGGGATTAATAAAACTTTTCACAAGATCTTGACTCACTTCTATTGGCCAAAAATCAAAAGTGATGTTGCCAAATACTCTAGATCTTGTCATACATGTCAAATGGTAGGAAATCCCAATCAGAAGATACCTAAGGCTCATCTATAACCTATTCCTGCCTTTGACGATCCATTTAATAGAATTATGGTAGATTGTGTAGGTCCCTTACCTCAGCATACCTGTCTGGCCTCATCAATGTGTACACACCAGAAAGATACCTAACCTCCTCTTCTGACAATCGTATACTCATTATTCCCACTTTGAAACAAAGTCAAATTCACAACGTTCTTTTGCGTACCAGGGCCCATCATTGTGGAATGAATTGTCCATTTGAATTATACACAATGACACAGTCATGCCTTGCAAGAGTTCACTCACGTTTTTTGACTGCAAGAACAAACTTAAAGACTTAATAATGTTTCCTACCTTAAAGATTTTCAGCCTTTGTTATGTTTTTTTAATTTCATGGTGTTTGTTTTTGTATTGTGTAGTCATATCGATATAGATATTGTTAAGTGCTTAGAGCTTCTAATGATAATTCGCTATACAAAGTCCTCATTGATATTATTATTATTATTATTATTATTATCATTATTATTATAATTATTATTATTTTAATAATGTTGTTATTATTATTATTATCATTATTATTATTTATTATTATCATTATTATTATCATTAATATTATTAATATTAATATTATTATTATTATTATTATCATTATTATTATTATTATTATTATTATTTTAATAATGTTATTATTATCATTATTATTATTAGTATTATTATTATTATTATCGTTAATATTATTATTATTATTATTATTATTATTATTATTATTATTATTATTATTATTATTATTATTATTATTATATTGGAGGAAATCTTCGTATTGTTCATAGGGTAAACACAACTAGTCAATATATTTAAAAAACAAAATACAAATAGCTATCGAATTCAACTGGCCATGTATGATCCAGTGTTGTCAGAATTAAGTTAAGGCAATATGTTTTTCGTGAGTTCTCTACCCTGAAATAGATTTGTATTACATCAAAACCTGTCTAACACAAATGGATTATTTTGATTTTAAAATAACTTTAAATGACCGCTTTGAAATGTATTCTACACATTATGTATAGCAGACTGGGCGAATCGGACAATTATATAGAAAAGTCTATTAAGCAAACCAAGGTTTCCTCCAAAATCGTAAAAAGCGTCTATTTGGCAAACCAAAGCTTCTTCCATTATCGAAAAAAAAGTTTCCTTTGGAGACGCAAAGTGTTTTGTTGCGTCCTCCCTGCTGCTATGGCGGTAAAAATATTTGATCAAGTCCGATACGATATCGTGTTTTCGGATCTGATAAATTTATAGTTATAAATCCGTGCGGGGTAGCCTGAGCACCATTAAGGAAATTTCGAAATTGATTAAAGTCCATGTCACCGTCACAACAATATTAATAAATATTTTGTAGTGTGTATTTTCCTCTTCCGTTAAACACACATACTAAATTGCAACTCTCTCTGATAACGCTTGAATTATGTACGTATTTTTGAAACATATATCACGTCTGTGTTTTTATGTCGTCCTCGAGAAAATATTTTGGCAGGTTTTTTTGTGCTTCCACCATTACACCATCGTATACAACAAAATTATTAATACTTTTATCGAGGTCTTCCACGGATGGAGCGTCATTAATATCCGTGATAAACTCAATAATATCTTCATCGATTTGCGATTTTGCTTTCTCCTTAAAAACCTTTAACACTTGATAACATCACTGATCGTCTGCGCTAGGAGCAATCAAATATAGTTTATCCCATTTCATCAATCTCATTATCAAATTAAGTAACAACTGCGTCTTGCCGCTTCCAGATGGTCCGATTATAGTCATACGAATATAATTTGGTAGCGCTGCATGACGCTTAGCTGGTTCTCGTGTTTTTGTCGCCGAAAAATCAATTACATTCATGTTATTATAAATAAATTTTGTATTATTGTGTCAAATGTACGAAGCGTACTAGCACACACGACTTGACGACGATTACAACTAAAAATAACAGATCAGCACTTGCTGGTAAGTGTGTACAATGTGGTACATAAAAATGTAGAATTGTTTCTATGAAATCTGGAGATGTTTTAAAAACAAATGAGGAGGTGATATTGCAGCCAAGTTAGTAAAACTCCCAGGAACACCATGGGCAAAATATCCAGGAGAAAAACACCTTCCAGGGTATAGTTATTGTCGACCCGGGACCAGACTTGACATCAGACTCGATAATCAAAACCAACCCCGACCCGGTGTAAACCCAATAAACGTTATTGATAGGTCGTGTCATGCTTATGATGCTGCTTATAAAAGCAGTAATCTGCAACACAGACATATCGTATATGTGAAATTAATTCATGCGTTGAATTCTGTTACTGATAAATCATTCAAAAAAACATTGGCTTCATGGTTGATAAAATCGGTGATGAAAAGTAAATTGATGTTGCGAGCTGGTAATTAATTACATCATGGAATCTATTTTTTATTCTCCAAGAGGATACTGGAGGCGTAAATCAGCAATCAGTAAATTCGCTAGCGCCATAAAGGTGAAAATACCACTGCAACGGATTGGTTATCCAAACAGGTGATATGGAGAATTTATCTACCACAGCCTAAACAAATTAACTTCTCGCATTTTGATGTCAGCGCACCTAATGAGGTTCATCAGGCTGATATATTATTTATGTTGCATGATGGTGTTTACATGTATGCGCTAACCGTAGTTGATGTTGCGAGAAGATACAAACAAGCAGAATCTCTAAAAACAAAATCATCAACTGAAATTGCTTCTGCGTTTGAAAGGATTTATCGAATGGGGTCCTCTGAATTGGCCAAATCTATTACAAGTTCATCCTGGCAAGGAATTTCAGGGTGCAGTGTTATCAACAATGAAGCATCATAATGTCGCCATTAGACGAGGACATACTGCAGTACATCGCAACACTTGCTGAACGTTTATTTGGATATCAATACGCGGAGGAATTTATTAAGGATAAACGATCTCGTGAATGGGTCAAGAGATTACCACGCGTAATTACCTCGCTGATAAATGATATTACTAGAACATTTAATATTAAACCTAACAGTGCGATTAAAAAAAGTATATACCCGTAAAACAGCAAAATGATTTTTCAAAACAACTGATAAACATAAATGTTACTGTAAGATATTTATATGAACCAGGAGAGCTCGAATGTGGAAAAAAAGAGCTACTGATCCTATTTGTTGTGTTACTGCACATGCAATATCTAGTATAACACGATCCACGGATAGACCCCCAGTCTATAGGTTGGATTCAACTGCTCCTCATCGAGGATTTACTCGTGAACAAATACAAATGATACCAAGGATACTCAATTACAGCCGTGTGGTGTTAACTAGCACCTCTGCGTCTGTTGCACTCAAAACAAGTCAGCATCATGTTATCTCTGGTATGACCAATACTGCTATTTCTTCTGTCTACGGTAAATTGGCGAGGAGCTTTATCCTACCAACACCAACGCATTATACAATTGCAACTCGCGCTGTGATTATTATGTTGTTCTTTTAGTGTGATTATAAATTAGGCATCATTGTCAAATTTTCTCTTATTATTTTTGTCCTGTTGTTTATAACCAGAGAGTTTTTTTTCTGATTATATCATCACTTCAATATCACTTATTGTTGTGTCAATATAGTCTATAGTGTTTTCAATCGTAACATGATCCCCAACTCTCGTCTGGCTACTCTAACTACAGTGTCAGGAAATATATTTGTCATCGAAAGTAAATTAATAAAATCATACGTCAGCATATACGACCTTAGATGAACGTACTGAGGATTTTCTCCATCTGTGTAACTAACAATTGTACCTAATTTGGTTCCATCGGATAAGAAAGCGTCTTTACGATCGACGTATATACCCCTAGATGTTACATCTGCGATTATAAAATCGTATTCAGTATCATTTATAATCAACCGTGAAGAATATCGTTTGTGGTCGTATTTTCCACCCTGTGTGAACTTAACAATTATTTTTCTACCGAAATCTTTTGCGTGTGTATTTCTAACTTCAAAGATTTATTTGGGCCATTTCACGACATATTCTTCGTCGAGATCGGGGAATTGTTTTTTGTTTTTGCTGATAATACTATCTAGACTATCGGGTTGTGGTAACCAGACTTCAGATTGTTTTCGATATGATACAATTGCTTCACTGACAATCAGCGATATCAGCATTTTAGAATCAATCATATACCATAATAACACAATTATCATCCAGTGTTTTTCAGATATGTGTCTACCAAGCCAAACATAACAGCAACGATGAAGTCCTTTAGCCAATTCAAGTAAAACCACACGAGCGAATCCGGTGAGATCAAAATCGGGCAGTGGTCCATTGATATAAATACGGGTCATCTCATGTGTGGGATGTCCAAATCTTTTGAAGTACTCATAACTCTCTCCATACCCAAGAAAACTCCCTAGATAACACGCAATCATATCAAACGAAATAATACTTTTAGGGACGTATTTTGTATTCGTAATCCATCATGGCCGTATTTAAAGCAGCTTGATCCGATATCTGAGAGAAATTCTGCGCGTGTTGGTTTCCATAGATTTCTCTTTCTTGTGAAATGAGCTGCAACTGACGAAATTGTAAAACAATTTGTTAATAATTGTTCGTCGTATTCCGTAGAAAAACCACTAGCTAGTTTTTTCATCTCATCATGGAGGGCTTCCGTACGGTAAAATTCGCCATTGGGTCTTATAAATTGATCCAATTTACCCTCATGTCTTCAAAACTATGAAGAAACCACACTGACACAGGATCGTTTTTATTTGACTCATAAATAAAATCAAATAAATTTCCCGTGTAATATTTTATGGTTCTATATCACGGAAATATTGTTACCGCAGGTGTACAAGCGTGTTCATTATGGTCAATAATTTTTATTGGAGCTCCTTTTGACTTATATTTCGATTCGTGTAATACCTCCCTTGTTATCGTCATTACGGTTATTGGGAATCTTAATGATGTTTCTAATTTGGTTATATCTTGAATTGTTGCTTCTCTCTCCTTCACTGTTAATCCCTATTCGTTTATTTTTTTTTTGTCTTAGATCCGTCAATTTGTTTCCACGCAACGCATTTGTAAAATGTTCTATTATTCGTTCTGCTACACAATTTATTCTCTCTGACAAAGTCAGCGGCGACAATTTCATGGGTTTTAATTTTTCAATACTCGGTTTATCATTTATCGGATAGATCCCATAAACAACTGCCGTTACAGGATAGGATCTCGTAATACGGTTTGTCAATCCCAGTCAGAATTTCTGGTTTGGAATGCGTGATAAGTCGCAGTTATGTCTGAATTACGGTGGTAGGCGATACACAGAATAAAGCGCTATTATGATAAACGATTTGAAAACTCCATCAAAGATTCCATCAATGACTCTGACATCGTCCTTAACTCTATCAAGGACAAAATCATAAGAACACCTCAAGACTACATTATAGATTATCATGTAATAATTAAACCATATAATGAATTAGACAAATAATGTTATAATATATAAATGAACAAAGAATTTCAACCACATCCCGTGATAACCAATTATGAAGCATCTCGTGACGGTATTGTCAGACACCGCAGGCTGAAGAAACCAGTTGGTGTTGACAATGGTATGAGGTATTTGATGTCTATTGCTGGAGGGAAAAAATATTACTGTCACAGAATCGTCTATGAGGTATTTAACGGATTGATCAAGGATGGTCTTGTTGTTGATCATATTGATAGATGACCCCTACATAAAAGATTGTATAATTTACGAGCGATCACACAAAATCAGAATACCAAATGGGGAGGGACTGAAAAACTCTCAAAATATGCGAAACCTATAAAATCATTTAATACAGAAAATAACGAAGAAAGATTATTTCAATTAATAAATGAAGCTGGAAAGTATTTCGATATTTGTAGATCCTCAGTACGATATGTTGCAGAGAGTATCACTAGATCAGCGTTTTCAAAGCGAACCGGACATATATTTCAATTTGCATATGCCTGAATTCTGTTTTGTATCGTATATTGTAGCATTAAGGGGAATAACTCGTGTGGGCTTGTGTGTGTAGTTTTGAAGGAACGATAACTCTTTTGTTGTCGTCACGTATCTCAATGGGATAATGGTTTTTGTGTTGGTTTGAGTAGAAAATTTATAATTTCATCTAAAATTTTTAACTGCAGTGAAATCTACGATCTCCATCTATGATTTTTCATCTACGATTTTTCATCTACGATTTTCCATCTATGATTGATATACAATTCGTTAAATTCTTTACGACATACACATATATCGTATTCAAAATTAGAGATTTGTAGATTTCGGGCACTAGTGTATTGTATACACAGATGGAATCACGTCCTGGGGCCCATCGTTCGAATCTCGTGGCAGGCATTATTGTCGACGGTACCGATTTAGAGGTTTTTCTATATAATTGGGGGCGCTAGCCCCAAAGAGTACTTAGTGTACAACTCCCGTCACGTCAAATACGGTGTGGGGAGGTTACAATCACGATAGGCGCTCCCAAAATAAACAATACCTTGGATGCAAAAACTCTATGAAACACTAGGGTAACACCACAGGATGGATCAGAATGAAGAAAAGAAACGGTCATAGGGTCAAAGAGATAGAAAAATCTCAAAGAAATAAAGAAGAGAGAAATCTCAAAGAGAAAAAATCTCAAAGAAATAAAAGAACCCTATGAAAGACACAAAAGCCAATAAGGGACCCAGTGATTTGTTTATTTTTGTTTTTGAAAAATATATTAAATATATAATATTTAAATCATTATTAACGAGATTTCAAATTTGAAAAATCAAGGAATTCAATTGTCAGATAAATTAGATTGAAATCAGATTATTTCTGAATTTCAAGATATTGATGATAGCGCTCGGAATAATAGGTATTTGTTATCGAAATCCTATTCTTTTATAAATAAAATTCAATACGCTATTTATGACTCCCTCGCATTCTGTAACGACATGAATAAGTTCGTCCCGTTATTCACTGCTGTCGAAAAGGTCAGAAGTGAATTGGGGAAATAATATGAAATCAACGCACAATTACCTCGAAAATCAAAACAATAAAAGAGATTATCCGCCGAAATGTTAATTCCACTTTGATTGCCTCAACAATTGACACTCTGAACACTCCATACATACATGAGTAATACAGATATGCGCTTACTCACCTAGAACGAAATTCTGTAGATAGGTGATTTATCACTTCGCGGAAGTATAACACACAAAAGAATTTTGGGGGTGAGTTTTTCCACTTGCAATTTAAATAGTACATTAATTTATAATGGTAAATGTAGCACTAACAACTAAACTAGCACGTGAACAATTAGCTTCGAGTTCCAGTTCGTGATTCCGTTCGAAATACGCTCTAAATGAGAAATCAATTTCAAAGTGATTTTGCAACAGACACTGAACAATTATTGACACCAGTTACCTCTGCAACGGGATAAGTCGTATCAATCACTAAAAAAGCCATATTCTTGAGGAACAACGAGAAAAAAAACATAGCCCTTCTTCCAATACTTGAAAAAATAGCAATGGAAACTGAACAAACAAAAAAGTCTTTAAAAACACTTCCTAATGATATAATAGCTACTGCACGACTTCAGGGACAACAGGGTGATATTATTGAAGAAGAAGAGGGTGATATTGGTAAAAATCAAAGAGGTGTTTCCTTTATAGACAAATTCTGCGAAGGGGCTAAAAAAACAAAAAACAATTTCAATTATTAAAATCCAGTGATTATCAAGCTTTTGGTAATTTCACTGTTAACGGCTATCATTGAAGAAGAGATTTTTTTAAAAGACGAGTATAAAGATAATATAATAAAACGCGATGACTGGGTTGATTGGTTATATAAAATAAACAAAGGGATTAGTCGTTTAAATAAAAGAGAATTAGGGTATAAAAATTGTATTGAGGGAATTGATAATTATGATATTCAACAACAACAACAAATCGAAGAACGAAAACAACAAAGAGAAGAAATAAAACAACAAATCAAAGAAAAACGTCAAGTACGTATGCAAGAAAAACAACCACCACCTGCTGATGATAGTCAGGGTACAAGTGGTACAACTAAAGAAAATGGAGATGGATATCAAAGGTGTTTTTCAGGTAGTGGTCTAGTTCATTGTCCTAGTAATATTCTCGGGGATATATCACGATTAGAAGTTCTCATAGGGGGAAAACGAGCTGGAAATAAATCACCGGAAGTAATTAATAAGGCAGCTGATATCTGCAGACGACTATTTCAGGATGGTATCATGGATATTGATGTATATTGAGAGTTTATTGATGAGCTAGCAGACGGTTACCATCGTGATTAAATCACCACATTAGAGAAATAGCATTTAAATAAGATGATCATACACTACAACCACAACAAACCAACCATGGTCTATGTAGTAAATTCACGATTGCCAGTTTATAGAGCGTACTATGGAGATGGTCTCGGCAATACCATTGCAGGGTTATTTGCAAGAATGGATCCAAAAGTAGCACCAATCGCAAAACAGTTATCAATGAAAGCTATTGATGTTATTCGTGATAAGGGTATTAGCGCTGTTGGTGATATTACCGGGAGGGCATTTTCCGCATCTAAAGAAAAACTAGTAGCGTCAGTACGGCGGCGAAGGAAACCACCAATGACAAAGTCACTAGAGAAACTACCATCTACGGAAATTATGCTCAAGAGTATTAACAAAATAATAAACTATGCGGTGAACAGAATATATAATCACGGATAAATGATGACACTCAGGGAAATATTACTGCAAATATGATAGCGGGAAGTGGTTTGAAATCGCGAGCGAGATAACGATTTAGATCAAGAAATATATAATAATATGTTCAAATCGGCTCCTGATGCAGCGTTTGATATTGACGCCCCAGTACCCAAGAATGATTCTATACTTTCTACCCTCTGAAGCGTTTATCGAAATAGAAGGAGAACTTGTACAAAATGTTGGTGATACACCATATGCAAATGATGAAATATCCGAGTTGGTTTTGTCAATAATGGTATCATGGCGCTATTTGAGAGTGCTAGATACATGATTGATGGAAGAGAAATCGAGTCTGTAGAGCGTGAAGCTGATGTTGCCTCAACAATAGTGGGGTTATCAAGATATTATGATGATTATGCAAGATCGGCAGGTCCATCTACGATGTTCTCTAAGGATCTCACTGATTACGCTGATCACATTACGTTTACTAAATTACGTACACCAAAAAATACCAAAATAACGCATCTGATCCACAACCAGATGATGGTTAACACGAAGGAAGACTAGCTGCTGCCTTTGATGATATAAAAAGCATTAATCCCAATTACAACTTGGGGTTTGCAACACGCGTATCAATGTTTCAAAGACAGCGTAGACAATTTTAATGCACGATTCCACTACATCATATTTTCGGATTTTGCAGAAATGTTAGAAAAGTTAACTTCTCTTGGTTTCATTTTGAATTTAAATACGATGGCAAAAAACGTACAACACGGTTCTATTAGATAAACATATTAATGTGTTTTTAGAAATAACAAATGAATATTTCGAATCTGATAGAGAGAGACTACAGCAAAGTTTTCTAAAATATCTTTTGGATATAACGGGTTCACGTGATGAAATTATAAAAATAATAAAAGATAAGAACACTTATATAAAAGATATTGAAAGATTAAATGAATTTTTTATAAAATATTTTGATGAATCTATTGACGAGCGAGGAGGAGAAAAACAAAAATTTCTATCCACATAACATTTAACAAAAGAAGAGTTATTAAATTTTAAATTACCAGAATATAACGTCCCAGGGATGGAAAATCTCTCAGTGACACCATCGATGATGGATTTAAAAGGATTCACGACGCATGGAAGAAAAGACCACAATCACAAACAGCAACATTCATCAAGCATAAATATGACCCAGATGGTGGTGGTAGGCATATCGCTTATCAAAACGTCAATATATCCTCGGTGATTGCATTGAATTTAGTATGTGATGTTATCGAAGGAAGTTATCAAATAAATCTCAAAAGATCAAATCAAGCCAAACATGGATATATTTTATATTCATTTGCACCAACAGATCCACCTGGATTTTTAGTAATTGAGGATCCAATTAATCCAGTCTATATGCAAAGTCATAATGATTCGTTAACGAGAATTAATTTTAAACTCACTGACCAGTCCAATAATCTGATTGATTTACTAGGTGAGGTTTTACAAATTAGTATGTGAAATCGTAAAAAAAAGATGTTTTACCCCCATAGCAGGAGAGAGGACGCGACAACGACTTTACGTCTCCAAAAAAAACTTTCTTTTTACGATTTCGGAGGAAGCCTTGGTTTGCTAAATAGACGCTTCTATTAAGTTGTCCGATTCGCCCTCTCTGCTGTTATATATAAACGTCATATCTCACCAAAGTAATTTTTTGTTTTAATGTCCAAAAGTTTGAGATATTAGAAAATGATTTAGCCAAGTGTAATTAGATATTAATTAATACAACTAACCAGTTGTTGAAAGACACGTAAGGAAAATTTGTCTGAAACAAAGTTAGCATTTTCGTATATATTCCACCTAAGGACGACTAATGTAGACGAAAACTCAGTTTACTGATAGCACATCAACTTTATCAGTTTGGAGCTCGTACGTCCTGGTTCCTGTGACATACGAAATGATAACATGTCAATAACCCAGACAATAATATCTCAAGAACATCGATATCATCCACTTGTCCAACATTGTGTGGGACATCACACGTGTACTGCGTGATTTATTCATGATACGGCTGATAGTGAATATATTTCCTTTATTTGCTTTATCACCACACTATGCAAGCACCCTGCATTAGTCTGGGGTATTTTTTTATATCAGTAAACCATGCGTGTACCCTATTTTGTCCTGTTATTTTATAAACAAACAAAACTAGGACCATTTGGTTGTATGTCCTGTTTAATTTAAATTTTATTAAAGAACCGAAATGGGGAGATAGCCGTAGTAGGTTAGTTTTTAGAACATTAGATTCTTAACAAATGGGTCACTTGTTCGATACCCGCCCATGTCATCCAAGGTAGGATGTGACCTTGTCATTGGTACATACACATAGCTCCCATTTCCTCGTCGTCATAATGTCATCAATGTGCTAAAATGTTCCATTAAATCCAACAAAGCAAACCTTATTATATTCGAAAATAAAACATATCTGCTAGTGATACAATTCTGAGAGCAAAATAATTATTTTCTACACTTTTACAAGTAGGGCAAAATACATACAACGTTTACATTATAACCTTACAAAATTCCACGTGTCAAGGGCTTACAAAGTTGCTAAACCCGTGTCCCTTAGACTCTTACATTTGTGTTAACCCCGTGTGCCTTGCAAGGAATCTTAAACGTTTTAATCCAATGACCTATGTAAGGGTTTCAAAAAGTTGCTAAACATGTGCCGCTTGGAAGGGCTCATAAAGTTGCCCCTTGTAATGCATCATAACGTTGTTAATCCGTGCCCCTTGTATTGCATCATAAAGTTGTTAATCATGTATGGACGTGAAACCCGTGTCGAATGGAAGTGGTCACGCCTTAGTAAGGGCTCGTTAAGTTGATAAAACATGATCCCGTAAAAGGGCCTATATAGTTGTTAAGGGATCATCAGGTTGTTAAACCCGTTTCCTTAGGAAGAGCTTATACTGTTATAAATCTGCTACACCAGTGACCTTTGAAATGTCTCATATAGTTGTAAAATCAGGAACCCGTGAAAGGGACCTACATTTGCAAAAGCAGTGTACCTTCAAAGAAATCGTAAAATTGTTTAAGCTGTATCAATGCAAGGGCTGAGAACGTTATTAAAATCGTATGCCCTGGAATGACTCCTGAGGTTGCTATAACCTTGTGTTTTGGATGGCCTTATCAAACTTAAAACCTTATCCCTTGAAATGGCTATGCAATGTATTGATATCTTATCCCCGTGCAATATAGGAACAGGAAAAATAGCCTTCTGAAACGTTTCAGACATTATATAATGCCTTGCTTTTATAACTGAAATGGCATAATGCAAAAAAGTGCCTTATAATGCACAGCTTTTATAAATGAAATGGTATAATGCAAAACAAACTTTCTTATAATGCACAGCTTTTATGAGTGAAATGGCATAATGCAAAACAAAATGCCTTTTTTAAAAAGAAGAAATATAATGAAACTCTTTGGAAAGATGAAATGCAGTTCATGAATAATCAGAAGTAGGAATAAGAAAGAACTAAGATCAAAAAGAGACGTACTAACAATTAAAATCAGAGAGAGATCCTATGAACTGAGATTAGAAACAGGTACGCTACGAAATGAGATCAGAACGAGATGGACTAAGAACTGAGATCAGAAAGAGATGGACTAAAACCTGAGATCAGAAAGAGACAGGATAATTATATCAGATATATGATAACAACTGAAATCAGAAAGAGGTGCACTAAGAATTGAGGTTAGAAAGAGATTGACTAAGAATTGTGATCAGAAGGATGTTGACTAAGAACTTAGATCAGACATATATGAGCAAGCCTGTTGCTCCGTCTTCAATTGTTGTACAATATTATCTAAATCCTTCAAATCTGCACGCACGAATTCCTTATTCCTGCGCTTGACATTTTAATTTGCGAATGTTTGTTATTATGTTGTGTCCCCGACCTACTTCTACCACTCGCGCGCTAACAATTTGTATGCACAATTTATGATAATGAACTCGTAAAACCGGTAATTCGCATATGTTATGATTCTGGACACGCAAAAACGCTATTCCTATGGAGACGCCAAACCAGCAATGCTCGTTTATTATGACATTGGACACGCAAAACCAGAAATGCCAATTCATTATAAAATTGGACACAACAAAACCTTCCATGCCCGTTTGTTATGACAATGAACACGCCAAACAAGCAATGGTCGTGTTGTATGACATTGGACACGCAAACCAGTTATTCCCGTGTATAATCACGTTGGACACGAAAACACAGGAATGTCCCTGTGTTATAATATTGGACATGCAAAATCAGTAGTGCCTGCATATTACGACATTGGGCACGCATAACACAATGGCCGTGTGCTATGACACTGGGGATGCAAAGCCAGCAATGACCGTATTTTTTACATTGGGACACAAAACCAGCAATGCCCTTGTGCTTGTGCTACAACATTGAACACGCAAAACCAATAATTCTAGTGCGATATGACACTGGACATGCAAGACCAGAAATGTCCGGGCGTGATGATATTGAACACGCAAAAACAAGCAATGGCCGATAGTAAAAACATTGGATGCAGAAAATTGGTAATTCTCGTGAGTTATGATATTGGACACTAAAACCCAGTATGACAATCGACCTGCAAAACTAGTAATGCCCAGTGTTATGACACTGGACATGCAAAGACAGCAATGCCCTTGTGTTATGATACTTGACAGGTAAAGTCAACAATGCCTGTAAGTTATGGCATTGGTCACTCTAAATCAGTAATAGCCGTGTGTTATGGCATTGGACTTGCCAAAACCATCAAAGCCCGTGTGTTACTTATTACTCTGCTTATTCAGTTACTTTGTGGACAGATGATTTTTTTAAAAATAAACAAAACAAAGAAAAAAAATTATTTATAATAATATGATGGAATATTCTCTTCAAACTAAACACAAATATATTCTTTATACTAATATTATGAAAATTTGCATTCACACCCTGCTAAGACTGAGAAGAAAAGAACAGGTAAAACTGGTGAAGAAAATCAGTTAATCATAAATATAGCAAAATACCTGTTCAAGGTAGAAATAAAAAGATTGTTTTTTTTGTAGGGTTTAACGCCATTTTTCAGCATTTATATAGGTTAATCGTGGCGAGCAGGGTTTCTTTGTATTTCATACGCAATGTCATTGAAATGTATAGCTTTAACAGTCCTATAGTCCTACACGTTTTCATGTATTCCATTCATAACGTTGTCGGGATGGATGATTTAAACAGGCGTATACGTTTCCACGTATTCCATGCAATGTGTCGTTTTAACAGACCAAGACATGTCGATGAATACCATTTTGGTCTTGCATGTCCAGTGTCATATCGCATTCATATATATATATATATATATATATATATATATATATATTGTAAAGCGCTGAGAGCTTCTAAAGATTAAACGCTATAAAAAGTCGTCATTATTATTATTATTATTATTATTATTATTATTATTATTATTATTATTATTATTATTATTATTATTATTATTATTATCTGCATTTAAGCAGTTTGACCGGCCTTAACAGATGGATCCTTTAAGGCAGCTTTGACTAGGCATTAATAGATGGAAAACATTTAAGGCAGCTTGACTATGAATTAACAGGCGGTGCACACTAAAGACTGATTTCACTATTCATTAGCAGATGAACTATTTAAGACTGATTTTTACCATGTATTAACAGGAGACCAAGTACGTTAAAAGTGATGTACTGACTTCGTAATTACGAACTGAGAACATGTTTTCAATTAATCTGATTACATTTTATACATCAAGGTGGCTTTCTGCGATTTTGAATAATGAACTTTATTACGATATTATTTTTTCAAGATACTTTTTCAAACTGGTAACTACATTTTTGTTCAGTTATTGTTCTAAAAGACTAAGAAATATTAATTAATATAAAATTGCTGATGAATCTCAAGTCAAAACAAGATTTCATACAATGCACGTTTAATGTCCTGTAGTTATGCCGATTCTATATTTATTCGACATTCACTCCCTTTGATACAGCATTCGATGCAGTTTCTTACTAAATAGCACAAAAGTGATATCTTGTCAATCACGTACCAATTAGCTCAAGAGTGATGTCTTGTCGATTTCGTACTAAATTGCACAAGATTGATGCGTTGTCAATTTCGTACTAAATAGCTCAAGAGTGATACCATGTCAATTTCATACTAAATTGGACAAGAGTGATACCTACACCAACTGTTTTGCTAGTTTAACAGGAGGTCGCATACGAAATCAATTTTGGAAGTTTGATGATAGAGCAAGTATTAATAAAAGTAATAATGACATTGTAATATTTATGAAAATAATAATGATAGTGTCATTATTAATACAGGTAACAATGATAATGTAAGTTTTAATTACAGAACTAATGATAGTGTAAGTATTACTATAGGTAATAATGATAGTGTAAGTATGAATGACAGTAATAATGACAGTGTAAGTATTAATATAGGTAATAACGATAGTGTAAGTAAATTTAATAATGAAAGTGTAAGGTTTAATAAATGTAATAATAATTGTGTAAATATTTTTAAAAGTAATAATGATAGTGTAGTATTAATTAAAGTAATAACGATAGAGTAGGTATTAATTAAAGTAATAATGATAGAGTAGGTATTAATTAAAGTTATAATGATAGAGTAGGTATTAATTAAAGTAATAATGATAGAGTATGTATTAATTACAGTAATAATGATAGAGTAGGTATTAATTAAAGTAATAATGATATAGTAGGTATAATACAGGTAATGATGATAGTGTATTTAAAAGATCAGTCAGCTGTGTGAGCCTACAGAGATATCTAGCTAGAAGATAGATAAACACAGACCGACATATGGAAATATAGCAATATATAAATTTGGTCGCTGTGATTGAATTTGTTTGACAATATTTGATAAGCTATGCGTGTCACTATAGTGTACGTATCTGCCTCAACATGTACGATACTAATACCCTCAGCTCAGCCAGGTTGACAATAAAAGTTTGTACTAAAATTCCTCCGTTGATAAGACTAAAGTAGGCCACCATTTTAAGGTGTAGCTCGTTTAATGTGACTTTTCGTTTTATCTTTGAAACGGAGACAGGTATCCCACATCGAAGGGCGTTCATAACTTTATTCGAGAACATTTGTAGATAGCTGGTATGTATGGGTTCTCTGTATATAATTCTACAACAAACTGCATGTTTGGGGTATGTTTTAATTATAATAATAATACCTCCAACATTACATGTGCACACAGATGCGTGTTTGTTCATGGAGTCGATGTATAAATTGAAATTGAACTTGAAACAACGTTATGCTTACTATGTAATGCTGATGAACTTGTATTTTACAGGCACAGCCAGATCTATATTTGAAATGACGTTGTACTAAATAGACACAGTCAAAGGTGTATATGAAATGACGTTCGACATAGGCACAGTCAAACGTCTATACGAAATGTTGTATTTAATAGGTACAGTCAAACCTGTATATGAAATATCATTGTTTTTATTAGACAAAGTCGAAACTATTTATGAAAATGTCGTTGTACTTAATATACGCTGTCCAACGTTTATATGACATGACGTTTTACATAATAGACAGAGCCAAACTGAAAACGATTGTGTATTATCTTGTTTACGAACTAAATTGTCAACGCTCCTTGCAAAATAACAGTTCTGAGTATCTCCTGTAATGGCTTAGTTGTTGGCGCGACGGACTCTCAGCAATACGTGTACAAGTTCGAATCCTACCAAGAACAAGCCAAGACGACATCGTTGTATATCTGTAAAGAGCGTAACATGGATAGTTATATAAGCCTTAGTGACAACATTACAACGTAGGTTTATATGTAGGAGGCGAAATCGGCCATGATGAATATAATGTTAATAAATGGAGCGTTATGAGCTTTTTCCATGTTAACCAGAGTAAGGCCCGTTGTGGGAATGTTAATGTTAAAATGTATATCTGTGGGAGGTTTTACAGCCCACATGCAAAATTGTGTAGTGTTATAGGTCGTTTCGATGTTGTAATCTTTGTGATCCCAATGTTAAATGTAAAGCTAATATTGTTGTTTCACTAACCATTACACATTACTATCCAGCACCTGCTGCTTGATATATTATCCCCTACACCCCTCCTACTATCCAGCGAGTCTAAACACCCTACTACCCAGTTCCAGCGTTTTTATTGTAATTAAGTACATACACTACTATCCAACACCCCATTCAATCTTTCTGTTGAAAATTGTACCAACATATATACGAACATACTATCACACATAACCAATTCAGGAGTATTTATAGGTGCACTACATTCACACCCAAACATACCATCAAACACAAACACGGAAAGGGTATGAGTGTTTCCATACACACTATACTTATAAACAAACATGCTACCAAACACGAACATGCAGAATGGGCTTTAAGTTTTAGTTGTTAACATAGACATAGGCATACACACATATACAAACTTGGCAATGCTTTGATTAACATGTTTATTTCCTTGATATGTATGTGACCCTAAAAAACTGGTTCCCACCACAGAAGAGGGTAAAACACCCCAGAACTTTTCAGTTCTTTTCCGCAAACATCTCAATGCATGGCTGTAGACAAATATCCACTTCAGGAATATTTCTCTCTGCACATAAAGTCTGTGTCATATGACTGTCTCCGTATATTCGTGACAGCCTACGATGACGTCAAATAGAATAGGCAGTCTGTGCTAATGCTGGTTGCAGATTCAACACTGGCAAACGTTTGGCGTTGTCTTGAGAATATGTTGCACGATGGAACAATGCGAATGAAAGCATAGACTCGAAACCTTTTAATCGTATCAGCCAAATAAGAAACATTTTTAACATATTCAACTACTCTGTGCATATTTCATCCAAAATAACGATCTTTGGAATATATTTCTCACCTAGTCGATCTGGAGTTCATGCGTCACCTTCGAAAGAAACTGTGATATTTGCAAGAATTAACTCCTCGCTGTTTCATCTCCCTTGCAAGTCTGTATGTTGGTGTTAGCACAATCATGTCTTTATTCTCCCGAAATAATTCGATAACACGAGTCGCCTTCCCTGACCCGCCACAGCCATTTAATTAAACGATTTTATATCTACATATTTGATCGGATAACGAAGGTGCTATAGATAGTTCTGATATATGATTATTTTTTATGTAATTATCTTCAGTCGTAACATCTGCTGATTTAGAATAATCGTGTAACCTTTCTTGGTTTATTCTCCATGAACCCCAAAACGCATCGGAATTTGTAAATTCAGCCAATGTTTCCTTATGTTTGATATCTATATAAAATGAATTTGTGGTAACTCTAACCGCAAATTTAGAAAATCTATTTATCATCGATAGCAAATTTACAAACTCCCACCCCACTCTTAAACCCTAACCCTAACCCTCACCCTAAACCTAAACCCTAACCCTAACCCTAACCCTAACCCCAAAATAGATCTTACATATAAAATCAAACTTAAAGTCTCGTCGCGAATATCAATCAAGTCCCCGGACTGGTTAGTTAGTTTGAAATTTATTCTTGATAGCAGTGGGTTTTGCCACCGTAGACAGACTGGTTTAATCGGTTCTTGCGTAGTGAAAGATCCAGGATATATTAAATGTTTAAATCTCGTTTTTTTATTTCATTGCTAATTCTGAATAAAATTAAGACTGATCGCTTTAATCTCACTTGTTTTAAATATTTTTTTTGTAGTCTGGGTAGAAAAGAAAAATGAATAAACGTAACACATTTCGTCGTTTGTTACGCCATATGTGACGCTGGGGATGGTATTATTAGTACAGCGTTAGGTTATAATTAGTTTTATTCCAGTCAGATTTTCAGCAGTTTCTTCTCCCTGATCGCACGCACACACATATACATATTTGGTTCCCTGTGAGTAGGAAATATAAAATAAAGTTATTCATCACTTAAAAGGGCAGGCTTGTACAAAAATGTTTATGCATTGTAATACTTTTCGGTTCTCAGTGGTTTGCAAGATACGAACCCCCGTTTGACTTGGGGTAGGGAGGTAGATTTTCATGAAGTCAGATTTTTAAAAAGAAAAGAATTTCACCGATTTTCCTCATCGTTTATACTTGCTATTTGAGAGACCTTGTGACTTTGGTATGGTTACAACAACTTTTAATTCTCTTTCTTATGGTGTATGACTCGTAATTTGGGTTATACTGCATACGGCTTGCCCTCACATCAGATGAGCACATATCCAGAAATTGTTAGCTGGCTTGGTCATTTTCACTTCCAGAACTTCAGAGGTAAATTGTGAAACAAGAGCCCATAACGATTTTTACACGTTATGTATTTGGCAATTCATGACTTAGCTTTCAAAACGAGAATGCGAGTGTCAAAAGAGAAGCGTATGCTTCTAGAGGGGTATACACAATGTAGCATACTGATCACATTTTGTGTTTGATTGTGGATCGACCGGGTATACATTGAAGGTTACAGAGTTCGGGGTGGTGGAGGTGAACTAATTTTTCCGTACTATAAGATGATCATAGCAACCGTAACCATACATGAGTGAATTACGATAATCTAGATTTAAAAGTACTAAGGAACACATACGTGTTTTAATGCCATAAGCGAAAGAAAATTGCCAATTGAGCTGATGCATCTCATCTTCAGATACATAGCTTTGTTCATTACACGTTGGTGTAATTATTGAGAACTATCGAGAGTGACTTCTATGCTTCGTACTAATTGAATTTAATGCTGGTATTGCACCTTTCTACGCACTGAATGGTAGCCTCAATTTCAGTTGGTCAGCTAGATTTTTATAATTGAGTCTCATCATTATACGATTATTGAGACACAGGATTTTGTTGTAGGACCTTCGAGAGCGGATGAGTGTATAAATGAAGAGAACTGGGCCGAGAACAGAGACGTTTATGTACTCATAACAATACCATAACATAATACTGGTGAGCAGAATAATAATAATAATAATAATAATAATAATAATAATAATAATAATAATAATAATAACGATTATGATCATGATACTAATATTGATAATGATAACAACAACAAGGAATGATAACGTGAATAATTCAAAAGTTAAAATCCCAACATTGTTAAAGCTTTCAAGGCTAAGAAATGTCAGATTTGTTTTACATTAAAATTGAGTTTATTAATAAACACCTTATTAACGCAGTTGCTTTCGGTGTCTTCATCAATCCAGACATATCACGGCTTCATCCTGTGACATTGAAATTCGGCAGTGTAGCTTATCTTAACGAATATGCATCTATAAACGTTTTGTTAGTCGTCAGCGTTTTTAACTATTGCTTGAATAAATATCTTGTTATTGAGATATTCCATGTCGTATACAAGCTGATTTAATATTTTAATTTGTTTAATGATTTCATCCTGCGATACAATTACATCGAAAATATGTTCATGAAAGTAGTGTTGTAATTGCATAATATATGTTCTTTGTTTTTGATTGATGTTTCTAAAATGAAAATGAAAATAACTAAGCCAAAACGATGATGAAACAGGTTTTTCATCAAAGACTCCATGTTCTATAACACTAAATTTCCATGAACGTTGATCGTTGCTTACATATCTAAAACTCTCATCTACTGAACCTTTCAAATAGCGTAAATTATGTTTGTACGACGGTTAAAATTTCGTGGTAAGATTGCACATCTTTGATATAATCATACCTTGCTGGTTCTGGTATCCTAGCAACTTCAGGTATCGCTGGTAGAATTTCAGGTCATCCTAGCAAGGTTCTAATCGATGATTGATATATATCCATGATGTAATCGGGAGAATTTATCTCTATCGCGGATGACAAGGACGGTTAGTGAACCGTTTTCGCTATCATTGATTCATTTCCTGTTATGTGTTTTATTCTATGCTGGAATTATTCGCTGATATCCTCGATTTCATAATTCCCTTTTGATAAGCCAATAACGACCCAGTCGGGGGTTCCATCTGATTCCTTTTTTTTTGCAAATATCACGCCTATAGCGATAGCAGGAAAATCACTAAGGATTTACTCTTGCGTTTGTTTAATCGTGTCGATAGTTGTTTTAATATCAAAAAGTTCCATGTGGATCACCGGCGGCTTTCCAAAGAAATTATTCACGGTTTCATTAATTTTTTCTAAATTTTCTACGGAGATTTGCTAACGCGGATACATGAACATCATATTTCGCTCGCAACATTGATAGTTTATTGTCTGTGGTATTATGCTCACCGTGTAGCGTTGATTGTTTATTGTCGATGACATCTACATATTTTTGTGTCACGGCGTCTGTATCCGATGTTGGATTAACAAGGATTTTTATTTCATTCGAATTTATTTCTATGGGACCTGCATTTGTATTACCTGATTTTTGTACCCGTGAGTGAATGCTATCTAGCACAGTTTGAGAAAGTACTCTTGGTTTAATCTTACGACTAGAATCAAACACCGCTATGGAGTTTTCGGTTACTCCATTAATTCTGACAATGATATAATTCAAGGAAACATTACTCGTTCTTAACTTTTCTTGTTTGTCTTGTAAAAGACCATTTCATTTTGATCCACATCTGCAAGATTTAACATTTTGGATATCTGTTTTTGATGAGGTTTGTTTTATCTGTTCAAGTAAAACCCCATCACGGGATTTCCCCTGTGAGAGAGATCTTCCCTATATATCTACCATTATACATTTAAGGTCTCTTTAAAACGTTATTACTGGTATATGTATATACGATTTTATTCGGCGGTGTGGTCGATGTTGATATAGCTCGCTACTATTTTTTTTAATTTACGGCTTTTGTCGTCGTAATAGATTCATTACCCTGTCTTTGATTGACGAGAATGCCCTACCAGCAACATCACTAATTACCCCAGTAGCGTTTTCAGGAATAACATCAGTAACGTTCCTTGAAAAATGTTTTTTTTTCAGTTGGGCCTGTTTTTGGAGCTATTCTTGTAAATAATCCCTGGATCAGATGTCTGAGTACATCTCTTTAATACGCGTAGTATACTGGGTATCGTGAATTTACTTCTCAAACTCGTCGGGGCATATGTTGAGATTCGTAAATGATCATCCGTTTAAATTATTATTTATCTAATCGCTGTGATAACCATCAACTAGTCCAACTCGCGATATACTTCAATATTTATGATACAATCTCGTGTTGCCCCGACCAGAACTTCTAACCGTGCTATATCAGAGAGAATATTTTTAGAACAGGCAACAAGACCACTCCCCCAAGCACTGCTTGTAGTTCCGCTCGGAGAAAAACCAGTACCACCAGTTACAGTTTGCGTATCATCCTTTCTAGAAGATTTTGATTGTTTCTGTTCAGGTTGAGGAAGATTCTTTATATCACGCTGGAGAAGCGAATTGATATTGTGAGCTGGATTGTTGCTGAGGAATTTCATATTCGAATATTTTTTTCTTATGTAGATCGTAAATATTAGATCAGTCTTTAAAGACCTATCTTTGTTATATTTAATGCGATATATCCAACTATACCATTTCACTCTACCTACAGTTTTATGTTTACGTTTTAAATATTTTTCTTTATGACTAAAACCTGCAACTCTAAAACAAGCTGGATCATCGGGATGATCGTACCTTTTAATCGCCTCATCAGTAAACGTTTTAGATAGCGTAACGTCGTGTTGACACTTCTTAGCCTCGTCCCAGCATATATCGCTGGTTAGGACTTAGAGGTGAAACCCTGTCTTACTTCTCCGATATGGTCAGCAACTTCAGCTTGTAGTTGCAGTAACTGGTTTGAACAATTGATATGTGCTCGTTGCTAAATCAACTTGAGATTCTTGCCGCTGTTGTAACTTTTGCCTGACCGAATCACGGACGGGTTTTATTTCTTAATCGCATCTAATATTTATCCTGCCAATCTAGTAGTTAACGATTGTCCCATCATTATTGTTATATGACCTGATATAATTCATAGCAGCAACGAGGGTTCGACAACGAATCGGCATCTCGGCTTGTGAGAAACCTTAGTTCTGTTTTCTAACACTATTAATTCGGTTTCGTTGTTTGAATTAGTTTCGAGTTTTTAGGAGGCCTTATTTTCGTTTGAAAACTTACCCTGTTCTCCCTCTCTCTTAATAAAAAATTGAAGCACTAGAGGGTCGTAACATAGTTTCGGTTTCGTTTGTCTGAATTAGTTTCCGTTCATTTTGTCTGAATTAGTTTCGGTTTCGTACGAAGCCTTATTTTTGTTTGAAAACTTAGCCTGTTTTCTCTCTCTCTCTCTCTTTCTCTCACTCTCTCTCTCTCTCTCTCTCTCTCTGTATCTCTCTCTTTCTCTCTCTCTCTCTCTCTCTCTCTCTCTCTCTCTCTCTCTCTCTCTCTTTCTCTATCTCTCTCTCTCTGTTAATAAAATAATGAAGCACCAGAGGGGGGTGACATCAACCATAGTTTCGGTTTCGTTTGTCTGAATTAGTTTCTGTTAATTTTGTCTGAATTAGTTTCGGATTCGCAGGAGGAGTTATTTTGGTTTGAAAACGGGTCTGCTCACCCTCTCTGCTTCTCTAATATTTATTTTTTTTGACGGTGGAAACCGAACAACTCTAGATATTTTTTGTAAATATCACGGTACGTTGTAGTCAGCGAAAACCAAAACAAGGGTGAAATATTATTTCCATAATAGCTACATTAAAATGTATATCTTGTGTAATTGCATATGGGCACTGAGTTTACATTCATATAAACTACACGTAATTCTGATTTTGCAGTCTACGATACGATATTCTTAATTTGTTACAAAACTACAATAGGTGGAGTATACTACACTCAAGGAATCCTTAGGAGCCAAGACAATGTCGGACTAATTTAGTTATGAAATACATCAAAGATTAAGCCCACAATAGCATAACAGAGATGGTTAAAATATCTGCTAAGATCAAGACTGGCTCTTACACACCCTATAAAATGAATGCTGAATATACAAAAGCTAAATCGTAAAATTCGTGAATTAATCCAATAAAATTATTCGAAATGTTGCTGAAATGGTCTAATCATGCATTCTAGAGGGGATTCACTGACAATATCTGCCTCTGATATATATTTATATGAGTATTAGTATTGCCGTAAAAACTACGTGTAGCATTAAATACAATCTGAAGCCACAATATGACTTGTTAAACATACATAACTCATTATTTGAGTTAATTCAACAATATAAACTATCACAGGAGAAACAGGAAACCTAGATTTAATTATCCTGATATAATCACCAAACTTAGTGTCCAACCAAGAAAGTGAAATCAGACAAAGTTTGATAAAATATTTTTCTAGTGTTTACAGTTTCATTCTGGAAATATTTCACATGCCTTTTTGGTGGAGGGGTGATGCAATTTATAATTGACAGTTATGTACGCTTTTCTTCAAAAAGGTCTTTATTTTTGTTTTAATTGTTGATTCACATGATCGATATTACTGTTACCATTAGGAGAACGGCGTTAACGACAAATAAATGCTGCACAGAAAGACTAACCTTTCAAAGAGTGGATCACGATAACATTAATTTTCGGTCTCAAAACCTGTCGCAGAAGTTTTGTATATACAAGTGGTGATATTTTGAAGACGTGCCAAAGCAAGAAAAAAAGAGGAAAAAGATTAGGTAAATATCAAGAAATTATTGTTTGTATTTGTATTACAGCGAGAGACAAGAAAAACAAGTGAGGACTATGGAAAACTACAATGAAACAGCAAGTCTTATTCCAGAAGGTATTAACGTTTATTTGCAAGATACTATTAAATTCAAGTAAAAAAAAGTAATGTAGGTAAATGTATGTGCACCGTGGTGACACTCACTCAAAAGGAAACTCATGAAAGTCTCTATGCTAGTTACTGCAGTCACGCATATATATATATATATATATCAGTGATTGCAATTATACTACTGCTGTTTGATTGGTCTTCTTTCGGTCCCATATTTTGTGTCCAAATATCTAGTGTAATCGAACGATAATTGTGCTTCCTAATTGGAGATTGTTGCTCTACTATATATGGAGAGCAATTGTGTGATGAAACACATTCCTATAACAAATAGGGAATAGATCACCCAAACTAAGAAAAAATAACGTCGTGAAAAACCAACAAAACCCTGCTAAAAATACAATATCTTGCATACAAACGAAAACATCGTAGACACATATGAAATGACACAATTTGTAGTATATCAAACGATTCGAACAGCATTCGCAAGTATGAGAATTCGAGCACAAAAGAGAATAACTATTTATATAATGAACAATAAAGCATCTACATCACTACAAAACAAATTACACGTAGCTTCATTGAACAATATGTAAAACAGAGAATTGATAAAACCACAAGTGTAAAATAAAATACCGAAAGTCTCACTATAGAGAATTAAATTTGAAATAACAAATTCAGGCGAGACTTTCGACACATGAAACAATTAACAATATAATTTCGTAACACTATAAAGTATTTTCGTGCTCTGTTCCATGCATTAAAACTATAGATTGATAGTGTTTGTGTACGTATTTGAGTTGAAGACTTAAAGAGGGAGTTCTTATGACAAATTTTTGCTGTTTGTGCTGTTTTTATTTCCCTTTCATTTAGAATGTAGATTTGCAAATGTGTTTGTATTTGATAGACATACCGCCTTGTAAACAATGACGTAACTATAATATGTATATATCTATATCTATCTATCTATCTATCTACCTACCTACCTATCTATCTATCTATCTATCTATCTATCTATCTATCTATCTATCTATCTATCTATCTATCTATCTATCTATCTATCTATCTATCTAACTATCTATCTATCTATCTATCTATCTATCTATCTATCTATCTATCTATCTATCTATCTATCTATCTATCTATCTATCTATATATATATATATATATATATATATATATATATATATATATAAAGAGAGAGAGAGAGAGAGAGAGAAAGAGAGAGAGAATGCGAGAGAGAGAGAGATAGACAAGTCTGTGTATATAATTTATATTACAGAAACGTATTGTTCCTGTGTGAAGGAAGAACGTCGTGTGAGGCAAAGAAGCGAATTGCAACCAGGGGACCACATAACACGTCCTGTAAGCTTCTGGTTTTGTTTTCTTTGCATCTCCCACCATGCGATAGTAAAGTCATCAACACAAGAAACGGTCACATTATTACATTTTACTACAGATGGGTGTTGTACAATGAAAGCTAAAGAAGAGTCGGATGACGCAGATTTTACGAATAGAGATGTTTTCAAAATTGTCTATGACAATCCAAGGAACAAAGGAAATGATGTTATTAATCATGCAGAGAGCTTAATTCGACAACAAAATTGCTACTTTATATGCCTTAATAACTGCGAACATTTTTGTAAAGAATGTGTGACAAAAGAGGGTGTAAGTAGCCAGACTATAGAATTTTTTAAATGGTTCATATTTGTCATCGTGGTCCTTTTCTTCGACCTGTCCGCGTTGCATCAGTTTTCTCTTCGACTATGCCTGATGAGTTTAGTAGAATTTTCCATTCTCGTATAGATGACACTATATTGTTATGGGTTGAAATCGTAGCATTTCTCATATACGTTCTGATTGCTTTAATTCCGTTTATTGTTTCGTGTTGCGAGAAAAAAAAAACTGACGCATGTTGCCGGAAAAAATTTAAAAAATGTATATTTGAATTCATTTTAAGGATGATATTTGTTGTAGTCACACTTGCAGAGATCATTATTTTGGCCAAAGGACACGTTGGACTGACGATAGAAACGGGTCTTTCTTTAACCTCATTTATCTACGGTATTGTACTTGAAATTTGCTTTTCGTGCAGCGCGAGATGTTGTCTAAGATGCATCAGACATTGCATGTGTTGCACATGTTGTGATAGATGCGTTGAACTCTGCTATAACCGATGTACGTATAGTTAAATATTTGTAGAGAATGATATAAATTAAATAGGGTCATCTATGTTTATATTTATCACAAGAACAGTCACAATTCTTTAATTTCCCAATGAGTTTCAACCTCATCAACATTTTGTTTCCGTTTTTGTTTTAATAATAGCATTCAGGAGGTAGCAAGCCAATGAACTGCATCGTGCAAATAAATAAGACATTTTATCTCCCATTTACGGTATCTCAACACACGAAATTGTGAATTTCTCGTTGTATTTCTTCGTTTTGTCAAATCATAGACGGTAGTATGAGATCCATTAGAAACTAGCAATTTAGCTTTGACTCTACTCGTGCGTGAGTCTTAAAAAAAAAACAACAGAAAATTGTAGAAAAGAGCAGAATCATCGAATTCAGGTAGGAAATGTTACAAATCATATTGACAGAGTGGTTCACATTTGGAACCTTTAGTGAATTCAATATAAGACAATTTTACCAGTAGCAATCTTCTTGGTAAATTTGTTTAGACTAGGTCTGAGATTTTATTTTTGTTCCTTACATGTACAGCGTAATTCATGTTTCACACAATATTTGAAAATAATATTATCAATTTCTTCATTGAGTTATTATATTTCCTTTTCAATATAGTCGGATACTTATCTAATGTTTAATTGTTCTAGTAATAATCAGATATAATCAGTGTCATCATCCAAGTTCGCGTACATTTTGGACTACTTCGAGATATCTTATATTCATTTAACAATGGCAAAGTATTAGGAACATCATGCGCCATTCTGGCATAAAAAAAACCAGCCGATATGAATAATTACTGCAATAGTGTACTTTGGATGTTTCATCAATTGCTGCACAACAAATAACAATAAGAATAAGGAATAGGAATTTGTAGAAATAGTTTTAAAAAAATGCAGATATTGGATCAAGAACTGCAAAAATGTATTTTTGGAACATCGAATACTCACTTTGAGATAAATATGAAAAAATATTGAAATTAGTCAACAGATCGTATGATTGTTTTTCAAAAAGACATCTCTGTTCTTTTAATATTCATATCATGATAATATGTTCTCTGTCTTAAAATATATATATAGCTTCTAACAACATGATTTAGTGTATTCTTGATCCTAACAAAATCGGTAAGGTCCTCGAATGTTTTTTTTGTATCTTGCACCATTCAACCCATTGCTGGAACTAAGTTCCCGTCCTACATTTGAACTGGGTGAATGTCTCACCTTTCTCGAGTCATAATTTTGCCTATATCGTTAATAACAATATATTTTGTAAGAGAGATGGTTGTTTTATTTGTATTTTTAACTGTATATATCATTCATTATGTACAACAATTTCAGATGATTATGCATATTTTTATTGTATGCAATTTTGCGAATCAGTTGATTTTCCATGTAAAATATTTTTTCATAATTCATTGGAGTCGATTTTGGATGGTGTCACGGAAGGCCAAGTGGTCCAAGGCGCACAGCTTTATTATATCATTGACACTAATTTCTGTCCGCGTAAGTTCGAGTCTCGACTCGACCTACGTGGGCACGCGAGAAAGCTTGTCGGTAGTTTCCTGTATGTCAGTAGTTCTTACCGAATTCTCTTCCGCCGCATATACTGGCCGCCATGTAGAGCCAAACAAAATGGTGTTATACATATACACTACACATACACATACTAATTACCCGACCAACCATTCAATTTAAAAAGATGTTTGTCCATTGAAAACAATATGAGCAAGAAAGTTGAAGAGTATTTTCGTAATATTTCGTTTTTAATGGTAATTATATACACATATCTAGAAGAGGAGACATAGTGTATCACTTTATAGAATTATTGATTTGTAACATAGCACCAAAAAATAATAGGTATATATTGCATGTATACTTTTAACTTACATGTTGTAGAGAATGCTTTTTGAATAGAAAAAGAAAGATAAATTATATCCACACATCACCCTGGTGTACCAAGTTCGAATCCAGCAACCAACTTTTTTTTTCATGTGGGACCCCTAGATTTACGCGAGTGGCCCTTTGTGAGTACGTCATTTGGAAATAAACATTTAAAAACTTTTAATACGATATTTAACTTAAAAATTTCTTAAATTGATTCAAACGTAGTTTCTCTCTGAATATATATATATATATATATATATATATATATATATATATATATATATATATATATATATATATATATATATATATATATATATATGTTTTAAAATTTACAAACGCTCGGGGCACCTGTGAATGCGGGGCCCGTTTGTGCCACATTGGTTTAATCGGCCAGTGTCAGATGAAACCCAGTGCAAGCCATTAGGCCGTCGAAAATATTGGTGCCTCCCTCGCAAATTATCTTATAATACGTTTTCAAGCGGGGTTCCTAAAAAGGCGTTGGGCCCATATGAAGGTGCCTACCCTGACTATTTGATAATCCTGCACTGCAATCAGTCTAAAACCATGTTACTACTACTATTTTATATGCTAATATATTTTCTTTTAAACACAGATAAAATATATGGTAATCAGCTGGCATTATCCAGTAAGAAAGATTCTACTTAACTTATTATACTTATTAAACATAGTGCTAGCCAAAACGTGTGAGCATGCCATACAAGCAAAATGTATCGCGTGAATAACGTATATACTGGACACATATAAAAATGAAATAAATGAAATAGATCCATTATTACCTCGATAGAAACAAATATCCTTTATCAATAACATCATGCATATAATTTATATCCATAATGGTTAACTGAAACACTCCTGAACTATTTCCATTGTTGTGTGGCATGAGTACGACCCAAAGTATAAGGAAAAGGTTTAAATATTTCATTTTTGTATGACTATAATGAAACAAAAAGACTTGTTGATCAACATTAGCATGGTCTGAGAAATAATATTTGTTGGATAGGAAAACATCAAAGGGCTTCGTAGCTCGTTTTAAATTGCACTTGGTGTTTTCTTACGGTGATAGACTTAATCAGGAGAACTAATTAACAATATTTAAACCAACATTCTGTGAAGGTCTTTGTCCAGTTTTTAATAAACACCAGTATATATGGTAATGACAATAAGAGAGCTTATCCATCAAATGATAGTATTTTCTCAGCAACAATTATTAATATTTGTAAATACAAAATGGCAATACAATATATTTGACCTTTTCTGCCAATGTAAATCTTCTTAATATAAATTTTTTGTCTGATAATAAATTTTTCGAAAAATTCTAAATGATATGTAGGTTAATTATGATACATTTAAATAATTATTATTTGATAAATGGATTGTGTACGAAAAATTAGAGTACGAAGAAATACATGAAATACATGAAATATGGTAATCAAATTTTAAAATGTTTGTTTCAGTCTCGAGAAATATCAGTGAAACTATCATCTTATCCTTTGTATCAGTCATCTCAATGATTTATGTAGTAGCTCTCTT
The DNA here is from genome assembly GCA_029339505.1 of Unio delphinus. Classification (NCBI taxonomy): domain Eukaryota; kingdom Metazoa; phylum Mollusca; class Bivalvia; order Unionida; family Unionidae; genus Unio; species Unio delphinus. The sequence goes on from JAQISU010000047.1 coordinate 14,228,742, forward strand.
AATACACAGCAATTACTTTCATATGAAAGAAATCAAGTTGCCTCCTACACCATATTGTTATCTTATGTTTACTTGATTTATATCACTTTTAAATAAAGTTTTCAAAAAGCATCAGAAAAAATTATTTTGTAGATATTTGTCAAACAGTTAATACGAAACCTAAAATATTTTAAATTCTGTTAGACAATTGGAAACAATCATTTTACCATTACCTTATGGGCTATACAAATTAACACCAAATAAAAAGTACAGATTAACCACTATATAATGAAATAAATTATGTATTTAATACTAAACACAAAACAAAAAAAAAACAAAAGGTAATAATTAAACAGCAACACATTGAATTAAAATTGGTTAATCAATTTCTAAAGATACTTTAGTGAACCAATACAACTGGGTATAACAAATCAATAATAACTAAAGTATATGAAGTTAATTGTAGCTCAAAACACTAACGGTCATCAATCCACTTTGTGACTCACTGTCACTTGACATATTTAGCTAGTTGGAACTGTGATGTGAAGAAGTTCCATCTTGTGAATGAAAGAGTTACTGTCCGTAGCAAGCAAAATCAACTGACCAATCAATGTGCTTGTTACATTATGTCTTCAGTATCCAATATGGTGCCTTCCGTGATATCCGCAAAATCAACTGACCAATCAATGTAATTGTTACATTATGTATTCAGTATTCAATATGATGCCTTCCATGATATCTGCATGCATTACACTAGAATAAAAACTTGATTTCACTGCTTAAATTTGAAAAATGTGCATGTGATGTGTGTCACTGTTTATGAAGATCACTATAATGTTTGCCCAATATTTACTTAAGTAAATATAATAAACAACTTTTATTGGACCAACTTTCTCAGATACGTCCAATCAGCAGCATTATGGATATTGTATTGGTCAGTTACATCTTGAAGGGTCAAAGTGGCAAAAGTGGATTCATCACCATATAGAAGTGAAGATATCATCTTTTTATTTGTATAACCAGTAATTGCCATTCATTAGAGAGAGATGAAAGTGTCATGATACTAAGCAATTATCCAATTTGCCATACACAAGTTTCCCTAAGTTATATCCATTGACTACAAAATCTGGCATTACATGTACCAAAATAATATCTTCAAGTTATATATTTGGACAGTTGTTCATAGTAGTTATATATTTGGACAGTTATAATATGTGTTGTTAATAGTAGTTATATATTTGGACAGTTATAATATGTGTTGTTAGTAGTAGTTATATATTTGGACAGTTATAATATGTGTTGTTAATAGTAGTTATATATTTGGACAGTTATAATAAGTGTTGTTAATAGTAGTTATATATTTGGACAGTTATAATATGTGTTGTTAATAGTAGTTATATATTTGGACAGTTATAATATGTGTTGTTAATAGTAAAAGTAGTTATATAGTTGGACAGTTATAATATGTGTTGCTAATAGTAGTTTCCAAGGCAATACAGTTAAAAGGTTACTGCAATGATTTTTACAACAAAACTTTGTCGGAGGACCCAGGGGCTCTTCTTTCATGGTAAATATGCAGAAAAAATGAAGTACAAACATGCAGACTTTATGTTTAGTGCTACCATTTTCACAGTCTCTATGAGGTTTACACTGATATCTGAAAATAATTTATGATGCATCATAGATAGTGTTTTTATATACTTCCTTCACTTCATTAAATTCAAACCTTGGTTCCAGTCCCCAAATATATATGGAAACAATCTAAGACTAGAAGAATGACAAAGAAAACATGGTTACTTATCGTTATTCATAGAGTATTGAATACTACTTTAGTAGCATTAAACTCAACAGATATATTTTCTACTGTACACCAAATTAATGGTAACATATACGGTCCATAAATGTCTTGTTTTGCACTCAAATATTACTAGATGAATAAAGTTATCAAGGAAATTATTTATTGGTATTACATATTATTATCACACTGTTGTCCACTTGAGAAATATTTTATTTCTCTGACAAAGAGCCTTATTTTTTATTGATTTTATGTGTATGTTAAGTAAACTATCTTGAAAAATAAAAAATACCTTTGCAACAATATCTGTCTTGTAATAGTTACAATCTTGGCAATAAAATGTTTTACCATGTATGAGAGCATTCTGTATCACATCAAATTTAACGGTCACATGCAATATTAAGAAAAAGAAAATCAGTAATTTTTAAAACTGTATATTATTATATTAAACCTAATGTAAAAACAAACATATCAGTCTCACAGGTTTTAAAAATAGCAAAACAATATTTAGAGAATTATTTCCACCTCATGACATAAACCAATATTGATTCTTACAGAGAAAGGGAAAACAACTCTATCACTGAAAAAACCGATGAATGCTCCACATTGTACAAACCTAAATCCATTATTTTAAAGATTGCAAACTGAGATCTTGATGTATGCACCGCATTAAAGGAACTTACATCCATTATGTGCAAGATGTATCAGATACATTAAATCCTATTGGAGTAGAACACAATGAAATTGTTGTATTTTAGGATCGTCAAGGTAAACTAAAAATTAGTAATATTCCTGTTTCAACAATCACAGAGAGATTAACAGTGCTCAGCGATAATTATTTATCACCGAGAGAATCATTAAAAACATTTGATGACAAATTAAACAAAGTAAATCAATTTGCGGGGTACAAAATTCTGCAACAGATGTTCAACTCCCAATTGCTAATTTCTTCGGGGTTACACCTGTGACCAACGCACCACTCACAGAGATAAAAAGTACCATCGATGAACTAGCAGCGCTAGAGTCCGCGTATAACGAACTCGTAAAACAAGTTGGGACATTTCGTGAAAACATCATCGCGACTTTCTTTGAAGTTCCACCGGTTACCTATTAAATTTTGCCCCGACAGTCAATGGTAATTATCGATTAACAATAATGTCTAAAGAACAATTTAATATTATGGGGGCATTTATTTTTAGATAACCCTGAACTTATGGTTGATTATGTGACAGGTTTTAGTAATGTGGTATTATTACACCCTTATAATAAGGACAAAAGGAAATTTAAGATAACAGCTACCAATAATAATACCTCAATTAAGGAGAAAATAAGATGGTGCATATAACTTGTGGTAGATCTCAGCAAAGAAATCAATTGAAATCGTAAACAAAATGAACTTACTTTATTGTAAATAAAATGTCTACGGCAATGACAACAACAACAATACCATCGGTATCACAATATCCCTATGATCAGGTCAGAGAATTACAAACTAAACTCTAAACACTCACCGAAGAATACCGCGAAAAGAAAACAAAATATCGACGAAGGATCACCGTCGCTGACGTCACAATGTACTCGATATCTGGCGTGATCACCGGTGAGGGTATAATACTATATCCGGTGACAATGGTCGTCCTGAACGCTGTTCCTCTTTGGGATTAGGATACTTTTTAAATGGTTTGAAATAAGTACAAATCTCTATTGCTCTTTGCACCGGTCTAAGGAGAATTACGAATGAAGAAATATTTTGGAGGTAACATTGGTTCTGAACCCTAAGCCCTACATGCAAAGATAAGACACTGATTCACCAGCTTACACAATCGAGATCCTCTACTTTCAAGACCATCGCATATCACCAATAAATGATGATTGACAGAAGGAAATATGTGCAAGCGCTAGTGCGTGCGAACCCTCTTTGTTAATTAGAATTCTATAAACACTCAACCTTGGCACTCGCTTTGGTTAGGATACTTTTTAAATGGTTTTATATAAGAACAAATCTCGATTGCTCTTTGCACCGGCCTAAGGAGAATTACGAATGAAGAAATATTTTGGAGGTACATTGGTTCCGAACCCTGACCCCTACTTGCAAAGATAAGACACTGATTCGAAAGATTACACGATTGAGCGCCTCTACTTTCACGACCATCGCTAATCACCAAAAAATGATGATTGTCGGATGGAAATATGTGCATGCGCTAGAGCATGCGGACGACCTTTGTTAATTACAATACTCTAAACACTCAAAATTGGACATCGCTTTGGTTTGGATAATTTTAAATGGTTTTAAAAAAGAACAAATATCCATTGCTCTTTGCAACGGCCAAAGCAGAATAACGAATGAAGAAAAATTTTGGGGGTAACTTTTGTTCCTAACCCTGACCCCTACATGCAAAGATAAGACACTGATTCGAAAGCTTACACAATCGAGCGCCTCTACTTTCACGACCATAGCATATCACCAAAAATTGATGATTGACAGAAGGAAATATATGCAAGCGCTAAAGGGTGCGAAACCTCTTTGGTAGTTAGAATTATCTAAACACTCAACCTTGGAACTCACGTTGGTTAGGATAATTTTTAAATGCTTTTAAATCAGAACAAATCTCAATTGCTCTCTGCACCGGCCTAAGGAGATGTACTAATGAAGAAATATTTTGGAGGTAACATTGGTTCCGAACCCTGACCCCTACATCCAGAGATAACACACTGATTCGCCAGGTTACACGATCGAGTGCATCAACTTCCACGACTTTCGCACATCACCAAAAAATGAGGATTGACAGAAGGAAATACATGCAAGTGCTAGAGATTGCGAACCCTCTTTATTAATTATAATACACTAAACACTCAACCTTGGCACTCGCTTTGGTTACTAAAATTTTTAAATGGTTTTAAATAAGAACAAATCTTGATTGATCATTGCTCAGGCCTAAGGAGAATAAAGAATGAAGACATATTTTGGAGCTAACATTGGTTCCGAACCCTGACCCATACATGCAAAGATAAGACTCTGACTCGCCAGCTTACAAGATCGAGCGCCTTTACTTTCACAACCATCGCACATCAACAGAAAATGATGATTGACACAAGGAAATACATGCAAGTGCTAGAGCTTGCGAACTATATTTCTTAATTAGAATACACTAAACACTCAACCTTGGCACTCGCTTTGGTTAGGACACTTTTTAAATGCTTTTATATCAGAAAAAATCTCGATTGCTCTTTGCACCGGCCAAATGAGAATTACGAATGAAGAAATATTTTGGAGGTAACATTGATTCCGATCCCTGTCCCCTACATTCAAAGACAAGACACTGATTCGCCAGCTTACACAATCGATCGCCTCTACTTTCACGACCATAGCATATCACCAAAAAATGATGATCGACAGAAGGAAATATATGCAAGCGCTAAAGGGTGCGAACCCTCTTTGTTAATTAGAATTATCTAAACACTCAACCTTGCCACTCGCTTTGTTGAGGATATTTTTTAAATGGTTTCAAATCAGAACAAATCTTGATTGCTACTTGCACCGGCCTAAGGAGATTTACTAATGAAGAAATATTTTGGAGGTAACATTGGTTCCGAACCATAACCCCCACATGCAGAGATAACACACTGATTTGCAAGCTTACACGATCGAGTGCCTCAACTTTCACGACCATTGCACATCACCAAAAAATGATGATTGACAGAAGGAAATACATGCAAGTGCTAGATCTTGGGAACCCTCTTTGTTAATTAGAATACATTAAACACTCAACCTGGGCACTCGCTTTGGTTACTAGAATTTTTTAATGGTTTTAAATGAGAGCAAATATCGATTGATCTTTGCAACGGCCTAAGTAGAATTAACAATGAAGAAATATTTTGGAGGTAACATTGGTTCCAAACCCTGACCCCTACATGCAGAGATAATACAGTGATTCGCCAGCTTACATGATCGAGCGTCTCTACTTTCATGACCATCGCATATCACCAAAAAAAATGATGATTGACAGAAGGAAATATATTCAAACTCTAGAGCGTGAGAACCCTTCTTTGTAAACTAGAATACTCCAAACACTCATACTTGGCCATCGCTTTGGTTACTATAATTTTTTAATTGTTTTAAATAAGAACACATCTCGACTGCTCTTTGCACCGGCCTAAGGAGAATTACTAATGAAGAAATATTTTTGAAGTAACATTGGTTCCAATACCTGACCCCTACATGCAGAGATAACACACTGATTCGCCAGGTTACACGATCGATCGCCTCTACTTTCACGACCATCGCACATCACCAAAAAAATGATGATTGACAGAAGGAAATATTTGCAAGCGCTAGAGCGTGCGAACCCTCTTTGTTAATTACAATACTCTAAACACTCAAACTTGGCACTCGCTTTGGTTAGGATATTTTTTAAATGCTTTTAAATGAGATAAAATCTCGATTGCTCTTTGCACCGGCAAAAGGAGAATTACGAATGAAGAAATATTTTGGAATTAACATTGGTTTCGAACCCTGACCCCTACATGCAAAGATACGACACTGATTCGCAAACTTACACAATCGAGAGCCTCTTCTTTCACGACCATAGCAAATCACCAAAAATGATGATTGACAGAAGGAAATACATGCAATTGCTAGAGCTTTCGAACCGTCTTTGCTAATTAGACTTATATAAACACTCAACAATATCACTATAGGATAATTTTTAAATGGTTTTAAATGAGAACAAATCTCGATTGATCTTTGCACCGGCCTAAGGAGAATTACGAATGAAGACATATTTTGGAGGTAACATTTGTTCCGAACCCTGACCCCTACATGCTAAAATAAGACACTGATTCGAAAGCTTACACAATTGAGCGCCTCTACTTTCACGACCATCGCACATCACCAAAAAATGATGATTGACGGAAGGAAATATATGCATGCGCTAGAGCGTACGAATCGTATTTTTTAATTAGAATACCCTAAACACTCAACCTTGGCATTTGCCTTGGTTAGGATAATGTCTAAATGGTTTTAAATAAGAACAAATCTGTATTGCTCTTTGCACCTGCCAAAGGAGAATTACGAATGAAGAAATATTTTGGTGGTAACATTGATTCCGAACCCTGACCCCAACATGCAAAGATAAGACACTGATACGCCATATTAAAAGATCGAGCGCCTCTATTTCCACTACCATCGCATATCAAAAAAAAATGATAATTGACAGAAGGAAATATATTCAAGTTCTAGAGCGTGAGAACCCACTTTGTTAATTATAATAGTCTAAACACTCAAACTTGGCACTCGCTTTGGTTAGGATAATTTTTAAATGGTTTTAAAAAAGAACAAATCTCGATTGCTCTTTGCTCCGGCCTAAGGAGAATAACGAATAAAGAAATAGTTTGGAGGTAACATTGGTTCCGAACCCTGACCCCTACATGCAAAGATAAGACTCTGATTCGCCAGCTTACAGGATTGAGCTCCTCTACTATCACGACCATCGCACATCACCAAAAAATGATGATTGACAGAAGGAAATATTTGCAAGCGCTAGAGCGTGCGAACCCTCTTTGTTAATAACAATACTCTAAACACTCAAACTTTGCATTCGCTTTGGTTAGGATACTTTTTAAATGCTTTTAAATCTGATCAAATCTCGACTGCTCTTTGCACCGGCCAAAGGAGAATTACGAATGAAGAAATGTTTTGGAATTAACATTGGTTTCGAACCCTGACCCCTACATGCAAAGATACGACACTGACTCGCTAGCTTACACGATCGAGTGACTTAACTTTCACGACCATCGCACATCACCAAAAAATAAAGATTGACAGAAGGAAATACATGCAAGTGCTAGAGCTTGCGAACCCTCTTTGTTAAATAGAATACACTAAACACTCAACCTTGGCACTCGCTTTGGTTACTATCATTTTCAAATGGTTTTAAATATGAACAAATCCCGACAGTGATTCGCCAGGTTACACGATCGAGTGCCTCTACTTTCACGACCATCGCACCAAAAAATGATGATTAACAGAAGGAAATATTTGCAAGCGCTAGAGCGTGCGAACCCTTCTTTGTTGATTACAACTGTCTAAACACTCAACCTTGGCATATGCTTTGGTTAGGATACATTTCAAATGGTTTTAAATAAGAACAAATCTCGATTGCTCTTTGCACCGGCCAAAGGAGATTTACGAATGAAAACATATTTTGGGGGTAACATTGGTTCCGAACCCTGACCCTACATGCAAAGATAAGACACTGATTCGAAAGCTTACAGCAATGAGCACCTCTACTTTCACGACCATCGCACATCACCAAAAAATGAGAATTGACGGAAGGAAATATATGCATGCGATAGATCGTATGTATCCTCTTTGTTAATTAGAATACTCTAATCACTCAACCTTGGCACTCGCTTTGGTTAGGATAATGTTTAAATGGTTCTAAATAAGAACAAATCTGGACTGCTCTTTGCACCGGCCAAAGGAGAATTACGAATGAAGAAATATTTTGGAGGTAACATTGGTTCCGAACCCTGACCCCAACATACAAAGATAAGACACTGATTCGCCATCTCAAAAGATCTAGCTCCTATACTTTCACGACCATCGCATATCACCAAAACTTGATGATTGACAGAAAGAAATATATTCAAGCTCGAGAGCATGAGAACCCTCTTTGTTAACTAGAATACTCTAAACACTCATACTTGGCACTAGCTTTGGTTGCTATAATTTTAAAATGGTTTTAAATAAGAAAAAATCTTGATTGCTCTTTGCACCGGCCTAATGAGAATTAAGAATGGACAAATATTTTGGAATTAACATTGGTTTCGAACTATGACCCCTACAGGCAAAGATACTACACTGACTCGCTAGCTTACACGATCGAGTGACTTAACTTTCACGACCATCGCACATCACCAAAAAATAAAGATTGACAGAAGGAAATACATGCAAGTGCTAGAGCTTGCTAACCCTCTTTGTTAATTAGAATACACTAAAAACTCAACCTTGGCAATCGCTTTGGTTACTATAATTTTCAAATGGTTTTAAATAAGAACAAATCTCGATTGATCTTTGCACCGGCCTAAGGAGAATTACGAATGAAGATATATTTTGGGGGGAACATTGGTTCCGACCCCTGACCGCTACATGCAAAGATAAAACACCGATTCGAAAGCTTACACGATTGAGCGCCTTCACTTTCACGACCATCGCACCAAAAAATGATGATTGACGGAAGGAAATATATCCGTCCGCTAGAGCGTGCGAATCCTCTTCGTTAATTAGAATACTCTAAACACTCAACGTTGACACTCGCTTTGGTTAGGAGAAATTTTATATGGTTTTAAATAAGAACAAATCTCGATTGATCTTTGCACCGGCCTAAGGAGAATTACGAATGAAGAAATATTTTGGGGGTAACATTGGTTCCGAACCCTGACCCCAACATGAAAAGAGCACATACTCATACACCATCTTAAAATATCGAGCGCCTATTCTTTCACGACCATCGCACATAACAAAAAAATGATGATTGACAGAAGGAAATATATTCAATCGCAAGAGCGTGCTAACCCTCTTTGTTAATTTGAATACTCTAAACAGTCAACCTTGGCACTCGCTTTGGTTAGGATAATTTTTAAATGGTTTTAAATAAGAACAAATCTCGATTGCTCTTTGCACCGGCCTAAGAAGAATTACGAATGAAGAAATATTTTTGGAGCTAACATTGGTTCCGAACCCTGACTCCAACATGCAAATAAAAGACACTGATTCTCCTGCTTACACGATTCAGCGCCCATACTTTCACGACCATCGCACATCACCAAAAAATGATGATTGACAGAAGGAAATATATGCAATCATATACATTCAACATAACTTGTGATACTGACATCTGTCAAAACTTTGTAATCATGCACATTCAACATAACTTGTGATACTGTCGTCAGTCAAAAATTTGTAGTCATACATATTCAACATAACTTGCGTTACTGTCATGTCAAAACTTTGTAATCATATACATTCAACATAACTTGCGATACTGTCATCAGTCAAAATTTTGTAATCATATATATTCTAGACATAGATAAAACAACTACAATGTTACACACGGTCCTTTATATATCTATGAGTCAGAACAATTTAAAATTGGTAAAACGTTTTTTTTTTCACATAGAATAAACACTTGTGTTAGACACGTCACTGGACAACAACAATATCCTCCTCCTACTACTAAAATAATAATAATAATTTTTAATATTACTAGTTCTACTAAAAGTAAGAGTACTAATAAAAACAACACTATCATACTACAACCACGTCAATAATATTAATAATAATAATAATAATAATAATATTAATAATAATAATAACAATTGCAATAATAATAATATTAATAATAATAATAATAATACAATTTACGCTGAATATCATCTAGAATTTGATACAAAATCCATATACTTGACTAATCAAACAGTATGTATTTAAATCTTGCTAAAAGAAAACGACATGATTGTGTTTCAATACGTTCTGATGATCTACTTTTTTGATATAATGATCAGTCGTGCTGATGATGAGAATGATGCTTATGGTAATGATGATGATGATGATAATTCAGTTTGGTTAAATAAAAGGTTTGTAGGTTTAAAAATCACTATACAATTTAAATATGTTACATTTCAGGTGACATGTATCACCAAGTTACCAGAATACTACCGCGCTGTGTCAGAGCGGGTTTCCAACATCCTAGATGTCATCGGCTACTCAGAGGAAGACCGTGGTAGGAAGGTCATGGTTGTCACTTCGAATGAGTGTTTCGTCAACATAGCACAGCGTTTTATTCTACAAAGTAAACACGTTAGATACATTTGTGGCAGTAGAGGAGAAGGATCTATAGGACCAGGACTAAATTCGGATCAAGACGTGTTATCCTGGGATGAAAGAACCCACTAAGTCGCAGAACTATCTGACTGTCAGCCAGACAAGATCGATGTTCTCATGGTGCATGATGACATTACTCATCCGGGTTATATTAAACTACAGGTAGTAGAAATGCTACCTGATAATACTCCTGTTCCAGTATTCCATCATCATAATGGGCACGCGAGACTAGATTCCTATAACAGAACCGTTTTGCCCAACAAAATCGTTAGTATTGCCGATCCTGATGCAGAATTTTCGGGCCCGGCAAGGCGTACTGTAAATAAAATTAATGAGGCGTGTTTTGATAATGTATATGCTTTACGGTGCTCGCGATAGCCAAATGAGGCACATGAATGGTTCCAACGCCGTCGCCGACCACAAGGATGGCCTGCGTCACATCATCTACAAAAGTCGAGGAAGGATGGATGCTTTGCTGTTGCTATTGCACACCCATTCAGCCATGAAAGCGATCTGGAATGGAGACTATCTTTTTCGTTCACAGAAAGAGAGCTTACCAGGTCATTTGAGGACACAGTGATGAAGGTATATGTGTTACTAAAAATGATAAAGAAGTCATACATTGAATCTGTCCTTGGTGACGCATTTTCAAGCTAGCATTGCAAAGTTTGCATGATGTGGGTGAGAGAAAGAACACCGACTGAATTGTGGTGGACTGAAAACCTTCTATTCTGTCTAACTCTGTGTTTTAAACAGTTGTACGAGTGGGCCAGTGAAGGCTATTGTCCTGACTATTTTATTGTTACAAACAACATTTATGATAGAAAAATATTTGGAACTACACAGCTCATTTTAACTAGACTACTGGGAAGTATTTTGTCAAAAGATTGTCGAATGTTGCTTGGATTAAAATGCTGTAATCTTGGAGAGCTTCTATTGTATGATGTTAGCAGATCGGATATGATTAGTACCTTAAGAAGCATCAAGAGAAATGTAAGTATAGATGCATGGGTGGACTATTGTCATATGTTCATTGCATTATGCTATTGCAAGGAGGTTATGTTTCGAGAGATTCCTCACGAATACAACATTATGACAAGCTGTGTAAGAAGTATAATACATGCTTTGTAACACGCACCTCACACATTGCGAATAAATCTACATCATGTCCTAATGATGTTGTTGTCACAGCTGGGTTTTTATGTGGTTTCTGTATGTAAAGAAAATGCACATTTTCTAACCCAGGAGGAAGTGGGTTATCTGATGACTTTCGCATCAAAGTGTCTGTCACTTGGGATTAACAGTGATGCTACCTCAGTAAGACTAAAGCTGCGTGGACTTGGAAGCATGCTCGGGGATTGTGATTTGACAGAAATTTGTCTACAGCACATGAGTGATCACAAAATGAGACACATCTTTTCGAAAAAAATGATTAACCATATTGCCTAAACTGTAATATTGAATTCATTTTCGAGAAGTGTAGTATCGAAACATGCGGTCCCGAAGATGTGATGCAGAATCAAGTGTCCTTCAGCGTCGTCTATTCCCCGTCAGAGACCTCCATTGCCCCCTCCCCATTGAGAATGGAAATGCTCGGATCGATTGGTGCACGCCCGTATTTAAGGGATGCGAACAATCCTTCATGTTACGAAAAAGCAGATGTGGATTCCCTTATGTGCCTGTACTTCTTTCAATATTTAAATTTCTTAAAACTAGGAAGAGAGAGACATCAACAAGCTGAGTTGTACAACATGGTGCACATGATGCGAACAGAGCCAAATATACAACACAGAGTGACATAACTAAATCTTCTTGGTTACTGCTTCATGAGAGAGTCCCAGTTTATAAATGCTTTTGTTTGCTTCAATAAACCTCTCAAACTTTGTCCACATCACAATGCTGCTAGGTTATTCTTAGGAATTCTATTTCTCAAGATCCATATTGCTAGATAGTTATATCTCAGTAATGCAAGGATTGATTTGTTTTACCGAAATCTAAGTAAGTCTAGAAAATCGAGAATATGTGGTACTTACTAGCCTTAATCTGCAAAAATAATAATCAGAATAGAAAGGTTTCATTGCTTCACCTTAGCCTTGAGTGATGGTCTTGGAATTAAATTGGTAATTTGTTTATAAATAAGATATGAGATTCCATTAGAACGAGATCAGCATCATATTTCCTATATTTCGAATGTTTATCCCTAGACGGTAATTACAGTTTAAGATGATATTATATTTGGTGAATATTTATAATTTTACATTTATATTACGCCAAATGCTTTGAACGATAAATACATATCCAGTATTTTGTACGTTATTATTAATATTATTATTATTATTATTATTATTATTATTATTATTATTATTATTATTATTATTATTACGATTGATATTCGCACTATTTATATCAAACTAATCAAAGACAGTTTGTTTTGTCATGTGATGGTTTCTGAAGACGTTTTTGTTGCATCCTCATGTTGCATTTTTGTCTTCGGTGAATCAAAAAAATCAAGTTTCTACATGTAAGCTAACTCATTCAGATATCTCTCTCTCTCTCTCTCTCTCTGTCTCTCTCTCTCTCTGTCTCTCTATCTCTCTCTGTCTCTCTCTCTCTCTCTCTCTCTCTCTCTCTCTCTCAGAATTCTTTTTGAACAGAGATAAATATCGAAAACCTTTAAATGAACAATATAAATAACATGTTTATTAGAAATGAGTTACGGATGACTGATGAGGGTAATCTAACTCGAATGTTCTTTGGTGTCCTTTATATCCCTCAGTATATAAATCTACTGGCGTTGCATTTGACCAGTCAGTGTACGCTTGCCTTTTAATATCACGCTGGAACATAAATGTTAATTGACACAACATTTCATAATGATAGTTATTTGCAACTGGAAAGCCACAAATGTTTTGAACATGTATGTCTATAAACTGTAGATACTACTTTCATAATGAAAGAGTAATCCCAAGAGTAACTGACATTTGCATGTAACCTCAAGCTGTTGTGATACTGAGCTCGGCAAACAAAATTACACAAACGCTTGAAAGTTTATTTTGTGAGCCCAATACTGTGCTAATTTGACACCTAACTCTTCACTAGAAAGTTAAAATATTTAATCATAGGGCTGGATTGTTTTCAATTATTTCTGAAAGGATGACAGTTACTGTATCATGTAATATAACGTGGGAAGGGCAGTTCAGAACAGCAAATTTGACTATTACATTAACATTATGAACTAGGATTTGTCTTAATCGCTGTCTGTTTGTCTATCTGTCTGTCTGTCTCTCTCTCTCTCTCTCATCACTGGTACCTACTCATCTAGATATATATTCAATAATGTACACACAAGTATGCAAATCCACATATATATTGCTTCCTAAATTCACCATACATCAGTCAGTTCGTACCAATAGTTATACTTGTATCCATACACCAATCTATTCTATTCATCCCATCCATTAGTATTGTTTAGTAATCAGATCGTTTACCTATTCTAGATCAAAGATATAGATAATAAAAGACAAATGTAGTAACATAGTTTAGTTAATTCGTCTCATTGGTCGTGCAGTGTATAAGTACCCGTTTGTGCACATGTATTCATTTCAATAGAGTTCTTAAGATAGCAAAAAGTAAGACTCAATTTAATACAGTTTAAGTAATATTACTATAATGGTGGTAGATAATTTAAAAGTAAAGTATTATATTTTTAGAAACAGCGGAATGACCGGGTAAATAATAGGCACAATGCAAGAAAAATTCATGAATTATTGATTTTAGAGAGTAAGAAAATTATGACGTGTTGCCTGTCAATAAACGAAACAAAAGCGTGGTTAACCTTGTCATTAGAACTCTTGATCAATTTAGCAGTTGTGGAGAAGTGTAAATGTAAGCGATGTGTACGTGTTGAAATGAGAGAGAGAGAGAGAGAGAGAGAGAGAGAGAGAGAGAGAGAGGCGCTGAAGGGGACAATATGGCGTCGTACCGATTGTCGTAGAATATATCGTACCCCCAAGGCAACCGTATAATGTTAGCATCTGCATTGTCATGATATTTTGGTGGGGATCGTGTTTATGTGCACTCTTGAGGCGCAAATTGCTATTCGTTTTCTAATAAATAAGGTCGAAGAATATTATTATGAAAATGATTGTTTAAATACTACTGCCAAAATGCATTTGAAAATCATACAAAAATTGTCACCCTTCAAGTCAATTTGTCCATATAATATTATAATACTCTACCATTATATCGAAGCTTGAACCTGTAGGTTTGGTAATAAAATGTCACACCGTAGACGCAAATTTTGCCTTATCTCCGTTGTTACCCTACTATTCGCTGACATTATATCTGTATCACCTTGCTCACTAATGGATTAGAACACGTTAGATATCATTCATTTCGTTATTTTTCCCATAACTTGTTGTTCGTAGGGGCGTCACTGATGACTTTTGCAAAGATCTCGCTCCATTTTGTCCTGTTCTCCATTGTTTTATAGGGCTTTGTAAAGTTCATGACTGTCCACTCGATGTTACCTTCCCATCTCTGCGTCTTCCTGCCACGTTTACCATTTCCCTTCATTATGGATTGTATGATTGTCTTTGATTTGCCATTTATGCGGATGAAATAACCTTACCATCATAGTTTTAATATTTGTTTACGGTGGTGAGCCAATCTTCCTATGGTCCAAATGTGCTTTTAATTCGAATGCACTCTTCTGCATTATAAACGTGGTCTACGTACCAGTTTTCTGGATCCCTCAATAAGTTTTCATCTTAAATTCATTGATGCCCCTATCTGGTTTTTCTGTCAGGATCAATACATCGCATGCATTCCTTCATCAGAACTTAGCTACTGCAAGGCGTGTTACTGTGACAAGCTTTTATCCATTCACTCTTATTTCCTTTCTGATGCCACTAGGGTTGTTTGTCATTAGCTTGATGTTTTCGGCGTTGATCGTCAACCAATACCTTTGTGATAATTAGATGAGACGGTTCATTAAGGTTTCCAGTTATTGTTCATCTCTAGCTAAGCCATCAATATCACCTGAAATGTGTAGTGTCGTGTTAATTCTGCCGCCAACACTGGCACTGCCTTCATGGTCTTCCAAGGCATTGTATATGAACCTTTATAGATAGATGTTTAATAGAATGGGTGGGAGTAGGCATAACTCTCAGACTTTTACTGTGCTTTTAAACCAACTTGCAATGTTACCATTCACGAGAACTTCGTTACATGCATTTGTCTTGTCATACAAGTTTTTATCGGTGTAAATTTGTTTTGCGTTGAGTGTGCATATCCAAAACGTGAACCACAAGGCTGCTTCCCATATCTTGTTGAAAGTATTATTGAAGTCAATGACGACGTGATAGAGGTCCTATGGAGCTGCTTATACTTTTCACAAAGTATTCTAAGATTAAATACTTGTTCTGTTATGGTACGTCCTGTTAAGAAATTTCCCTGTTCTTCAGCATAAATATGCTCTGCATATGCATTTAGTCTATTGGTGATGGCCATAAACATACCCTTTCTTGAGTGACTGATGAAGCCAATTGTTCGGTAGCTCTCGCACAGCTGCAAGTCTCCTTGTTAGAAAGACGGATGACCAGAGACTGGATTCTTTGGTGGGTCAAACCATCCTCCCATTTGCCAGATTTTGTCGCAGATGATTGTTAAGACATTGAGCATTGCCATTCCTCTTGCTTAAACAAGTTCTACTGTTATGTTCTCAATCCCAGTTGACTTCCATTTGTTAAGTGTCTTTACAGGTTCTACGTATTTTCTTTGGATCGGGTAGTCCGCTTCTGTTGTGGGCATTGGGAAGTTTAGTACAGCTTCATCTCTAGAGGTCTCTTGTTCATAAAGCTCTAAGCATCATTTCGTCCGTCAGTTAATAATCTCCTGATTGTCTGTCCTAGATCTGTCCTGTTTCTTTGTTGTCATGTCTTTCACCAACTGGTATGCAATTAACCTGTTATTCATTTCAGATTTTGATAGAATTCGAACATTTTTCGTCTAACCAGATATCCTTAACCAGCTATCTTTAAACTCGCTCTAATCATGTAATAATCACCCCGTTATTTCCTGCTATTCTAAAGTGTAATCGCTACATTCCCAGTTTCTCCTCATATAACAGAGGTAAATGATATCTGTCTTAATCCCCGTCTTATTTATCTTGCACTGCGTGCCAAGTATAACGCTGGCTGTGTCTATTACTGCTGTCTTGAAGGTGATGATGAAGGAGTCTACGTTTATTTCTTCACCACCAATAATCGTTGGTGGTGAACATTTGCCTCAAACGTCTTTGCCATGCTTAGATGTTTAAGTTTAAGTTCAAAACCTGATCCTAACCTGTCTTGTTTTTCTGGTCTTCCTCAGAAGGATTTTAATAATCATCATCAGCAAGCAAGTCATGATCTACTCCTAAATTAGCGGAAGTACAATTTCTGACAATGTCGAAGCTAAAACCAGAAGCACTTTCTCACCAAAAGTAGTCAATCTGGTTCTGATATTTTCCGTCTTGACGATTCCATGTACATCTTCAATATAGTTTGTGTAGACCAGGGTGCTCGTTAGTACTAGGTTATTGTGTGTGGAGAAGTACAGGAGCTCGAGTACTCTCTCATTAGTCTGTTCATTACAGTATGAAGCAAATATGTCTTGCCAGTGCCACTTCTAGTACACTGACATTCCAGTTTCCTTTAATAAATAGAATATCCTTCTTGGGTGTCTGGTCAACGTGAGTTTGAAGCATTTTGTTGATCATGTCCATCTTTTCTCGTCATTATGGTTTGATGTTGGGGCATAATCCTCAATGATGACGACATGGAAAGGATATGCCTTCAATCGGATGGTAATTATTACGTTAGACACTTATCCATAACCCATGACTGCACGAACAATGTCTTTATGTACCACAAATCGTCATGCCCACTTGAAGTTAATCATGTGTCCTAAATCTTTGGATTTTTCTCCGAAATATGTACAGTGCATCTCAAGAGTACTATGATGTATTGGTGCTACTTTTCAATCTCATGGATTAGCTGGTTGAGTTTACCTATTGGTCGTGATATTCCACATTTTGAAAGGTGATGTTATCTCTTGTCAGTACTTTTATTGCAGCTGCATCAGTGGCATTATTATGACATCCGTCCTGGTGTTCAGATTATGGCGCTTTCAATGGGATGCGATAGATCCAGTATGAGAGCTCGTATTTATTGTCATTTGTCTCTTAAATAGGGCAATTGCTTTCTGATGTAGCCCATCCGTAACTAATCAGTAGACCACACCAGATATTCATGTTACCATAACGCTCACCATTTCCCAAACATGTGGCAGTTGAGTTTATCTTGAAACCTTTCTGTCCTTCTGTTGTCTTCAACTTGGAAGACATCCGGCGTTTTATGTCATGTTACAAACACCCTATCTCTTGCTTCTGTAGGAAGACTAGTGGAGGTGGAAGTGTATTAAATCTTCCCTTACTATTGTTATCTTCCCATCTGACTTTAAAGTCCAAATAAACTTCTAATGTTGAGTGTCGAATGAGGTAGTTCTTTGTGCCATCTTTGTTTTATCTCAGGATGGATTGTCCTGTTTTGTTTATGGCAGATTTGTCCAATGATAAATTAGTAAACCTTCAGGTGTATATTGTATCTTATATGTGTGTGTGTATGTGGGGGTGTTTTGCTATACTTGCGAGGACTTGAGTTGGGTTGCACACCAACATCTTGAGGACTGTACTACATTTCGAGGACTTACACACCAGTCCTCGAAAATTTTTTTCGGAAAATGGTTGAGAATGATCATATGATACCAACCACGTGTTTTTGTAAAAGTCCTCATAAAGTCGGTAATGTTTGACATACAGTCACAGTCCGTGTGTAACAGTCACACAATTTGCAGCCTTCTTTTGGCGCTTGACTAGTGTGCAAACTATTAGCCAATCAGAATGCGTGTGATTTCAGACTGTCATCCAATCAGAATATCGCTGGTTTGCAGTGTCGCTATAAATTTATATACAGATAAATGCGACTTTTAAAAATAATTACTGGTTTTAAAAAAAAATAATTTTGTAATAGTGGCAAACTTGCGATGCCAGAATAAAGTGCGATATTTTAAGCCCGGGGCGTCCGTTTGTGCGGTGCTTTGGTGCGTTTTTGTTTAACCGCGTACATTGATTCCATTCCTGCAAGAGTTAGCCTAATACACTAAATTCTTGGAAGATGGCAAGACATGCTGGATCAAACTGGTAAGTAACGAAAAACTTCTTTTTCAAGTTTTTAACTGTATTCCTCTAAAACAGCTTCTAGATTTTATATTCGTTATTATTTGTGACAACTTGGTTTTATTCCATTTCCACCAATGAGCTTATCAGTTATCGTGATGATCATACACGTTTCCTAGTTCTAATGAACAGAATTTAATAGATATGCCAGATCAAATTGTAGATAATACTTAGATAATTTCTCGAAAACAACTATTTACTACTGTACTTTTTTCATTTACGAAAAGCTGATGAACACATCTCGCAACGGTGTATACAAACATCCGAACGCAATAACGTGCACAGTAGTATACCATTGCTGAAATGTGTTAAATTTGCGACATTTTTGAAAGAAAATAACACTTACTATTAATAGTGCCTAATACAGTTGTTACATAGTTTTAATGCTTAATCTATTGCAAACAAAAAGCATATTAGTAATGATTTTATTACTATGTGTTCTCGTCACTCGTAACGTTTTATCTATCACGTATCTTGTCTTGAACTATTCTTATTTACCGTTATCTGATATTTTGATTAACTTCTACATGGATAATTTATGTATCTTTAAAATTACTGTTCGTACTGAAACGTATGAAAATAAATACCTTTGATTACGTACTTGTATATGAACACTGCCATATTGTTTCAACTTACATAATTGGTGTCTAAACCATTACACCTGTCAAAAATGTTTTGTTTTTTTGCACAGAGAAAATGTATTGTTTGATGAATGTGTATTATTCATAGATCTCACATTAGGGGTCATCCATATAGTACATACGCAAAGATCTGCAGAATGTTTACATTTAGGCCATTATCATGCATAATTCATGATACTTACAATCAAACTACATGTATATAGCTGTTTTGCATACTGAGTTGCACAAATCTCACACATCACGAAACTTAGCATAATAAGAAAAATGTAATAATTAATAACCACAACATAATAATCCACTTTAGAAATCAATATTAAATCAATAGTAATATGTTTTTATTACTAATAACTGAAGCAATAAACTCTTATGTAAATTGCAATACACGCTGTTAATATTAGATTATGGCACTGTTTGAACTGTCACCGAAATGCGGTTTCCAGCTTCTTTTTAGTTTCATGTTGCATCACTTGCAGAAAAGAAAGTACAATTTATTATAATTTATATAACATATACTAAATATAACAAATTTTGAATTATTTTGTGTACATTTGATCTAGCTTAATGTGTTTTTTAAAATCGTTCAATATTATGTTATCAGAATGTACAGACATTTATTTCCTGCAGTTTATACAATATACATGTACTTTAATTATCATGTGAAAATCAGTAGTGAAAATAACGATTACAAAACAAGACACCAAACAGTTTACAACAAACCGCATTCGTATTTGATGCAAAACAATACTGCACAAGTTTTGATAGTTACCCCATGCACGACCACAGCAGGATCAGATGAAATGTTGGGGAGGGGTTTTCCAAAATTACAAAAGGGTCTCAACTTATGTGACTCTTTACCTAAAGTGCCTATTACCCAATACACATGACCAAGAATATAACTAGCCAAATTTCAAGTGACAAGTAACTGTACATTTACTTTGGGGTTTTTCGGATGAGGGGAATGTTGATAGATGTCCTGATGATGTCTCTGTAATATCTTGTACCATTTCTTTTGATATCCAATTATAGTATTATTGAAGTGTGATTTAAACTTGAGATTTGTATTATAAAAATGAAACATGTCATTATTTTTCTTATTTTAAATAAATTTATCTTGTGATTAATTTAATAACAAAGACAAAATATGCGGGTCAGAAGAAACAGTCTTGCCTCATTGAATGGCCAGTCATGTGCGGTACACATAGTTACTATTGAATAAGTATGCATGTTCATCCTCGTGATGTAAGTCATTATGGGATTTGAAAATTCAGAATGGGCTTTTTCATAACAAAATTAATGGCATTCAACTGGTATTCAATTGTCTACACCTTAGACTGTGTAAGGTGGTTCAGATTTTCTTTGAATAAAAACTAAAAGTATACAAATTGCAAATAAAATAAGTCTATAAACCTTCTCTAAACATAATAGGTGAGACATTTTTCTTTTACCGCTATGTGTTTTGGTCTTTCCTTGGATGGTCCTCATCCATCAGTCATTCAAATTTCAGTCAGTAAAACTTCTGTATTATTGACTGCACCATGATAATTTGAGCTAGATTTACCTGGAATAAATCCAAGTTATTCCCAAGCTGGCAGTGACATTATATATACTTTAAAAAGCTATTAATATTTCATGGTGTTACCTATTAAATAAAAAAGTAGACAAAACAAACCACCTGATAATATAATATTGCTGATGATATCTTTGCTCTTCTTGTATACAAATTTCTGGTGAACCTAGGTGAAAATCTTTGCAATAATCATTTCATGAATTCATATAAGCAGCAGAGAGGGTAAACCCTACAACTTTTTTAGACAAAATAAGGCTTCCTACGAAATCTCATTTAACCAAAAAAAATAAGTCTCCATTTAGCAAACGGAGACTTTACGATTTTTTAATCAATTTTGGACGCAACTATGTTGTCGTTCACCCTCTCTGCTGCTACTAGTTAACAGAAAATAATAAAAAGATTTCAACCGAATATTTGATCGAGTCCGATACGATATCGTGTCCGAGGATCATGTAAATTTATTGTTATAAATCCATGCGTGGTCGACTGAGCGTTACTAAAGAAATTTTTAAATTGATTGAAGTCCATATCAGAACACCATGTCTGCCAAATATTTTGTAACGTATGTGTATCAACGCCATTAAACATATCCATCACAATATGTAACAATTGTACCTAATCGTCTTCCATCGGATAGGAAAGCGTCTTTACGATTTACAAGTTTTCCCTGTTTCGTTAAATCCGTTACAATAAAATCGTATTCAGCAATGTCTATGATCAACCGCGAAGAATATTTTGCATTGTCGTATCTTCCACCCTGGGTAAATTTACCGATTATTCTTCGTCCAAAATCTTTTGCTTGTTCTTTTTTAATTTCAAATAACTTCTTAGACCAATTCATGATTTGTTGTTCATTGAAAATCTCCGATTTTCCATTCGAAGAATTTCCATCTGGAAACTGTTTTCGCTGTTCGCTAATTATACGATCTAGATCGGGTTGTGGTAGCCAAACTTCTTTCTGAGCTAGATAGCATATAATAGCTTCGGAAACAATCAACGATATTAGCATACCACAATCAATCATATATCGTAGTAACACTATTGGCATCCAGGCCTTTTCAGATATATGTCTACCAAGCCAAAGATAACTACACGGATGTAACCCTGTAGCGAATTCGAATGATATCACACGAGCGAATCCAGTTAAATCAAATCAGGCAATGGACCATTAATCGCAACATGAGTCATTTCATGCGTGGGGTGTCCAAATCGTTTAAAATAGTTACTACATTCTCCATACCCGAGAAAACTTCCAGGATAACACGCGGATATATCAATTGAAATCATACCGCCACGATGGTATTTTGTATTCCACAGTCCTCTATGACCAAATTCGATGCAACTCAATTTAACGTCCTCGAGAAAATCACTTCGTGTTGGACGCCATGAGTTTTTTTCTCTTGCGAAGTGAGCTACCACTGATGGAATAGTAAAACTATCCGTTAATAGTTTTTCATGGGAACTCTCCGGTGAAAAATCACTAGCGATTTTTCTCATTCTGTTATCTAATTCTTCAACACGATATAATTCACCATTTGGTCTTACAAATTGATCAAATCCTATTTCGGGATCTTCATCACTTCTAAGTAACCACACTGACACAGGATCATCTTTACACAACGCATGACTAGCATCGAATAATTTCTCATAATAAAAACATCCCCGACGAATTCTGGGGGGATATATCTCACGGTTCGTTCTCGTGGAAATATTGTTACTGCAGGTGTCCACGCGTGTTTGTTATGATCAATAATTTGTATTGGCGCTCCATTTTTGTTATATTTCGGTTCGTATAAAACTTCTCCGGTTATCGTCATAACGGTTATTGGGAATCTTAATGATGTTTCTAATTTAGCTATATCAGAAATCTTTGCACCGTGCTGTTTCACTGTCAGTTCCCATTCGGTTATTTTTCTACGTCGCAGATCAGTTAGTTTATTTCCTCGGGATGCATTTGTGAAGTGTTCCATTACCCGTGTTGCTACACAATTCAGTGAACTAGAATATTTCATAGGAGCTAGTTTTGCAATATCGGGTTTATTATTTAACGGATATATCCCATAAGCAATGGCTGTTACAGGATAAGATCTTTCGTAATATGGTTTGTCAATTCCAGTTAGAATTCCTGGTTTGGAATCTCTACTTACAATGACAGTTTTTTTATCCTTGAGGATTGGTTCAAATTTATCCCATATAATCCATTTGCCTTCGACTTCGAAAATGAATTTTATTCTGAAAAAAATACTTCTGTTGGGAATTGCTTTGTTGAAAATCTTTGATTTTCCATGAAAATCCTTTGGATTTTACACCCTTGGATTTCCAGCCCCTTGGCGGGCCAAGGTGTGAAATTATCTCAGCTGCTCTTTCATCGTTCATAGTAGCATCGATGTTGGGTACATTGACATCTTCATCAATAATTCGAAATGTCGACCAACAGTATGCTGCACCGTCTCGGTAGAATTCATTAAAACACTCTCTGATTTTACTTAGTATAGTTCTATCACCGATTAGACGTTTTGGTGTATCAGAGACTCTATCGAGATTGAATTTAGTATTTTTCCAAGGCTTAATTTTCGATAATCTGTTGAACTCCTCCATGTTATATTCAATTAATTTAGTATTTTTCCAAGGCTTAATTTTCGATAATCTGTTGAACTCCTCCATGTTATAATCAATGAATTTAGTATTTTTCCAAGGCTTAATTTTCGATAATCTGTTGAAATCCTCCATGTTATAATTAAAACAAGTATTTAAATAGAAAAATATAGTATAATGAATCACTGCAAGTGGCTAATGATTGGATCTACAACCCCGTGTAACAAATCATGCAGAAACGAATTCTGTGGGTATCATTTACAAAGCGTTCGCAACGGTTCTTTCGGTCCTCTTCCATGCCTCCAATGTGGGGCTGGGGTAAGGGGAAAATCACAATTATGTCTCAGTTGCGGCGGCAAACGATACAGGGAACTAAAACGCTATTATGACAAACGAATAAAAAATGCAGTCATTGACCCCAACGATGACAAAATCATAAAAAACCCTCAAGATTATATCAAGAGGTTTATAATTAAAACAGATATAAATTAGACAAATAGTATTATTATACAAATGAGCCAAGATTTCAGACCTCATCCAGTTGTCAGGCACCGCATACTTAAAAAACCGGTTGGATATCTGAATAATATGGGATATTTGATGTTTACAGCTGTGAGGAAGAAGTATCTATGTCATTGAATTATTTTTGAATGTTATAACGGATTGATTAAATATGGCTTTGTGATTGATCACATAAATGGCGTGAAGACTGATAATTGTCTTGTGAATCTTCAAGCCGTCTCACAAAGTCGGAATGCAAAATTAGGTGGAACTGGCAGGCACTCAATACGCCCTAGGGGGGTCAAATCGTTTGATTTAGAAAATAATGAAGAGAGAAGATTTCAATCAATAAATGAAGCCAGTACATATTTTGATATTTGTAGGTCTTCAATACGATTTGTTGCAGAAAATATAATTAAAACTGCTCTGTCGAAAAAAATGGTCATAGGATACAATTTTCATTATCAAGGGAGATAAATCGTACAATAATAAAATCTCATAACAGAGTTACGTCCCTTGAAGTTCAATTACTACTACGTGCACACAGGATACAATTTTCATATATTAAGGGAGATAAATCGTACAATAATAAAATCTCATAACAGAGTTACGTCCCTTGAAGTTCAATTACTACTACGTGCACACAGGATACAATTTTCATATATCAAGGGAGATAAATCGTACAATAATAAAATCTCATAACAGAGTTACGTCCCTTGAAGTTCAATTAATATTACGATTAATTAATCATTTTACGATGAAAACAATGAAATATACGCTGTTATTTAACAACTGTATTATTTTCTTTAATGTTTCATTTAAATATTTCGTCTCATTTAAATGTTGTGAAACAGCATTAATAAGTAATAAGGAAATAAAATAACATACCCGTGAATCAACGCTGCTGTATGAGTTACCTTATATAGCATATGAAAGGTAGAAAGCTGGGGCTAACCCTAATGCGACCGATCAAAACTAACCAACGCCATTAACCCGGGCGTGTGGTTGTCTTTTGTTCACAATCATGCAACCGGGTTAATTTAATTGGGTTGCTTTTGATTAGTTGGTTGGCCGTAGAAAATCCGCCCCGTAGTTTCATGTTTGTGCTGTCTTGTGACGTCACCCCAAGCATATCTTCTGGGCGGTCTAAGATGACGTTTGTCACCTTAGGCCTCCCGCCGGAGATGTATGTTTCGGGTCCCCTTGGGCTTACTTGGATGTGAAGGCAACCAAGGAGTTCCAAAGATGTGCTGTCCTAACCTCTGGGTCTCTTTCACGTTATTTGACGCGAAAGGGGTTTCCAAATGGGGTTTTCATGTATGAGCTGTCCTAACCTCTGGGTCTCTCTGACGTCATAGGGGCGCCAGCGGGGTTTCCAAATGGGGTTTTCATGTTATGTGCTGTCATAACCTCTGGGTCTCTCTGACGTCATAGGGGCGCCAGCGGGGTTTCCAAATGAGTGTTATTTTTTTTTTATACTTAGAGATACAGTATACTATAAAAATATGGATATCAAAGATGTAAATGTTATAATTGCTGAAATCTCAAATTTAAAAAATAGAGGGGTAGTATCATCTGAAGATCTCGACTGCGACAGGATTGCCTCGGAATATGAAGACATTGAGTATCAGTTTAGTAAGGGTCGTTATGTTTTACCCAAGATGTACAGGCTCGTGAAAGGAATTCAAAAGTCCATCAATGCTTGTTTGTACGGTAACGACATTAATGTATTTATAACGCTATTTAGCACCGTTGAAGCAATACGTCAAAAGCTCGGCCAAGAGTATCAAAAACGAGCTGAAATTAGTTCTAAGGTTCGTGATCTTAGAAAAATATTAAACGAGGAAAAACCAGTATCTTAACCAAGTGAGTGATAGGCTTTCAGTAAATTGTATTAAAAAATATTTTTTTTAGCGTTTTTTGTAACACTCACATAGGATTTTCTCCTGAAAGGATACTCATCAGTTTGGGCTTGCTCATGCAGTTATGTGCATAATGGATGATCTGGTCGTAGTAGCAAGTAATCACCGCGATGCCTCCATTTTCACGTAGTTGTTGTTGTTGCCGCGTCGTTAACACAAATCGTTCATCGCCGTTCTCAGATATTACAATTCTGAAACCCCCAGCGATGTTATTTCTGAAACACTCGCGGATAGCGTCGTACAGTTTAACCCTGTCGAAGATGGATACGTTAGCTTGATGGTACATTATTTAATAACTCATCTTTTAATTGTGATAGTTTCACATTTGAAAATTCAGTTCACAAACAATATATGGTAGGTGAATCACTTACAACTAGATTAGCCCGAGAGCGGCTAGCAGCAATTAAAAAGTTTATACCGGTTCGAGACAAACTTCGCGAGAAACTTCAGCAACGACAACAAGCGCAGACTGACTTTTCTGTGTCAAGTGAACAACTGTTTACTCCGATAACAAGTGCGACTAAAGATGTGAAAAATTAACTGAAGCAGCGATATACGGAGATATTCCTGAGCGAGAACGAGCAAAGAAGGCGCCGCTGCTTGATACGCTTGAAAAGATAGCAGCAGAGACCAAACAAACGCGCGCAGGGATACAACAGCTATCCAGTGATATAAAAACCCAAAACGAAATTGAAGAACAACAAGATGAAGCTGGAGGAAAAGACTATTCACCTGAGAATATATTTACAGTCGCAGCATTAAATGAAATTGAAGGAATCCGTACTGATTACGAATTAGCTGATTTTGCTAGAGAAAATTTTCCAAAGGGTAAAAGAGAGAAATTATTAAAAGACGAGTTTAAAATTTTTATAAGAGGCACAGGCACTTGGGCATCAAAAATATATTTAGCGAAACACGGCAGGAATAAAATCTCGGCGTTGCATCACCCTGGTTATGGTGACTTTCTAGATGCGGTTAAAGGCGGTCCACAACCACCACGTTATACGGAGGATCCAATCCCGGAAGAAATAAACATAAAAGCAGAAGCCGGTTCTAAGAAAACAAGCGGAAAAGGATATTCAATTAAAAATCCTTTGGATTTCAACGCAACCGTGACATGGCCTGGTAAGATTCTCAGTGATATATCACGGTTAGAGGTTCTCATCGGAGGAAAACGAGCCGGAAATAACTCACCGGAAGTAATTAATGAAGCAGCTGATATCTGCAGACGATTATTTGCCGGCGGTATCATGGACATTAATGTATATCGAGAACTCATTGCTGAATTAGTTGAAAATCACAGAGACGCCCATGGTTATGATGAAAATCTTATGGATCTTAGCGATTGATCATTAATTGAAAAACTACTAGTTTTATAACAAGATGATTATACACTACAACCATGATAAACCTGTAAGCGTCTACGTGGTGAACTCCCGATTGCCTGTTTATAGAGCATATTACGGAGATGGTTTCGGCAATATCATTGCGGGGTTATTTACAAGAATGGCTCCCAAGGTGGCGCCGTTAGCTAAACAATTATCAATGAAAGCCATTGATATTATTCGTGATAAAGGAACCAGCAAAATCGGAGATTTCGTTGGAAATCTTGCCGGAAAGGCATTTTCTGCCGCGAAAGATAAAATAACATCATTGGTGCGAAAGAAACCAGTTGTGCTGCCATCAACTACAGTGATGCCTGCAAAAATCAGCAAAGCAATAAATAGTGCAGTGGAAGAAAAACTAGCGTCGCTGGCTGCTTCGGTGACTCCGTCACAATTGACGGCTTCACCGGTAATACATAGCGCTATCATGAGCGCGATAGCAGGAAGTGATTTGAAACAAAAAAGAAATTCGAAAAATTTTCAACGACGATGATTACAAAGAGTTTCACAATTGAAAACACTAGTATTTTAATAATATGTTTAAACAACAGGCTGATCCCGCTCTTGATATAGAAGCCCCTGTACCCAAGGACAATTCCGTCCGCGATTATAAATTTTATTCCTATCATGCAATACAACCCGACCTACGATCGCGAATTGAACTTCAAGTTCAAGATACCAGTAAATACTTTTTGCCATGTGAAACATTTATTGAAATCGAGGGAAAACTCGTAACAAATGTTGCAGCTGATACCCCATATGCAGATGATCCAAATATCCGAGTTGGTTTTGTTAATAATGGCATAATGGCGTTATTTGAAAGTGCAAGATATCTCATTGATAGAAAAGAAATTGAATCAATAGACCGTGAAGTTGACGTTGCAACAACAATAATCGGGCTAGCAAGATACTCCGATGATTATACAAGATCGGCTGGTCCATCTATGATGTTTGCAAAGGATACCTCTGATAACGCTGACCACCTTCAATACATTAAAGTGTTGACACCGCTCGACACTATAGTTGATAATCAACGAGAAGCAACTAATCCAGAACGTCGAGCTAGACCCGGAGCTGCGTTTGATATTCTCGGAGGCGTTAATGGTAATTTCAATTTAGGATTTGCAACACGAAAATTATCATTGTAAGGACAGCAGCGATATTTTTCATGTGCGATTCCACTCCATCACATATTTGGATTCTGCAGAAATGTCAGAAAAGTCATCTATGGAGCCAAACACACAATCGCGTTAGTGCGAAAAGGCAATGACAATGATGCAATTTGGCGTACTGGTGCCGCTGATGGTAAAGTTGTTTTGAGTAAAATAGTATTGTGGATGCCAGTAATGACACAATCAATTACCACGGAAGAGCGGCTACTTTCATTTATGGGCACAGGTGGCAAATCATTGATAAGTTGGCTAACAACAACAACTGATGCCAAAGAGGATAATGTTGCTGATACATTTACATGGCACCTGGCATCAAAACAAGGCGTTTCAGCTCCACGTCATATATTTATAGCGCTGCAGAATCGGGATCGATTAGGCTCCCAAGAACGCAGTCATATGATATTTGATCGATTAGGAGTCAAGGAGGTTTCAATGAGAATAAACGGACAACAAGAACCATCTGAGGATATACAGCTTAATTACGAAAACAACCATATAACACGTGTGTATCATTGGATGCTGTCATTTATGGCCCGTGATCAAAATGTTGATACTGGTTTACAAATATCGCAACTTGATTTTAAAAACCTATATCCGATTTATTACTTTTCGCTGGAGCATCTTGATTTAACAAGGCAATCCGTTGTTGACATACATTTTCGAGCTCGTATAGATCCTGGTGGTGTCAATTATAGAGCGGTTGCTGTCATTCTCAGTGATAAAACAATGCTACTTGAAGGGGCTGGCGGACGAATGAGAATCATTGACCCACCAGTGGAAAATCTCTGATTTTCAAAAATATGTAAATGAAACTTGAAGAGTTTCCAATTAGATCAATTGAAAGCATAAATGTGTTTTACAATAAAATGACATATAGTGTTGTTAGTGTCAAGCTGACTGATGGTCAGGTCAAGAAATTGCGATCAAAATCCGCTAAAGAATGTGGAACAACAATAACATTGAAACCAGCGCAGATGTCCGGCGGTACACATCAAATATCATTAACGGATCGTCAAATAAAACATTTAAATGATGCAATGAAAAATAAGCGAGGTGTTCAAATATAATTTTCGAAAGCTGCAATCGCGAACATGATAAAATCAGGTGGCATATTTCCATTGTTAGCTGCAATACCAGCATTGATTGCAGCGGCTGCTCCAGCAGTGGCGAAAGCGGCTGCGTTGGGAGCCGTTGGGACCGCTGCAGGGATGGCGTTGAAAAAGGCAACTGGGAAAGGATATAAAAAAAGGGAAAGGGTCTAAGACTACCAGGAACCCCGTATTCATGGTACAGCGGGAGATTCGTAAAGGGATCGGGTCTAAGAATACCAGGAACGGTTTATTAGTTGAAAACCCAATTGTTCCCATGTCCAATTTTGATTTAATTGATGCTGCTAAAAAACTAGCGATAAAAATACTTCAGAGGGGTTTTTATGAGAGATCAGTTACCAAGAAAACCAAATAACGTTGAAACCGGTATCATCAATCTTGATAACAGCAGCGGATCGGGAACTTACTGGGTTGCATACGCGATTGATCCACGTGAAATTGTCTATTTTGATTCATATGGGTTAGCTCCGCCAAGCGAGTTTATGCGGTATATAAATTATTCGATGAAACTCAAAGAGTTTCCGATTTTGTATTCCACGCTGCCAACACAACAATTAATTGATCCACCGATATGCGGCCGTGAAGTATTAAATGTCCTCGCGGAGATTTCATTAAAATCCTTTGGATTTCCGTGGAAACCACCTCATATTGTTGTAAACGAATATACCAGTGGGAAATTACAAGGTAATTTTAGAGAATCAATAAATTGAAAATACTAGAGTCTTTATAATAATGATTAATGTTTGGGTAAATCTCTGTCAATGTCGAAACCCACGGCGGAAACATCTGCGGGTTCTATCAAGGATGTAAAAAAGATAATTGAAGATGAAATCGCTGAGACGTTAAATTTAGTAAGTGTTGACCCGAACGAAATAGTTGTATTTCAAGATCGCCAGGGTAAATTGAAAAGCAGTGATGTATCATTGGATGACATTTTAAAACGACAGCGCGATGCCGCTGAAAACTCTATTGCGCTGTATTCCAACGATGGACAACTTAAACCAGGCGAACTTGTGTCTACGATCACTGACGCGATTGACGCCCACGACAGCATGATTGTAACCCGCGGCCGTGAGCTGGATGATCTTATACGAGGTTATAACAATTTTCGCAAAAATGTCGTACATAAATTCTTTGGAACCCCGCTTGTGGTTGGCATGACTCTCGCTGAAATTAAAAACTATCTATCGCTATTCTTTTTTAACAAGGACGCGGGAAGGATGATGAATGAAAATGAAATCAAGGCAAATTATGTCCATATTTACAATGATATTTCTAAACTAATAGAAAATCTTGAAAAGGTACAAAAACCTACTAACGACGTCATTGTTAAGTTTTTTGGAACCACACTTGTGGCAGGTATGACTCTCGCTGAAATTAGCGAGTTTATCGGCAAGCATACTCACAATGCCTACGTCGCTAATAGTTTCTTTGGTGTCCCGGCTACATCAACGATGACTCTCAAAGATATTAATATGTTTATGGTGAAAAAAACAACACTTAATATCATCGTTAATAAATTTTTGGGGAGAACACCTGTGTCTGAAACCACATCGTTGACAGACCCAACCCTCGCTGAAGTTAAAAAAGCTATTGACGCACAAAAACGCACCAGCGAATTTGTTAATACGTTCTTTACGGATTATGGCTTATATATCTTAAAGACCAAGCAAAGCTTAACGCCAGAAATCTTCTGGCTTCATTCTTTTCTGACAGGGAGCCGAGGAGTGTAATAGATCCTACCAGAATCAGGGCAAATTATCTCGATATTTATAATGATGTTTTTAGACTAAAAGCAAACTTTGAAAGTATACAAAACCCTCTGGAGTTATTCTTTTTTAACAAGGAGGCGGTGAGGACGATAAATGCTAACGAAATCAAGGCAAATTATCTCGATATTTACAATGATATTCTTAAGCTAAAAGAAAATTTTGAAAAAGTACAAAAACCCACTAACAACGTCGTCGATAAGGTAAAAATTCCACACAGCGTAAAAATCGTTGATAACATCGTATACACAGTTGCCAGTGGGACCTTTGATTGGATCCAAGGAAATGAAAATAGTTTATTTTTTCACAGCAAATATGGTAGTATACCGTGTTGTTATCGATTTACAATAATAAATCGCCGTAAATTTGATTTGGGAGTCAGCCCGATGTATATAACAGGCGTTAACACAGTGACGTATATAAACGATATGATACCAGCAGCACCCGACCGAATAAGATCCCTTATCCGAATTGATATAACTACATCCGACGGGCCAGCGGCAGAGATTAGGGAGTCGCTACCCTGGATGCTAGAATTCGTATCCGGTATTCCCCCACCGACCATGAATCCAGGTACACAATCGAATAATTGAAAACACTAGCGGGTTTAAAATAACAATGACATCATTGACGGAGTCAACGAAATCAATAGTCCCGTTGACGGAGTCAGCGGTATCACAATCTCATCGATATCGATTCGATACCGTGAAAGAATTTTCCGCGAACTTAAAATCACTTTCTGAGCGCTATCGTGAAAAAATGAAAAAATACCGACGCAGCGTAGCAATCATCGACATCACCGTGTATTCGGTGTCCGGTGTGATGGCCAGCGCCGGGGTTATTTTGTCGACGGTGACCATGATGGCTCCGATTGCAGTTCCAATTGCTATCTCCGCGGCAACAACAATTGCGGCAGTCGCCACCGCGATAACTAAAAAGTTATCATCGTGTTCTCAGAAAAAACTCGCCGATTACACAGCTCGGTACAAGGTGGTATTTGACGCATACTCGAAATTATCCGAGTTGATCTCGCTGTCGATAGATAATTCGTTCTATCCTATGTTGAATTTTCCACGATGACCCAGTTGTATAACTCCATGATGTTGAAATTGGAAATTGAAGACAGCGTTAACAATAATGTCACTACAATTCAACGAATTGCATCTGCTTCAACGAATCACGGAGAATACCACTCCGATACGAACAAGCATGATATCAATAACATCACCAAACCCTGAATTTAGTGTGAACTTCCCTTCTCCGATTCCAGTGCGTGAGATCGAGCTGGCAAAATTACAAGTATATCATAGCTGGCCTAATATCAGGTCGGTTGCATTTGGTGGTCTGCAACCCAATAACGCACTGGTGTTCTCGTATAAGAATAAACCCGATGGTACTCCAGCGTGGGAAACTGTTTCGTTACCAACTGGGTCGTACCAAATTGAGCAAATCGATGCTGAAATTCAGCGTAGAATAAAATCAATCACTGGAAAAGAATCAAAAATAGCTATTAAACTTCATGAACCGACGCTCTCGTCGTCGATCGAAATAAGCACAGAGGGATACGTTGTAGATATCTGTAACAGCTCGTTAAGAACAGTGTTAGGATGGCCTGAAAAACCAACGGAAAAATCCGCCACCGTCTTAACCACGGACGTACAATCATATCATGAAATCAATCCCAGTTATCGAGATAATTTATCTGATATAAGAAAAGGAAAAATCGCCGATAGATTTATATTTACCAACAAAGACACATTGAAATGGGATTTTATCATTAAAAGAACAGCCGACTCATCTGTTACTATTTCATTTACGCTAACTGACATCCGTGGTTATTTTAATGAAATTAAACAATTATATGAAACACAACTAGAACAACTACGGAAAAGAAAATCGCAAAAACACGTTGAAATAATAAATCAACTTATATCTGACATGGAATATATCTATGAACTAATTATTCAAACAATAATTAATGACAACAGCGACAGTAAACAACGATTCCTAACTGATTAAAATATCACAGAAGACAATCTACGTAATTTCAAGTTTCCCAAATACAACGCTGATGAACTAGCAAGAATTGTTAGAACCAATATCAAGGCGCTACAAAAACCAGATTCAACTGTCCTCCTCAGGTATAATAATGATCCAGATGGTGGCGGTAGGCATTTTGCCCCGTACAATGTGCATATTTCAACGGTGATTGCGCTCAATTTAGTATGTGATGCAATTGAAGGAAGCTATCAAATTAATCTAGAGCAATCAAATCAAGCTCAGCAGGGATATATTCTTTATTCATTTGCACCAATAGCTCCTCCAGGATTCTTAATTATTGAAAACCCAATTAATCCTGTCTACATGCGATGCCATAATAATTCGTTAACGAGAATTAATTTCCGACTCACCGACCAGTCAAATAATTTAATTGATCTACAAGATGAGGTGTTAGCGATTAGTTTGTTTGTAAAGTCCTAAGGACTTCCATCAAATATTTGGTGGAAATCATTTTATTATTTTTTGTCAACTTGTAGCAGCAGAGAGGGTGAACGACAACATAGTTGCGACCAAAATTGATTAAAAAATCGTAAAGTCTCCGTTTGCTAAATGGAGACTTATTTTTTTTTGGTTAAATGAGATTTCGTAGGAAGCCTTATTTTGTCTAAAAAGGTTGTAGGGTTCACCCTCTCTGCTGCTCTATATTTTGTTTTAAGGGGACACAAAAAACGTCCGCATAGTGAAATAGATAAAGCATTGGAATCATGCAAGGTCGGCCTAGACCCAGCAGGATTTGTGGTGAAATATATAGATGACTATATAGGTATGTAATTAATATAATTTTACAACATTAAATAAATGCTTTTGTTATGTTTAGTAGGTACAGTTGTTTAAAACATTTTATGATATTACAACTCAAACATCTTTTTGAGGTTTGTTATTTGTTAATTTGCGTTATTTGTTAAATTTATTGATGATTGTATTTTGTGATTGATTTTGTGAACTGCATTATGCATAGTTCATATTGTTCAGTGAATATGGATTAAATATTAGGATTAATATCAATGAAGTTATTTTATAATTAAAAAAAATTAGTCTAGTACATTTGGTTTTAATTTGGAAACTCTTAGACTTCTTTGCAACATTAATGTTTCCAAAAGGAACTGACCTACATTCTGGCTCAAATATTGTGTCTTAGCTTTACATATCATTGTAGGTTATTTGTAAAATTACTCGTTCCTATTTTACTATCTATAGTATGGTGGAATCAGTCTATTGTCATGTTCTGTTTTTAGTTTTGCTGCATGTAACTTTTGAAATGATTTACTGGCATTACAAAGTGTTCAATTATCTTGGACTAAAACATTGATTTGTACCTTTAGTGAATTCTTGGACTTTTTTTATTACTGGCACATCAATCAGTTGGAGACAACAGGAATTCAATTAGAACTTTATTATTTAGGAATTGCAACCTTTTGGACTCTTTCAGAATTAATTTTTTTTAAAATTGACTTCATGATTTCATAGGTTTGCTGAGTTTTACAAAGGTTGTTTTGATCATTTCTATTATTTTAAGGCCATCAAGCCATTACTAACATTTCTGATTTCCAAACTCTTTGTCTTGTTTAAAAGTTTACTTCATTTTAGACTTTTATTTGAATTGTTTTATTTGTGCTTAAAACCCACCTACAAAATGGTTCTGAATTCATTTACTATTCGTGTTGATCACAAGAATGTGTATGGAGATATCATATCTTAGTTAATGGAAAATGATATCCCAAAAGTAAACAGGTCATCTCTAAACTGATTACTAAGTTTTTATTTATTGAGTACCATCTTTGTATGTCACATTTTGAAACTGCATGTAATACTATATTTAGTAATTAGTTTATCTTTTTCTTTCATCTAGTCACCCTGTATTTGTACAGTAACTTGTATCTGTATTTTATAATTGAAAGATCCAGTAATGAGTTTATCTGGGACTAATATACAAAAGTGACTGGAAACTCAACACAACCTCAAAAATTTATATCCTATTTTTGTTCTGCTATGCATAAAAGTTTGCCAATAGCCTGCATAATTCGGAGATCAGAAGATGAAAAATGTTGTGCATTCTAAGTACCTCATATACATTTATATCCATAGGACAACCTATTTGAAGATTTTAGTTGCCATTTCAAAGTTTACATTGATAAGCCCAGTACCTTGGTTGCCATGTAAATTGAAAACAAATGAATGTGAAGTTTATAGTAGAAATTGACTTTGACATTTAGTTGAGATAAATTAGAGAATAATTAAAAAATGCAAATGATTTTTTTATAGTGCATTACATAAAACTGTCTTCAGCCTCAGTAATAATTAATCTACACAAGTCTCAGGCAAGTCATTGGGTGAACATGGAACATCACTATATACCTGGCCTTCAATTTGAATCATTTTCTTCAGATGATAAGTCATATTAATAAGTCTTGGGCACATCCACATTTTTTATAGTGTGCTGGACACCAACTGTACTGCCAAATGACTTGTTTTTTGTTCTATCTCTGCATTATGTTTAGTGTTATTCACTGCATCATAATGGATTGTACAGTTATTTAAAATAATTATTAAGCATTTCATGTGACAGATTTGACTTTGTTAGTGGCCATGATTTGCCTTTGTTAACTGAGACATGTGATACATTCTTTACATTGGACATGGTGTGTTTGCTGCAAAGAGTGTAAAGAAAGATGAATACATTTTACAATATCAGGGACAACTTATTTCGTACAAAGAAGGTTACCAGAGAGAAAAGCTATATCATGAAAATCAGCTGCGAGTTTCCTGTTGTTTTTTTTTACATACAAGGAGAAGACAGTGTGGTATGTGTACTTTATAGTGCATTGATGTAATCAAAATGACAAGTACACCACTCCCTCGATAATTCTAGATTACTCTTACAACTTGGTGTACCTAATTACCTGCCAGCTTTGTTTTGATCAAAAGTGTTATTCTGCAATAAAATTAAAGATACCCAAAATGTTGACTACATAAAGATCATGCAGTTGAGAAATCTGAGGGATTTTGCTTGGCGCAAAGAAATCAAAGAGTAAATCACCAAAAAAATAAATGATTATTTCAAACAAAAGTGAATTGTAATTTGTCAAGAGTATCACAAACTGCATGTTATATCGTGTTCTAATTTACACTGTTTTAAATGTATAGACCCATTAAATCCATTTATGTAATGATTAACCCTTGTTTATTTTTGTTTTTGTTTTTACTCTACAAAGTATCCAGTTCAACGCAGCAATTAGAGTAAAGTGGTACACGTTAAGCGAATGGAAACCATGTGGAATAATATTTTTGACAATCTCAATATATTGTAATTTATCCTGAAATTAAAGTTACTTTATGAGGAAAAAATAAACAAACTACACAGTTATGAAGAGATATTTGATCACAGTTAATCCCAACATGATTATTAGTTGTGTATTCAACACCATAATCTGCCAACCAACCAACCTCTCTTTTGTGTTTAAGTTGATCCGTTTATTGATATCTTTTATAGGTCCCTCGATGACTCTCTTCTCACTTACAGTGTCATCAATGATTTTTAAACCCTGATGTGCGCGAGTTAGTAAGAGAGAGGTGTACATTGATTTATATTAAGGATACAATTTTTTTTGGTATTTTTGTTTATCATTGAACTCTCACACCTCGAGTAAATAATACATTGAGGTATACTTCTTGAAAGTACACTGTCATTTTCTTTCGCCTGCAAGCTAGTTGAAAAACTGTACAGCTGAACCAAAACCGATTTAGCATTAGGCACTGTGAGTAGTTAATATAGTCTAATTGATCTGATGTGCTTTTGACCTTCTTAGAAAATATCAAAGCAAACTGTCAGTAATCTTTTATAATCAGTAGTAATTAGTATCATTAAAGGCTAATTTGCTGTTTATCCATGACATAACTTTTGCATTTTGAAACTTTCTAATGTAATTCCAATTCTTGACACTTTTCTTAATAATTTTCTTGTGTTGACATGTTTATACTATTCATTTTTTCTGTGCATTGACTACAGATGTTACTAAAGGATATTTTTACATTTTTATCCTATTTCTACAGTGTTGATGCAACAAATAAAAAATTCTCCATTGGAAGAATGGTAAAGAAGGGAGTTGGAGCCATGGCAAATGCAAGGATCAGCATTTTACCTTTGGATGGGTGTCCGCATCTTTGCATGTTTGCAGTGAGAGATATTTCCCCAGGGGAAGAAATTGTATATAGTTATGATGTCCCAGGACTGCCATGGAGAAAGGTAATTTTTACAGTTTTGTTGCATTGAAATGACATTGTTACAGAGTGAACATTTTGTTTGTAATCAGGGTTTCATTTATAACATTGCTTAAACTTTACCAGTATTTATTATGTAATGCAATTCACTTTTTCAGATTCTTTAGTTGTGTTGTGTTTCTTGTAATCTGATGTAATTCATTTCCATAGATCTCCAATACAACAAATATACAATATTTAACTCAGATATTTTGCATTTAATTCATAAAGGAAAGAAAATCGAAAGCTGCTTTGAAATATCTTTGGTATCTTAATTTTCTGCATTCAGTATCTTTGTTATGTTAGGATGTGGTGTCAGTAGTATCAAACTGATTATAATTAATGAATACATTGAGGGTAATTTGCCATAGTAGGGACAAGTAGTAATTAATTTAAAAGGGCTGGACCATTGACACTTTCATTAGGAATTTTTGTAAAAATAACTTTTATTTTTATCTTGCTACACCTTTATTTACTTGCCAGAAATACTTGGGGGTGGGGTGGGGGTCTGCACAATTTGCATTTCTTCTTCATCATCCCATGTTCCATTATTGTTAGTTTGAACAGGCTAAGGACACACAATCAGGTATGTTTAAGCACGAAAACCAACGACACATAACATAAACTACTCATGAATGCTGTGATCTGTCAGTGTCAGTTGTTTGTGTAGTCCTTGTTTTCAACTGCTGTGCAGATGTAATTGACTTGTAATTTCCAACTTGTAATGTCTACTGTTTATTCCAACACTTATGTTTTGATATAGTCAATACATAGGTATGTAAGTTTAAAGCTAGGCACACAAAAGTTTGGTCAGTTGCCCAGTTTGTGTAGATTGTTCCGAAACATTTGGAAATATGAACTGAAATGAATTGCTAATTATTTTAAATTTGTTTTTGCTGCTGCAAGTATGTTAGAAGCAGAATGTAGTATTTATATGTTATTTTCACAATTCTGACCTCCAATATGGCTGCCAGATGAACAGGAGTGTCACTGTAATATTATCCAGAATGCCTGCCCATGCATTTGGCTTTAAATTATTTGTTGTTGTTGCTGGTTTCACTGATGGCCCATCATTAATGACATTAATCTAATTGACTATAAAATGTCTGTAAACTTGAACAGTGATATTGCCTAATTTGACATTAAAATGTTGCCATAATTTCTTTATAGCTCATGTATTCAAAAGATTTTAACGTTTTCTGTACATATTTATTTGCTTGTGATCCATTGTATGTTGGTGTTTGCACAAAAGAGAAAGATTTATCTAATTCATGTCTCACCTGTGCAGCATCATTCTCGTCTTGTGTTCAGCTTAGTTTAGAGAATTTCATTGACATGCTGTTTGATATATATGATGAATAACCTGTAGACTCCTTAAATTAACAATAATAAACAAAGCATGAACGTATCTCGTAGATATGTTAGAAAAAAACCTAGCAAACATTTTCAACAATAAAAAAGATATATAATACATTTCTCCGCATGAAACATAATTAGTGACATAGTGTATTTGCACCGATAGAAATATATGTTTACAAAACCACAAGATTTTCACATAAAAATAAAATAAATTATTGTTAATGCTAACATCTGTACTATAAAGATTGTTTAATAAAATCAGTGATCCCAAAACGTGGACTTTATTTTATGACAAAACTTATTGTTTCAGTATATGTAATTAATATTTTCTTAATGGCAACGTAATCCTTTTGTGATTTGATGTGTACCTAGAGAATGTTAACAATTAAACTTGTTTCTTTCTTTCATTGACTAGAGTTCAGATACTATATGGCCGTAATGGTGAGGTTAAATACCTAATGTTTACTGGGTTTGTAGATGATATTCGTTAAAGCAAACTAAATAGTATGTTACACTAATATATCTGTTATTGTGAAATCAAGATTCTAAATTTAATGCTTCCTATTGGCAATATTGGTTTCTTTACCTTACTTATATTGTAAACATTTGAAGAATTCCTAGTTAAAATAGTATCAATGTCTGGTGAATATAACATCCACAATTAAGAGGGAATATTTTTTTGTAGATAAAAGCTGCAAATCAATTCTCAAAGCAGTGAAGAAGAAAACGACAAGGGTACCGTGGACCCTAGAGGAGAAGGCAGCTGTCAAAAGACAACTGGGACAGTTCATTAGAACGGCTTCACTGCCAGGAAAAGCCGCATGTGAGGAGACCAAGAGAAAGGAGCAAGGTGTCCATGGATCCAAATAAAAAAAAATTATAAAAAATTCTAAATGTTAACCTTCAATGTTAAAGAACTAAGAATTTCACAGAGATAATACATATTTGCTGGCCTATAAGTCCATAATGTTGGATCATAAAGTCTGGTCTTTGTCTTACACTCTTAATCAAGTTGTGTTTGGAATTTGCCATTCAATTCATTTTTCATTGAAAAGTTAGAAGCCAATATTAGAAGGATTTCAAAATATATACATGTGTTTAAGTATTAAATTCTGGTGCATCCTATGTAATTGTGCAAAAGCAGCACGTACTAGTAATTTGATTACATATAATAGATAAGTTAGAAATGAATATCCATGACAAAGATGGGTATTCAATCCATTTCTATTGTAACTTGTGATATAATATGTTCTGATATGAGAGGTTTCCAGAGAATTTTAATCCGTATTAAAAGTTAGATGACAAGAGTGATCATACTCCTGTATAAAGGCAATGCACCACTTGTGAACAATTCCTTTTTGTCTAAATTGTGGTATCCATTGTCTCAAAATAAAAGTGCTTTGCAGTGGTAATTACATGCTAATCAAATATACTAATGCTTGGGTCAGGTCATTCTAGTTGAAACCTTTGTGAGATTAGTGTTCGGCAGACCAGATCAAAT
Organism: Unio delphinus; assembly: GCA_029339505.1. Lineage (NCBI taxonomy): Eukaryota > Metazoa > Mollusca > Bivalvia > Unionida > Unionidae > Unio > Unio delphinus. The sequence continues at coordinate 14,269,517 of JAQISU010000047.1, forward strand.
TGGAAGCTACCCATAGGATATTGTGAATAAGGTACCAATTGTCACCATTTTCTCAATTTGTGAGCCTGGAGGGTTGGCAGCTATGCATACAGTGTAAAATGCCTGAAAACAGAAGTTGCTGTGGTACATTTCACGCAGCATCACAAATTTTATCATATCTGTAACTCAGTAAATTGTTAGGTCATTTGTGGCTAATAGTATCAGTATTGTTTTAGATATTTTTTGTGAAGCAAATTAAGTACATTTAGCTACATTTAATTGTGCTGACCTGTAAATTTGTGGAGTTAAAGCTTGGATAAAATGCATGATGCGTGTGTCAAACTGACAAAAAAAAAGTTTAGGTATTGCTTTAGCCTCGTCTTATTATTATACTTGGCATATACTTGTTTATGAATGAAGGACAGAAACTGGCTAAGTTGACGTAATCTCCATAGTGACGTATAGGCCAACAAATAGGGTAGATTCTCCAGTTGTGTTTATGATGTATTCTTAGATTTTAGTTTGGTCATTTGATTAATTTGCATCCAGGCCCAGACATGATTTTTCTCCGCTTTAAAACGGAATTCCGCTTTTCTCCTGACTTGAATCCGATTTTTTTTATATAGTCCTTTTTTTAAAAATAATGTCCGATCCGTTTTTTTCCCCAGTTTTTAACCGTTCTTTTCAATCCCATTCCGCAACAACCCTTGTAACGTATTCGCTCCATATATTAGTTAGCCTGCGACTCTCATAAAGACTATTCTGATTGGTCAAAAGTATAAATTCATCCAATGAATCTTTGTGCACAGGAAACTGATGGTAACAGAAAGATGAAACGTGCTCGCAAACAAAAATGGTGTCCTTAGTTGTTGAGAGAGACGATGATACGAAATGTTTAATAAAGGTTTTAAAAAAACGTAAGGAAATAGCTGGAGCGAATCGTCGACGGAAATTTAGTTGGTCAGTTTATAAGAAAACTGAACACTCGAGAGCTGGCATTTTGTGCCTACTGCAATATATACATTACAGAAGTCATGGTTGTAGTTGCATACGGAAAAAAAAGAAGCCCTCTGTCAGAATATGTGCACTGCATGTTGCCAATACAAGCTAGAGCTGGAAATGAGAAAGGCTCTCGTTGAGAAGGAAAATAAACGAATGCACATTGAGTCAGCAGAATCATTGGTGATGAAAAGTAAGACTAAATAAATTTTTCTTAAACCCGCAAAAAGAGCTCACCTGGCATATCAAGAGGTTGTGTTTAGTGGACAAAAATACAAGTGAATATATGAGATTATTTGTATATATAGATGATGTATTTGGGTGTTTATTTTACATATTTGTTATGAAAAGAAAAAAGTATATGTTGGCAGCAAAAAATAACTATTTATTGACTTAATTACGATGTGACCATTGACATGCACATGAAATAACTTAAGTAATAATATTATTGGAGAACAAATTCATGTGACAATAAATATTGAAAAATTATTCAGATATTTTGTAAGTTTTTTAGTTTTTCAAATGATTAATTTGTTATATATTATGGTCACAAGTTGCACCAGGGGCAGATTTGTATGCATGTAAAATGCATTTTTAGTCAGGGGTCTTTGACCCTCGGAACCCCCTGATAAGTGACGTTGCCCCTCGAGACCCCGTTGGGGGAGTACCACCAAAGTATACTTTGCCAATAAGTACACTTTGTACAAATATATTTCAATGCTGCCTTGGCCATATTGGTCTACTTTCTCTTCTTTGGCAATTTATACTAACCTAATTTTGAAAGGTTAACATCATGTCTGCAGGGCATGAAAGTTTCAATTTGTGTTCAGATGTACAGTTTTGTTATTTGCTTTCTTTAAATATATTTTACTTAAGCAAATACATTTTCCAGGCAGTGAAGTCCTTTTGATATTTGTCACTCATTAAGAAACATTGAAATATATTGCCATGTTTGAAAAATGTTTGAAAAATATATATTTGAATATTACCCCAGAAGATAGTGTTGTCTCTGACATCATGATTACTTCAGTATGATAATTAGTCATTGTGGTTTCTTAACATGATGTTTAAAAAAAATGTTTTTTTTTTATATAATTACAATTATGTTGTTCCTGTATATATTTTTCATATTAGTTTTAAAGAAATTTGGATTTTAATTTCTGTACTCATAGTACATACATGTTTACTTGGGTAAGAAATATAATGCAGTTTTGAAATGGGGTATTGCATCCTGTAAATGCCAGTACAGTACAATGTCTTTTCTCCAAATTAAGTTTGTCTGATATTTGTGAATGCAAAACTTAATAAAATCTTTCAGAGGAATTGGTTTATGTAACAGTTGTATTTGTCATATGTTTAAAATGTCAATCAATGAGATTATGCCACATCTACAGATTTTACTTGCATTTTACCTCCTGTTTTGAATGTGTTCAATGGTCTGCTATCATTTCTCATTTATTATTAGAATTATGCACTGTTTGGACTCAAGGGGGAAATCTAACTGGAATTATGGTACAGCTAACTTAAATTGTGTTTGCTTCTTTCATTGAATAGGTAGAGATGAAATTATTTGAATTACTAAAATGCATTTACACTTTGCGAACGAAATTGTCTTGCTTCTTCATGTTCCTTCCAAAAAGAAATTGACAGTGTGATGTTTCATCATGGTTGGAACAAGGAAATACCTTATCTTTTTATAATTGAGATTGCCCATGCAGATATTAATTAAAAAAGATGATGTTTTCAAATAACAATGCAGCAGTGTTGCATGTCTTCCTGTGATGCCATTTTTGTCAATACTCTTACACCTTAGATGGAAGTTGATGTCCTGTTATTCATCAACCCTCAATGGTACAGTTGTTTTAATTTATTGTCTTAAATACCATTGTAACCAACATTTTGAATGTTCACAAGTGGACTTAATATGCAGGCTGTGGCCAGCTTCTCATATTTATTCAATAATGGCATACATAATGACTGAAATGACTTTATTTGGGTTGCATCTTTTATATTAAATATTTTTTGGAGATGAACATTTACTTTATGCAATGAAATATGTGTCATATTCATACATGAATCTCTGGCTCAATTAAATTATAATGCAATCTAACCATTTAATGTCTTTTTTTTTCTTTTTCTTCTCAACTTTCTACTGTTTTTTATTTTTAATTTGTTAGTTTCAAACAGTATTAGGTAGGTGGCCATAGCAGCTCAGTAGGTGGATCACTGCATTTTGTAATTCAATGGTCATGAGTTCAGTACACTGGAGAAAAAAAGCAAAGCCTGACTTTTACATCCTAAATAAGAACACTGACCAGAGTTGTGCTCAGAGACAGGCAAAGTACCTGATAATAAAAGACTGAAAAGCTCATGTGTCTATTAATATTTTAATTGTGATGGGTTTGGTAGAATTGCTCACAGTTGATATAGAACATTTCAACATAAATGGCTTATAATTCTCAATCATAAAATCAGACTGATTTGTTTTGTTTGATCCAACAACTTTATTGCTTTCAGTACAGGACTGTGACATTGGCCTCCTAATATAGGAGCCTTCGGATAGTCTGTCTCTATTATGTTGTTTATATTTCAATCTTTTGTAGTCAGAAATAGCATGTACTTTCTCGTTGCAATATAGATTTATCCCGTTTCCATTTTGAAATTTTCTAACTTGTTCATAAATATCAGGAACCAACTCATCACGCCTCAAGATATGTACCTTAACCACATCATAATTAACACTTTGTTACAATGAGGATGAAGTGTGGATTTTATTAGTTTTGCCAATAAGTACACTTTGTACAAATATATTTCAATGCTGCCTTGGCCATATTGATCTACTTCCTGTTCTCTGGCAATTTATACTAACCTATTATTTATGATAGCATCAAAACACAAGCATATATGTAAAGGAAGGGTTGCTTTTCACTTTCCAGTTAAGTGAAAGTTAAAAAATAATTTTCTAACTTGATGCCTCTAACCTATTATTTATGATAGCATCAAAACACAAGCATATATGTAAAGGAAGGGTTGCTTTTCACTTTCCAGTTAAAAATTTTAAATCTAAATTGCATTTCTCCATTTTCCTTTTCTTTCTGTTGTTTATCTCTTTTTAATATATTATTTCCATTTGCCTATAGACCACTCCAGTCGCTTAGTGGCAAGAGCGTCAGTCCTAGATTGGGGTGGGTGGGGGTGCTGGTTCTAACCCAGGTCGTCATATACCAAAGATTTGTTTGTTTGTTTGATTAGGATTTTTAACGTAGCTTTAACAATTTTTCAGTCATATCGCTACGATGTCTGCTGTGAGGCAGTTTATAGTGATGTCTAGCACTGAGGCATCATGCCGCAGACATGTAGCATGATGTCCCACCCAGTCATATTATCCTGACACCATGCCGACCAGTCCTAACACTAACATCTTAATGCTGAGCGTCAAGCGAGGCAGCTGTTAGTACCATTTTTGTAAGTCTTTGGTATGACTCGGCCGGGGATCGAACCCACGACCTCCCGCTTCCGCGGCGAACGCTCTAACCACTAGGCCACCGGAGCGGTCATATACCAAAGACATGCGATATATACTCAACGGTAAGAGTTTAATGTTGGCACTTGTTATCCTGGTGTTAGGATAATGTGTTTTGGTAGGACATCAGCATGATACCCAAATGCTAGACAACACTATATACTGCCATGCTGCAAACATAGTGATATGACTGATTTTTATTTTTTAAAGCTATGATAAATATCCAGATCGTACACATGCACATAACTCAATTTGCATAGCTTCTCGCTCTCTTTTTTCTAAAATTGCAGTTGACTTTCTCTTCAAATGATATCCAGTAGTGATGCAAGCCAGTTCCAATACTGAACTAGATATGTAAATAGCTTAGAATGTGCTAATGTGTCAACATTCTTCATGTCTCAGGGGGATACCACATGAAAGAACCACCGACCCACAAAAAAGCTGCTGGCAAGCTTTCTCACATAACTACATTAGCCGAATCTTATACTTGAACCCACGCAGACAGAAGTGATTTGGCAGTTATCTGTAACGGGGAGCGATTTAGATCACTCGGGGTCCCTTAATATGTAAGAATATGAACTTTGAAATTCCAGTTCATAATTTAAAGAAATGAATCTTCTTAAATATTAACACATTAACCCCTAGCGACCACTTAACGGGGCATGAGTTAGTAGCCATCAGATCAACGGCAGACTTGTCTGAAGCGCGCATAGACAGGTGCACATGTGCAAAAAGTATTATAAGTTGGACATATTGAATAAAGAGTCTTCTCCATACGAAAAGTATGGGTCCGTTAAGCAAAAAAATGTATAAAAAATAAATATTTTTTTTTCGCTTTCTGCTCATACGCAAGCAAACTAACTAATGAAAAACATTTTTATAGCACAACTAGCCATTTGTCTAATGGAATATTGCTTGTAAGTCGATGTATTAGGATGTATTCAGAAATAGTCCCCAAAATGTGTTTCCGAACCGCATTTCGTGCGAAAACAGCAAAACCCTCCAGGGCTAAATGTGGTAAACAGTCACTTTACATGATACTACAAAATCTGAATAGTATATGCGTATTTAATCACTTGTGCATCAACACTGCACATGAATTACAAATGTAGCCATAGCGTGACAATTTTTCCCTTCAAAATGTTTGTTAACACATTAACCCCTACCGAAGACTGTACGGGGCATGAGGTAGTAGCCTACTTCCAGTGTCTGCTTTTTTGTGTATTTTTGTAGGTTTTAACGCCATTTTTCAGCACACGATAGGCTATACGTGGCGGCCAGTATTATTGGTGGAGGAAGATACCGGAAAGAACCACCGATCCACGAGAAGCTACTGACGAGCTTTCTCACATAACTACATTATCCAAATCTTAGACTCGAATCCACGCAGACAGAGATGAGACGGCAGTGATCTGTAACGGAGAGCGATTTAGACCATTCGGCCACTCGGGGCCCCTCCAATGTTTCTAGCGTCAAGGTCATGCATGATACACTAAAGTGGGTGGTATTATAGAAAAGTAGGCTTGTTGCTCTACAATGATAGCAAACAATCCGGACATTTTAATTGCATTACAAAATACAGGGGGAAAAACCCTAAGCTTTTGGACCCGTTTTTTATTTTTCTCCCAAAATTCGCCCATGGTTGGATTCCAAATTTGTGTCCATATTTTAGACTTTATGGCCTCAGATCTACGGCGGACAAATCTGAAGTGCGAACAGACAGGTGAACCTGTGCCAAAAGTCGGATAAGGTGGACATTTTGAATAAAGAGTCTTCTCCATACGAAAATTATGGGTCTGTTAAGCAAAAAAAAGTCCTTTTTTCACCTTCTGCTCATACGCTAGCAAACTAACCAATGAAAAAACATTTTCTTTAGCGCAACTAGCCATTTTTCTAAAGGAATATTGCTTGGAAGTCGATGTATTAGGATGTATTCAGAAACATCCCCAAAATGTGTTTGCAACTCGCATTGCATGCGAAAGCAGAAAAAACCTCCAGGGGTTAATGTGTTAACTAAAATGCAACCCAGATTGAGTTCTCAAAAACTGATGTTATTTAGACATGCAATAAGGAAGTTCTATTTCTTTTTCTTTCAATGCCTAATCAATCAACCTAAACACGTGCAACCTAATCAATGCGTATAATCTATTCTATGATTGTTTACCTGCAAATTACAGAAGGCTGATAACTCTTTATTGTTTGAAAAAGAAGTAAACAAATGAAAATAAGTGTACTTAACTCCTCCAACTTCAACTCGTCAGAGAGATTTTAAATGCATATCGCAGACTTCACGGTGACTAGATTATTTTTTTAAGCAAATGAATAAGGCAGTGTTCTGAAAACATTTAGATTTTAGAACAAAATATTATTATTAAAGTCTAGCTTTAATTACTGCACATGTTGATCTGTTAGCATATCATGGCGTATAAAACTGAATTTAATAACGGTTCCAAAAGCAAGTCAAATGAACCTGTTAGAAGACAAAATATTTAATGTTTCAATTCAATGTTTTCCCCCCATCTATACTCTCTCATTTCTAAATATTTTAAAACCATAGTATATGTATGCATGCATATACACATGCATATATATGCATTCTAACCATTCCTTTCCTTCTCACATACATATTTTATCTTCATTTGTTATTTACACTTTTTGATAACTGATAATTATGGACGTATGATTTTAAGGCATAAACAAATAAAAAATGAAGAAGAAAAAAATAACTAAAATGAATGGAACACAATTTCCTTTACTTCCCGTTTTATTCTGCAGAATATTTAAACTTGTGTAGTGATCTAATATCATAGAAAGAGTCAAGTGCAGATTTCCCAAAGGCAACTTCAGTTCCAGTGAATTTGCATTGGGTAACTGCCTTATGGCATTTTAGTTGCTTTGGTGTCAACCTACATTTTTAGAAATCACATTTTTTTTATATTAATAGATGAAATTAAAAATGAACTTAAAACTAATATTTTAATGAGATTTGAACTTTTAAGCTCGTATATCTATTTGTCTGTCTGTAGTTTTAGTTGCAGATAAATTTGTTCTTAAACTTTTACATATTTTCTCATGTTTTTACAAGACAGGTGCAACAAGAAGTAAAAACAATATTCAGGTCCTCAGGTTGATGTTAGTCTTTGATTTTGTGTAAATTAGTCCTCACAATGACGTCCTCACAATGATGGCAAAATAAGAGTAGTCCTCATAATGCATAAAGACGTATATGGCAAAAATGAAGTGATACAGATATTGCCTATCTTACAGTTAAGCTTACTTTCAAATTTCTAACATATACTTACATTCCTTCTCATGGTCCTCAAAATGTAGTAATATGTCAAGGTCCTCACAAGTATCTGAATACACGTATGTGTGTGTGTGTGTTACAGGGAACCCGTCATTACGGCGACAGTTCATTGTCACTGAAATTAAGTTGAAGTTTTATTTAGCAATTATATTAATATCATAGGCTACAAGACCATGACCATGACCTCTAAGCAGTCTCACTCAGATTTTCATGTATAAAAGTAGAGATGTGCTATGTATTAATTTGTTGAACATTGTTTTGTTTATGACAGATTTGTCCAATGATAAGTTAATAAACCTTCAGGTGTATATTGTATCTTTGCATTTTCATTATATATATATATATATATATATATATATATATATATATATATATATATATATATATATATATATATATATATATATATATATATATATATATATATATATATATATGTGTGTGTGTGTGTGTGTGTGTGTGTTACATGGAACCCGTCATTACGGCGACAGTTCATTGTCACTGGGTAGTCATTATGGCGACAGTAGCATTAGGGTGACAAAATTTGTGTCACCTTAATGTTTGCTCTTGTGCTGTACATTACTTTTCTGACATAACAATATTTAATAACTAGATGTATATCTCGAGTAAATAACATCAAATACTAGTTAAAGGCGATATTATAACACTTACATGAACTTCTGTATGTGAATAAATCAGAAAAGTAATGTATGGCGCAAGAGCAAACATTAAGGAGACACACATTTTGTCACCCTAATGCTACTGTCGCCATAATGACTACCCAGTGACAATGAACTGTCGCCGTAATGACGGGTTCCATGTAACACACACACACACACACATATATATATATATACATATATATATATATATATATATATATATATATATATATATATATATATATATATATATATATATATAATGAAAATGCTAAGATACAATTTACACCTGAAGGTTTACTAATGTATCATTGGACAAATCTGCCATAAACAAAACAATGTTCAACAAATTAATACAAAGCACATCTCTACTTTTATACATGAAAATCTGAGTGAGACTGCTTAGAGGTCATGGTCATGATCTTGTAGTCTATGTTATTAATATAATTGCTAAATAAAATTTCAATTAATTTCATGGTCAATTAGTTAGAACGTCAGCTTCGTATGCAAAACCTATTGGGTTCAAGTCCAGGACAATCCATCCTGAGATAAAACAAAGATGGCACAAAGAACTACCTCATTCGACACTCAACATTAGGAGTTTATTTGGACTTTAAAGTCAGATGGGAAGATAACAATAGTAAGGGAAGATTTAGTACACTTTCACCTCCACTAGTCTTCCTACAGAAGCAAGAAATAGGGTGTTTGTAACATGACATAAAACGCCGGATGTCTTCCAAGTTGAAGACAACAGAAGGACAGAAAGGTTTCAAGATAAACTCAACTGCCACATGTTTGGGAAATGGTGAGCATTATGGTAACATGAATATCTGGTGTGGTCTACTGATTAGTTACGGATGGGCTACATCAGAAAGCAATTGCCCTTGCTATTTAAGAGACAAATGACAATAAATACGAGCTCTCATACTGGATCGATCGCATCCCAATGAAGGCGCCAGAATCTGAACACCAGGACGGATGTCATAATAATGCCACTGATTCAGCTGCAATAAAAGTACTGACAAGAGATAACATCACCTTTGTAATGTGGAATATCACGACCAATAGGTAAACTCAACCAGCTAATCCATGAGACTGAAAAGTAGCACCAATACATCATTGTACTCTGGAGATGCACTGTAAATATTTCGGAGAAAAATCCAAAGATTTAGGACACATGATTAACTTCAAGTGGGCATGACGATTTCTGGTACATAAAGACATTGTTCGTGCAGTCATGGGTTATGGATAAGTGTCTAACGAAATAATTACCATCCGATGGAAGGCATATCCTTTCCATGTCGTCATCATTGAGGATTATGCCCCAACATCAAACCATAATTACGAGGAAAGATGGACATGATCAACAAAATGCTTCAAACTCACGTTGACCAGACACCCAAGAAGAATATTCTATTTATTAAAGGAAACTGGAATGTCAGTGTACTAGAAGTGGCACTGGCAAGACGTATTTGCTCCATACTGTAATGAACAGACTAATGAGAGAGTACTCGAGCTCCTGTACTTCTCCACACACAATAACCTAGTACTAACGAGCACCCTGGTCTACACAAACTATCTTGAAGATGTACATGGAATCGTCAAGACGGAAAATATCAGAACCAGATTGACTACTTTTGGTGAGCAAGCGCTTCTGGATTTAGCTTCGACATTGTCAGAACTTGTACTTCCGCTGATTTAGGAGTAGATCATGACTTGCTTGCTGATGATGATTATTAAAATCCTTCTGAGGAAGACCAGAAAAAAAAGACAGGTTAGGATCAGGTTTGAACTTAAACTTAAACATCCAAGCATGGCAAAGACGTTTGAGGCAAATATTCACCACCAACGATTATTGGTGGTGAAGAAATAAACGTAGACTCCTTCATCATCACCTTCAAGACAGCAGTAATAGACACAGCCAGCGTTATACTTGGCACGCAGTGCAAGATAAATAAGACGGGGATTAAGACAGATATCATTTACCTCTGTTATATGAGGAGAAACTGGGAATGTAGCGATTACACTTTAGAATAGCTGGAAATAACGGGGTGATTATTACATGATTAGAGCGAGTTTAAAGATAGCTAAGGATATCTGGTTAGACGAAAAATGTTCGAATTCTATCAAAATCTGAAATGAATAACAGGTTAATTGCATACCAGTTGGTGAAAGACATGACAACAAAGAAACAGGACAGATTTAGGACAGACAATCAGGAGATTATTAACTGACGGACGAAATGATGCTTAGAGCTTTATGAACAAGAGACCTCTAGAGATGAAGCTGTACTAAACTTCCCAATGCCCACAACAGAAGCGGACTACCCGATCCAAAGAAAATACGTAGAACCTGTAAAGACACTTAACAAATGGAAGTCAACTGGGATAGAGAACATGACAGTATAACTTGTTTAAGCAAGAGGAATGGCAATGCTCAATGTCTTAACAATCATCTGCAAAAAAAATCTGGCAAATGGGAGGATGGAATGACCCACCAAAGAATCCAGTCTCTGGTCATCCGTCTTTCTAACAAGGAGACTTGCAGCTGTGCTAGAGCTACCGAACAATCGGCTTCATCAGTCACTCAAGAAAGGGTATGTTTATGGCCATCACCAATAGACTAAATGCATATGCAGAGCATATTTATGCTGAAGAACAGGGAAATTTCTTAACAGGACGTACCATAACAGAACAAGTATTTAATCTTAGAATACTTTGTGAAAAGTATAAGCAGCTCCATAGGACCTCTATCACGTCGTCATTGACTTCAATAATACTTTCAACAAGATATGAGAAGCAGCCTTGTGGTTCACTTTTTGGATATGCACACTCAACGCAAAATAAATTTACACCGAGAAAAACCTGTATGACAAGGCAAATGCATGTAGCGAAGTTCTCGTGAATGGTAACATTGCAAGTTGGTTTAAAAGCACAGTAAAAGTCTGAGAGTTATGCCTACTCCCACCCACCCTATTAAACATCTATCTATAAAGGTTCATGTACGATGCCTTGGAAGACCATGAAGGCAGTGCCAGTGTTGGCGGCAGAACGAACACGACACTACACATTGCAGGTGATATTGATGGCTTAGCTAGAGATGAACAATGACTGGAAACCTTAATGAACCGTCTCATCTAATTATCACAAAGGTATTGGTTGACGATCAACGCCGAAAACATCAAGCTAATGACAAACAACCCTAGTGGCATCAGAAAGGAAATAAGAGTGAATGGATAAAAGCTTGTCACAGTAACACGCCTTGCAGTAGCTAAGTTCTGATGAAGGAATGCATGCGATGTATTGATCCTGACAGAAAAACCAGATAGGGGCATCAATGAATTTAAGATGAGATCTTATTGAGGGATCCAGAAAACTGGTACGTAGACCACGTTTATAATGCAGAAGAGTGCATTCGAATTAAAAGCACATTTGGACCATAGGAAGATTGGCTCACCACCGTAAACAAATATTAAAACTAAGATGGTAAGGTTATTTCATCCGCATAAATGGCAAATCAAAGACAATCATACAATCCATAATGAAGGGAAATGGTAAACGTGGCAGGAAGACGCAGAGATGGGAAGGTAACATCGAGTGGACAGTCATGAACTTTACAAAGCCCTATAAAACAATGGAGAACAGGACAAAATGGAGCGAGAATTTTGCAAAAGTCATCAGTGACGCCCCTACGAACAACAAAGTTATGGGAAAAATAACGAAATGAATGATATCTAACGTGTTCTAATCCATTAGTGAGCAAAGTGATACAGATATAATATGTCAGTGAATAGTAGGGTAACAACGGAGATAAGGCAAAATTTGCGTCTACGGTGTGACATTTTATTACCAAATCTAAAGGTTCAAGCTTCGATATAATGGTAGGGTATTATAATATTATATGGACGAATTGACTTGAAGGGTGACAAGTTTTGTATGATTTTCAAATGCATTTTGGCAGTAGTATTTAAACAATCATTTTCATAATAATATTATTCGACCTTATTTATTAGAAAGCGAATAGCAATTTGCGCCTCAAGAGTACACATAAACACGATCCCCACCTAAATATCATGACAATACAGATGCTAACATTATACGGTTGCCTTGGGGGTACGATATATTCTACGACAATCGGTACGACGCCATATTGTCCCCTTCAGCGCCTCTCTCTCTCTCTCTCTCTCTCTCTCTCTCTCTCTCTCTCTCTCTCTCTCTCTCTCTCTCTCTCTCTCTCTCTCTCTCTCATTTCAACACGTACACATCGCTTACATTTACACTTCTCCACAACTGCTAAATTGTTCAAGAGTTCTAATGACAAGGTTAACCACGCTTTTGTTTCGTTTATTGACAGGCAACGCGTCATAATTTTCTTCCTCTCTAAAATCAATAATTCATTAATTTTTCTTGCATTGTGCCTATTATTTACCCGGTCATTCCGCTGTTTCTAAAAATAGAATACTTTACTTTTAAATTATCTACCACCATTATAGTAATATTACTTAAACTGTATTGAATTGAGTCTTACTTTTTGCTATCTTAAGAACTCTATTGAAATGAATACATGTGCACAAACGGGTACTTATACACTGCACGACCAATGAGACGAATTAACTAAACTATATTACTACATTTGTCTTGTATTATCTATATCTTTGATCTAGAATAGGTAAACGATCTGATTACTAAACAATACTAATGGATGGGATGAATAGAATAGATTGGTGTATGGATACAAGTATAACTATCAGTACGAACTGACTGATATATGGTGAATTTAAGAAGCAATATATATGTGGATTTGCATACTTGTGTGTAAATTATTGAATATATATATAGATGAGTAGGTGCCAGTGATGAGAGAGAGAGAGACAGACAGACAGATATTAAGACAAATCCTAGTTCATAATGTTAATGTAATAGTCAAATTTGCTGTTCTGAACTGCCCTTCCCACGTTATATGACATGCTACAGTAACTGTCATCCTTTCAGAAATAATTGAAAACAATCCAGCCCTATGATTAAATATTTTAACTTTCTAGTGAAGAGTTAGGTGTCAAATTAGCACAGTATTGGGCTCACAAAATAAACTTTCAAGCGTTTGTGTAATTGTGTTTTCCGAGCTCAGTATCACAACAGCTTGAGGTTACATGCAAATGTCAGTTACTCTTGGGGTTACTCTTTCATTATGGAAGTAGTATCTACAGTTTATAGACATACATGTTCAAAACATTTGTGGCTTTCCAGTTGCAAATAACTATCATTATGAAATGTTGTGTCAATTAACATTTATGTTCCAGCGTGATATTAAAAGGCAAACGTACACTGACTGGTCAAATGCAACCCCAATAGATTTATATAATGAGGGATATAAAGGACAACAAGGAACATTCGAGTTAGATTACCCTCATCAGTCATCCGTAACTCATTTCTAATAAACATGTTATTTATATTGTTCATTTAAAGGTTTTCGGTATTTATCTCTGTTCAAAACGAACCCTGAGAGAGAGAGAGAGAGAGAGAGAGAGAGAGAGAGAGAGAGAGAGAGAGAGAGAGAGAGAGAGAGAGAGAGAGAGAGAGATCTGAATGAGTTAGCTTACATGTAGAAACTTGATTTTTTTGATTCACCGAAGACAGAAATGCAACATGAGGATGCAACAAAAACGTCTTCAGAAACCATCACATGACAAAACAAACTGTCTTTGATTAGTTTGATATAAATAGTGCGAATATCAATCGTAATAATAATAATAATAATAATAACAATAATAATAATAATAATAATAATAATAATAATAATAATACTAATATTAATAATAACATACAAAATACTGAATATGTATGTATCATTCAAAGCATTTGGCGTAATATAAATGTAAATTATAAATATTCACCAAATATAATATCATCTTAAACTGTAATTACCGTCTAGGGATAAACATTCGAAAAATAGGAAATATGATGCTGATTTCGTTCTAATGGAATCTCATATCTTTTTTATAAACAAATTACCAATTTAATTCCAAGACCATCACTCAAGGCTAAGGTGAATCAATGAAACCTTTCTATTCTGATTATTATTTTTGCAGATTAAGGCTAGTAAGTACCACATATTCTCGATTTTCTAGACTTACTTAGATTTCGGTAAAACAAATCAATCCTTGCATTAGTGAGATATAACTATCCAGAAGTGACACACCTGACACGGAATCAACCGCATTATTGGTTGAGAATATTAGATATTGACCACTTAAACTTTCAATTTCTCCAACGTCTTAATCTAGCAATATGGATCTTGAGAAATAGAATTCCTAAGAATAACCTAGCAGCATTGTGATGTGGACAAAGTTTGAGAGGTTTATTGAAGCAAACAAAAGCATTTATAAACTGGGACTCTCTCATGAAGCAGTAACCAAGAAGATTTAGTTCTGTCTCTCTGTGTTGTATATTTGGCTCTGTTCGCATCATGTGCACCATGTTGTACAACTCAGCCTGTTGATGTCTCTCTCTTCCTAGTTTTAAGAAATTTAAATATTGAAAGAAGTACAGGCACATAAGGGAATCCACATCTGCCCTTTCATAACATGAAGGATTGTTCGCATCCCTTAAATACGGGCGTGCACCAATCGATCCGAGCATTTCCATTCTCAGTGGGGAGGGGGCAATGGAGGTCTCTGACGGGGAATAGACGACGCTGAAGGACACTTGATTCTGCATCACATCTTCGGGACCGTATGTTTCGATACTACACTTCTCGAAAATGAATTCAATATTACAGTTTAGGCAATATGGTTCATCATTTTTTTTTAAAAGATGTGTGTCATTTTGTGATCACTCATATGCTCTAGACAAATTTCTGTCAAATCACAATCCCCGAGGATGCTTCCAAGTCCACACAGCTTTAGTCTTACTGAGGTAGCATCACTGTTAATCTCAAGTGACAGACACCTTGATGCGAAAGCCATCAGATAACCCACTTCCTCCTGGGTTAGAAAATGTGCATTTTCTTTGCATACAGAAACCACATAGAAACCCAGCTGTGACAACAACATCATTAGGACATGATGTAGATTTATTCGCAATGTGTTAGGTGCGTGTTGCAAAGCATGTATTATACTTCTTACACAGCTTGTCATAATGTTGTATTCGTGAGAAATCTCTCGAAACATAACCTCCTTTCAATAGCATAATGCAATGAACATATGACAATAGTCCACCCATGTATCTATACTTACATTTATCTTGATGCTTCTTAAGGTACTAATCATATCCGATCTGCTAACATCATCCAATAGAAGCTCTCCAAGATTACAGCATTTTAATCCAAGCAACATTCGACAATCTTTTGACAAAATACTTTCCAGTAGTCTAGTTAAAATGAGCTGTGTAGTTCCAAATATGTTTCTATCATAAATGTTGTTTGTAACAATAAAATAGTCAGGACAATAGCCTTCACTGGCCCACTCGTACAACTGTTTAAAACACAGAGTTAGACAGAATAGAAGGTTTTCAGTCCACCACAATTCAGTCGGTGTTCTTTCTCTCACCCACAACATGCAAACTTTGCAATGCTAGCTTGAAAATGCGTCACCAAGGACAGATTCAATGTATGACTTCTTTATCATTTTTAGTAACACATATACCTTCATCACTGTGTCCTCAAATGACCTGGTAAGCTCTCTTTCTGTGAACGAAAAAGATAGTCTCCATTCCAAATCGCTTTCATGGCTGAATGGGTGTGCAATAGCAACAGCAAAGCATCCATCCTTCCTCGACTTTTGTAGATGATGTGACGCAGGCCATCCTTGTGGTCGGCGACGGCGTTGGAACCATTCATGTGCCTCATTTGGCCATCGCGAGCACCGTAAAGCATATACATTATCAAAACACGCCTCATTAATTTCATTTACAGTACGCCTTGCCTGCATCAGGAGCGGCAATACTAACGATTTTGTTGGGCAACACGGTTCTGTTATAGGAATCTACTCTCGCGTGCCCATTCTGATGATGGAATACTGGAACAGGAGTATTATCAGGTAGCATTTCTACTACCTGTAGTTTAACATAACCCGGATGAGTAATGTCATCATGCACCATGAGAACATCAATCTTGTCTGGCTGACAGTCAGATAGTTCTGCGACTTAGTGGGTTCTTTCATCCCAGGATAACACGTCTTGATCCGAATTTAGTCCTGGTCCTGTAGATCCTTCTCCTCTACTGCCACAAATGTATCTAACGTGTTTACTTTGTAGAATAAAACGCTGTGCTATGTTGACGAAACACTCATTCGCAGTGACAACCATGACCTTCCTACCACGGTCTTCCTGTGAGTAGCCGATGACATCTAGGATGTTGGAAACCCGCTCAGACACAGCGCGGTAGTATTCTGGGACTTGGTGATACATGTCACCTGAAATGTAACATATTTAAATTGTATAGTGATTTTTAAACCTAAAAACCTTTTATTTAACCAAACTGAATTATCATCATCATCATCATTACCATAAGCCTCATTCTCATCATCAGCACGACTGATCATTATATCAAAAAAGTAGATCATCAGAACGTATTGAAACACAATCATGTCGTTTTGTTTTAGCAAGCTTTAAATACATACTGTTTGTATAGTCAAGTATATGGATTTTGTATCAAATTCTAGATAATATTCAGCGTAAATTGTATTATTATTATTATTATTATTATTGTTATTATTATTATTATTATTATTATTATTATTATTGATGTAGTTGTAGTAGGATAGTGTTGTTTTTATTATTACTCTTACTTTTAGTAGAACTAGTAATATTAAAAATTATTATTATTATTTTATTAGTAGGAGGAGGATATTGTTGTTGTCCAGTGACGTGTTTAACACAAGTGTTTATTCTATGTGAAAATAAAACGTTTTACCAATTTTAAATTGTTCTAACTCATAGATATATAAAGGACCGTGTGTAAGATTGTAGTTGTTTTATCTATGTCTAGAATATATATGATTACAAAATTTTGACTGATGACAGTATCGCAAATTATGTTGAATGTATATGATTACAAAGTTTTGACATGACAGTAACGCAAGTTATATTGAATGTGTATGACTACAAAGTTTTGACTGAGGACAGTATCACAAGTTATGTTGAATGTGCATGATTACAAAGTTTTCACAGATGTCAGTATCACAAGTTATGTTGAATGTATATGATTACAAAGTTTTGACATGACAGTATCGCAAGTTATGTTGAATTTATATGATTACAAGGTTTTGACATGACAGTATCGCAAGTTATGTTGAATGTGTATGATTACAAAGTTTTGACATGACAGTATCGCAAGTTATGTTAAATGTGTATGATTACAAAGTTTTGACAGATGACAATATCGCAAGTTATGTTGAATGTGTATGATTACAAAATCTTCAATGATGACAGTATCACAAGTTATGTTGAATGTATATGATTACAAAGTTTTGACTGATGACAGTATCGCACGTTATGTTAAATGTGTATGATTAAAAAATTTTGACTGATGGCAGTATTGCACTTTTTTGGTGCTATGCGATGGTCGTGAAAGTTGAGTCACTCGATCGTGTAAGCAAGCTAGTCAGTGTCGTATATTTGCATGTAGGGGTCAGGGATCGGAACCAATGTTACCTCCAAAATATTTCTTCATTCATAATCCTCCTTAGGCCGGTGCAAAGATCAATCGAGATTTGTTCTCATTTAAAACTATTTAAAAATTATCCTAAACAAAGCGAGTGATATTGTTGAGTGTTCATAAAAGTCTAATTAACAAAGACGGTTCGAAAGCTCTAGCACTTGCATGTATTTCCTTCTGTCAATCATCACTTTTTGGTGATATGCTATGGTCGTGAAAGTAGAGGCTCTCGATTGTGTAAGTTTGCGAATCAGTGTCGTATCTTTGCATGTAGGAGTCAGGGTTCGAAACCAATGTTAATTCCAAAATATTTCTTCATTCGTAATTCTCCTTTGGCCGGTGCAAAGAGCAATCGAGATTTGATCTCATTTAAAAGCATTTCAAAAGTATCCTAACCAAAGCGACTGCCAAGTTTAAGTGTTTAGAGTATTGTAATTAACAAAGAGGGTTCGCACGCTCCAGCGCTTGCAAATATTTCCTTCTGTCAATCATCATTTTTTGGTGATGTGCGATGGTCGTGAAAGTAGAGGCGCTCAATCGTGTAAGCAGGAGAATCAGTGTCTTATCTTTGCATGTTGGGGTCAGGGTTCGGAACCAATCTTACCTCCAAAATATTTCTTCATTCGTAATTCTCATCAGGCCGGTGCAAAGATCAATCGAGATTTGTTCTTATTTAAGACCATTTAAATATTCTCCTAACCAAAGCAAGTGCCAAGGTTGAGTGTTTAGAGTATTCTAATTAACAAAGAGGGTTCGCACGCTCAAGTGATTGCATATATTTCATTCTGTCAATCATCTTTTTTTGGTGATGTGCTATTGTCGTGAAGGTAGAGGCGCTCAATCGTGTAAGCAGGATAATAAGTGTCTTTTATTTGCATGTTGTAGTCAGGGTTCGGAACCAATGTTAGCTCCAAAATATTTCTTCATTCGTAATTCTTCTTAGGCCGGTGCAAAGAGCAATCGAGATTTGTTCTTATTTAAAACCATTTAAAAATTATCCTAACCAAAGCGATTGTTAAAGTTGACTGTTTAGAGTATTCAAATTAACAAAGAGGGTTAGCACGCTCTAGCGATTGAATATATTTCCTTCTGTCAATCATCATTTTTGGGTTATGTGCGATGGTCGTGAAAGAATAGTCGCTCGATATTTTAAGATGGTGTATGAGCATCTTCTCTTTTCATGTTGGGGTCAGGTTTCGGAACCAATGTTACCTCCAAAATATTTCTTCACTCGTAATTCTTCTTTGGAAGGTGCAAAGAGCAATCGAGATTCGTTCTTATTTAAAACCATTTAAAAATTCTCCTAACCAAAGCGAGTGCCAAGGTTGAGTGTTTAGAGTATTCTAATTAACGAAGAGGATTCGCACGCTCTAGCGCACGGATATATTTCCTTCCGTCAATCATCATTTTTTGGTTATGTGCGATGGTCCTGAAAGTGAAGGCGCTCAATCGTGTAAGCTTTCGAATCAGTGTCTTATCTTTGCATGTAGGGGTCAGGGTTCGGAACCAATGTTACCCCCAAAATATTTCTTCATTCGTAATTCTCCTTAGGCCGGTGGAAAGATCAATTGAGATTCGTTCTTATTTAAAACCATATAAAATTTCTCCTAACCAAAGCGAGTGCCATCGTTGAGTGTTTAGAGTATTCTAAATAACGAAGAGGATTCGCACGCTCTAGCGCACGGATATATTTCCTTCCGTCAATAATCATTTTTTGGTGATGTGCGATGGTCGTGAAAGTGAAGGCGCTCAATCGTGTAAGCTTTCGAATTAGTGTCTTATCTTTGCATGTAGGGGTCAGGGTTCGGAACCAATGTTCCCCCTAAAAAAAATCTTCATTCGTAATTCTCCTTAGGCCGGTGCAAAGATCAATCGAGATCTGTTCTTATTTAAAACCATTTGAAAATTATAGTAACCAAAGCGATTGCCAAGGTTTTTAGTGTATTCTAATTAACAAAGAGTGTTCGCAAGCTCTAGCACTTGCATTTATTTCCTTCTGTCAATCTTTATTTTTTGGTGATGTGCAATGGTCGTGAAATTAGAGGCACTCGATCGTGTAAGCTGGCGAATCAGTGTAGTGTCTTTGCCTGTAGGGGTCATAGTTCGAAACCAATGTTAATTCCAAAATATTCCATTCTTAATTGTCATTAGGCCGGTGCAAAGAGCAATCAAGATTTGTTCTTATTTAAAACCATTTAAAAATTATAGTAACCAAAGCTAGTGCCAAGTATGAGTGTTTAGAGTATTCTAGTTAACAAAGAGGGTTCTTATGCTCTCGAGCATAGATATATTTCCTTCTGTCAATCATTAATTTTTGGTGATATGCGATGATCGTGAAAGTATAGGAGCTCGATCTTTTGAGATGGCGAATCAGTGTCTTATCTTTGTATGTTGGGGTCAGGGTTCGGAACAAATGTTACCTCCAAAATATTTCTTCATTCGTAATTCTCCTTTGGCCGGTGCAAAGAGCAGTCCAGATTTGTTCTTATTTAGAACCATTTAAACATTATCCTAACCAAAGCGAGTGCCAAGGTTGAGTGTTTAGGGTATTCTAATTAACAAAGGGGATTCGTATGCTCTAGCGCATGCATATATTTCCTTCCGTCAATCATCATTTTTTGGTGATGTGCGATGGTCGTGAAAGTAGAGGCGCTCAATCGTGTAAGCTTTCGAATAAGTGTTTTATCAAAGCATGTAGGGGTCAGGGTTCGGAACCAATGGTACCTCCAAAATATGTCTTCATTCGTAATTCTCCTTAGGCCGGTGCAAAGATCAATCGAGATTTGTTCTCATTTAAAACTATTTAAAAATTATCCTAAACAAAGCGAGTGATATTGTTGAGTGTTTATATAAGTCTAATTAACAAAGACGGTTCGAAAGCTCTAGCACTTGCATGTATTCCCTTCTGTCAATCATCATTTTTTGGTGATATGCTATGGTCGTGAAAGAAGAGGCTCTCGATTGTGTAAGTTTGCGAATCAGTGTCGTATCTTTGCATGTAGGGGTCAGGGTTCGAAACCAATGTTAATTCCAAAATATTTCTTCATTCGTAATTCTCCTTTGGCCGGTGCAAAGAGCAATCGAGATTTGATCTGATTTAAAAGCATTTAAAAATTTTCCTAACCAAAGCGAGTGCCAAGTTTGAGTCTTTAGAGTATTGTAATTAACAATTAACATATATTTCCTTCTGTCAATCATCATTTTTTTTGGTGATGTGCGATGGTCGTGAAAGTAGAGGCGATCGATCGTGTAACCTGGCGAATCAGTGTGTTATCTCTGCATGTAGGGGTCAGGGATTGGAACCAATGTTACCTCAAAAATATTTATTCATTAGTAATTCTCCTTAGGCCGGTGCAAAGAGCAGTCGAGATTTGTTCTTATTTAAAACCATTAAAAAATTATAATAAAAAAAGCGATGGCCAAGTATGAGTGTTTATAGTATTCTAGTTAACAAATAAGGGTTCTCACGCTCTAGAGCTTGAATATATTTCCTTCTGTCAATCATCATTTTTTTTGGTGATATGCGATGGTCATGAAAGTAGAGGCGCTCGATCATGTAAGCTGGCGAATGAGTGTGTTATCTCTGCATGTAGGGGTCAGGGTTCGGAACCAATGGTACCTCCAAAATATTTCTTCATTGTTAATTCTCCTTAGGCCGTTGCAAAGATCATTCGATATTTGCTCTCATTTAAAACCATTAAAAAATTATAGTAACCAAAGCGAGTGCCCAGGTTGAGTGTTTAATGTATTCTAATTAACAAAGAGGGTTCCCAAGATCTAGCACTTGCGCATGTATTTCCTTCTGTCAATCGTCATTTTTTAGTGATGTGCAATGGTCGTGAAAGTTGAGGAACTCGATCGTGTAAGCTGGCGAATCAGTGTGTTATCTCTGCATGTGGGGGTTAGGGTTCGGAACCAATGTTACCTCCAAAATATTTCTTCATTAATAAATCTCCTTAGGCCGGTGCAAGTAGCAATCAAGATTTGTTCTGATTTGAAACCATTTAAAAATTATCCTCAACAAAGCGAGTGCCAAGGTTGAGTGTTTAGATAATTCTAATTAACAAAGAGGGTTCGCACCCTTTAGCGCTTGCATATATTTCCTTCTGTCGTTCATCATTATTTGGTGATATGCTATGGTCGTGAAAGTAGAGGCGATCGATTGTGTAAGATGGCGAATCAGTGTCTTGTCTTTGAATGTAGGGGACAGGGATCGGAACCAATGTTACCTCAAACATATTTCTTGATTCGTAATTCTCATTTGGCCGGTGCAAAGAGCAATCGAGATTTGTTCTGATATAAAAGCATTTAAAAAGTGTCCTAACCAAAGCGAGTGCCAAGGTTGGGTGCTTAGAGTATTGTAATTAACAAAGAGGGTTCGCACGCTCTAGCGCTTGAATATATTTCCTTCTGTCAATCATCATTTTTTGGTGATATGCGATGGTCGTGAAAGTAGAGGCGATCGATCTTTTAAGATGGCGTATCAGTGTCTTATCTTTGCATGTTGAGGTCATGGAACGGAACAAATGTTGCCTCCAAAATCTTTCTTCATTCGTAATTCTCCTTAGGCCGGTGCGAAGAGCACTCGAGATTTGTTCTTATTTAAAACCATTTCAAAATTATCCTAACCAAAGCGAATGCCAAGGTTGAGTGTTTAGAGTATTCTAATTAACAAAGAGGGTTCGCACGCACTAGCGATTGCATATATTTCCTTCTGTCAATCATCTTTTTTGGATGATGTGCGATGGTCGTAAAAGTAGAGGCGATCAATCGTGTAAGAAGTCAAATCAGTGTCCTATCTTTGCATGTAGGGGTCAGGGTTCGGAACCAATGTTACCTCAAAAATATTTCTTCATTCGTAATTCTCATTTGGCCGGTGCAAAGAGCAATCGAGATTTGTTCTGATATAAAAACATTTAAAAAGTGTCCTAACCAAAGCAAGTGCTAATGTTGAGTGTTAGTGTATTCTAATTAAGAAATATAGTTCGCAAGCTCTAGCACTTGCATGTATTTCCTTGTGTCAATCATCATTTTCTATTGATGTGCGATGGCTGTGAAAGTAAAGGCGCTCGATCTTGTAAGCTGGCGACTCAGATTCTTATCTTTTCATGTATGGGTCAGGGTTCGGAACCAATGTTAGCTCCAAAATATGTTTTCATTCTTTATTCTCCTTAGGCCTGAGCAATGATCAATCGAGATTTGTTCTTATTTAAAACCATTTTAAAATTATAGTAACCAAAGCGAGTGCCAAGGTTGGGTGTTTAGTGTATTCTAATTAACAAAGAGGGTTCGCAATCTCTTGCACTTGCATGTATTTCCTTCTGTCAATCCTCATTTTTTGGTGATGTGCGAAATTCGTGGAAGTTGATGCACTCGATCGTGTAAGCTGGCGAATCAGTGTGTTATCTCTGGATGTAGGGGTCAGGGTTCGGAACCAATGTTACCTCCAAAACATTTCTTCATTAGTACATCTCCTTAGGCCGGTGCAGAGAGCAATTGAGATTTGTTCTGATTTAAAAGCATTTAAAAATTATCCTAACCAAAGCGAGTGCCAAGGTTGAGTGTTTAGATAATTCTAACTACCAAAGAGGGTTCGCACCCTCTAGAACTTGCATATATTTCCTTCTGTCAATCATCATTTTTTGGTGATATGCTATGGTCGTGAAAGTAGAGGCGCTCGATTGTGTAAGCTTTCGAATCAGTGTCAGCAGCAGAGAGGGTGAACCTCACAATTTTTCGAGCGTCGATTCGGAAATCTGAGGCTTCCACCAAATAGTAAAAAAAATGGCGTCTATTCGATAAAATAAGATTTCCTTATATACGCCAACGTCGTTGTCATTCACCCTCTCTGCTGCTGGAACTTTCAGTTCTGGATTAATAATTCTTTTACGAGTTCAACCAAATATTTGATCGAGTCTTAGGACTTTACAAACAAACTAATCGCTAACACCTCCTCTTGTAGATCAATTAAATTATTTGACTGGTCGGTGAGTCGGAAATTATTTCTCGTTAACGAATTATTATGGCATCGAATGTAGACAGGATTAATTGGGTTTTCAATAATTAGGAATCCTGGAGGAGCTATTGGTGCAAACGAATAAAGAATATATCCCTGCTGAGCTTGATTTGATTGCTATGATTAATTTGATAGCTTCCTTCAATTACATCACATGTTAAATTGAGCGCAATCACCGTTGAAATATTCACATTGTACGGGGCAATATGTCTACCGCCACCATCTGGATCATTATTATATTTAAGGAGTGTAGTTGAATCTGGTTTTTGTAGCGCCTTGATATCGGTTCTAACAATTCTTGCTAGTTTATCAGCGTTGTATTTAGGAAACTTGAAATTACGTAGATTGTCTTCTGTGATATTGTAATCGGTTAGGAATCGTTGTTTATTGTCGCTGTTGTCATTAATTATTGTTTGAATAATTAGTTCATAGATATATTTCATATCAGATATAAGTTGATTTATTATTTCAACGTGTTTTTGCGATTTTGTTTTCCGTAGTTGTTCTAGTTGTGTTTCATATAATTGTTTAATTTCATTAAAATAACCACGGACGTCAGTTAGCGTAAATGAAATAGTAACAGATGAGTCGGCTGTTCTTTCAATGATAAAATCCCATTGCAATGTGTCTTTGTTGGTAAATATAAATCTATCGGCGATTCTTCCTTTTCTTATATCAGATAAATTATCTCGATAACTGGGATTGATTTCATGATATGATTGTACGTCCGTGGTTAAGTCGGCGGTGGATTTTTCCGGTGGTTTTTCAGGCCATCCTAACACTGTTCTTAACGAGCTGTTATAGATATCTACAGCGTATCCCTCTGTGCTTATTTCGATCGACGACGAGAGCGTCGGTTGATGAAGATTAATAGCTATTTTTGATTCTTTTCCAGTGATTGATTTTATTCTACGCTGAATTTCAGCATTGATTTGCTTAATTTGGTACGACCCAGTTGGTAACGAAACAGTTTCCCACTCTGGAGTATCATCGGGTTTATTCTTATACGAGAACACTAGTGTGTTATTGGGTTGCTGACCGCCAAATGCAACCGATCTGATATTAGGCCAGCTATGATATACTCGTAATTTTGCCAGCGCGATCTCACGCACTGGAATCAGAGAAGGGAAGTTCACAATAAATTCAGGGGTTGTTGATGTTATTGATATCATGCTTGTTCGTATCGGAGTGGTATTCTCCGCGATTCGTTGAAATAATTCGAGTGACATTATTGTTAACGCTGTCTTCAATTTCCAATTTCAACATCGCTGAGTTATACAACTGGGTCATCGTGGAAAATTCAACATCGGATATGAACGAATTATCTATCGACAGCGAGATCAACTCGGATAATTTCGAGTACGCGTCAAATACCACCCTGTACCGAGCTGTATAATCGCTGAGTTTTTTCTGAGAACACGATGATAATTTTTTAGTTATCGCGGTGGCGACTGCCGCAATTGTTGTTGCCGCGGAGATAGCGATTGGAACTGCAATCGGAGCCATCATGGTCACCGTCGATAAAATAACTCCCGCGGATGCCATCACACCGGACACCGAGTACACGGTGATGTCGATCGCGGTAATTCTTCTGCGGTATTTTTTCATTTTTTCGCGATAACGCTCAGAAAGTAATTTCAAGTTCGCGGAAAATTCTTTTACGGCGTCGAATCGATATTGCGATGACGATTCCATTATGCTAAACCTGATAGCGTTTTCAATTATTCCTCTTCCGGGTAGTAGATCAGGGTATTTGCTGATCCTACGTATTCTAAACACCAGCGTATGCTTCTTCTAATGGTGTTATCAACCGCGACAATCTCAAATTCTTCTTTATTCCCCCTGATAAGTACTGTCGCGGTGCCACCAAAGTAGGTTTTACCTCCCACGATGATATCAAATTGTTTGTCAGAGATTAACGTCATCCTGTATATACCAGGGAGTTCATCATTTTTGATACTGACTTCCAATTTAGTATTAGAGTTTTTTATCCAATCAAATTCCCCACTATCAACCGTATACACGATATTTTCAAATTCTTTAGCTGAATGCGAAATTCTTACCTTATTGATGTTCTCGGTAATTTCCGCGAGAGATATAACCGCGTCGAGTGGGGATCCAAAGAACTTAGCGATGACGTCGTTTGCGGGTTTTTGTTCGTCAAGCACACGCTTGATTTTCGCGAGAGATATAACCGCGTCGAGTGGGGATCCAAAGAACTTAGCGATGACGTCGTTGGCGGTGATTTTATCACCGCTGGTGGAGAGATTTTTAAGACCTGTTTGTAGTTTAATAATATCGTCGATGATGTCGAAATATTTTTTGATGATTCTGGTAGATCCCATTAACGTTGTATCGCGGTCTGTGAAAAATGAAATCACTAGCAAGTCAAGTTTCAAATTTTTTCGGTTTTGAAAATCAACATTGAGTTGATCATATGTCGCCGTGGGAATGTAAGCTCTAGGACCCTCAAAGAAATTTTTAGCCCTTTCGTTGGTGAGTTTTTGTTCGTCAAACACACGCGCGATTTCCGTGAGGGTTGGGTTTACTAATGTTTCGAGATTACTCACCGTGGGATCGGATCCAAAGAACTTAACAACAGCATCATTGATTGGTCGCTGTAGTAGATCGAATCTTGCATCGATTCTAGCAACATCTCCGATGATGTCGAGATAGATTTTTGGATTTTTTTTATTATTTTGCTATTACCACCTATAAAAAACGAATTAACGAGTTCGTTAAATCCAGAATTTATTTGTTCGACATAATGCGCGACTAAGAGACTATATACCGTCGTGACGCTGTTACTTTCAGAACCTTTAAAGAAATTTTTAACAAACTCGTTGGTGAGTTTTTGTTCGTCAAGCACGTTTTTAATTTCCGCGAGAGGCATGCCAACCACAAGTGGGGTTCCAAAGAATTTATGTACGACATTTTTGCGAAAACTATTATAACCTCGTATATGATCATCCAGCTCACGGCCGCGGGTGGCAATCATGCTGTCGTGGGCGTCAATCGCGTCGGTGATCGTAGACACAAGTGCGCCTGGTTTAAGTCGTCCACCGCTGGAATAAAGCGCAATAGAGTTTTCAGCGGCGTCGCGCTGCCGTATCAAAATGTCATCCGCGGATATATTACTGCTTTTCAATTTACCCTGGCGATCTTGAAATACAAGTATTTCGTTCGGGTCAACACTTGCTAAATTTAACATCTCAGCGATTTCATCTTCAATTATTTTTTTTACATCCTCGATAGAACCCGCAGATGTTTCCTCGGTGGGTTCCAACATTGACAGAGATTGTCCCCAAATGTTAATCATTATTGTAAATACTCTAGTATTTTTAATTTATTGATTCTCTAAAATTGCCTTGTAATTTCCCACTCGTGTATTTATTTACAACCAGATGAGGTGGTTTCTGTGACGATGAAATCTCCGCGAGGACATTTAATACTTCACGGCCGCATATCGGTGGATCATTTAATTGTTGTGTTGGCAGCGTGGAATAAAAAATCGGAAACTTTTTGAGTTTCATCGAAGAATTTATATACCGCATAAACTCGCTTGGGGGAGCTAACCCATATGAATCGAAATAGACAATCCCACGCGGATCAATCGCGTATGCAACCCAGTGAGTTCCCGATCCGCTGCTGTTATCAAGATTGATGATACCGGTTTCAATGTTATTTGGTTTTCTCGGTAATTGATCTCTCATAAAAACCCCTCTGAAGTTTTTTATCGCTAGTTTTTTAGCAGCATCAATTAAATCAAAATTGGACATAGGGAGAATTGGGCTTTCAACTAATAAACCGTTCCTGGTATTCTTCTTAGACCATTTCCGCTGTACCATGAATACGGGGTTCCTGGTAGGTACAACCCCTTTCCCTTTTTTTTATATCCTCGTCCCTTCTTCGGTTCATATGATTGAGCAATGCCTTCTGTCGCTTTTGTTCCCAAGGCTCCAGCTGCCCCCAATGCGACCGCTTTTGCAACTGCTGGGGCAGCCGCTGCAATTAATCCTGGAATCGCAGCAAACAATGGAAATATACCACCTGATTTTATCATGTTGGCGACTGCAGCCTTTGAAAATTCTATTTGAACCCCTCGCCGTTTCTTTAGCGCATCATTGAAATGTTTTATTTGACGATCCGTCAGTGATATTTTATGTGTACCGCGGGACATCTGCGCTGGTTTCAACGTTATTGTGGTTCCACATTCCTTAGCGGATTTTGATCGCAATTTCTTGACCTGACCATCAGTCAGCTTGACACTAATAACACTATATGTCATTTTATTGTAAAACACATTTATGCTTTCAATTGATCTAATTGGAAACTTTTCAAGTTTCATTTACATATTTTTGAAAATCATAGATTTTCCACTGGTGCATCAACTACTCTCATTCGTCCACCAACCCCTTCTAACAACATTGATTTATCACTGAGAATGACAGCAATCGCTCTATAATTAACGCCACCAGGAGCTATACGAGCTCTGAAGTGTATATCAACGACGGATTGCCTTGTTAAATCAAGATGTTCCAGCGAAAAGTAATAAATCGGATACAAGTTCTTAAAATCAAGTTGCGATATTTGCAAACCAGTATCAACATTTTGATCACGACCCATATATGACAGCATCCGATGATACACACGTGCTATGTGGTTAGTGTCGTAATCAAGCTGAATATCCTCAGATGGTTCTTGTTGTCCGTTTATTCTCAGTGAAACCTCACTTACCCCTAATCGATCAAATATCATATGACTGCGTTCTTGGGAGCGTAATCGATTCCGATTCTGCAGCTCTATAAATATATGACGTGGAGCTGAAACGCCTTGTTTTGATGCCAAATGCCATGTAAATGTACCATCAACATCATCCTCTTTGGTATCAGTTGTTGTTGTTAGCCAACTTAGCAATGATTTGCCGCCTGTGTCCATAAATGAGAGTAGTCGCTCTTCTGTGGTAATTGATGGGGTCATTACTGGCATCCACAATGCTAATTTAGTTAAAACAACTTTACCATCTACGGCACCAGTACGCCAAATAGCATCATTGTCATTGCTTTTTCGCACTAACGCGATTGTGTGTTTGGCTCCATAGATGACTTTTCTGACATTTCTGCAGAATCCAAATATGTGATGGAGTGGAATCGCACATGAAAAATATCGTTCTTGTCCTTGTAACATCGCTACTCGTGTTGCAAACCCTAGATTGAAATTGCGATTAATATCTACGACATCAAAGGTACCAGCCGGTCTAGTATATCCTGCTGGTGCTGGATCAACTGCGGTATCTCGTGTTGCTTTTACCCTAGTATGATTAATGTGGTCAGCGTGATCATTACTATCTTTCGCAAACATCATAGACGGACCAGCCGATCTTGTATAATCATCGGAGTATCTTGCTAGTCCGATTATTGTTGTTGCAACATCAACCTCACGGTCTATTGATTCAATTTCTTTTCCATCAATGAGATATCTTGCACTTTCAAATAACGCCATTATGCCATTGTTGACGAAACCAACTCGGATATTTGAATCATTTGCATATGGTGGATCATTATGAGCAGCATCGTTTGTTACAAATTTTCCCTCTACTTCAATAAACGCTTCACATGGCAAAAAGTATTTGCTGGTATCTTGAACTTGTAGTTCAATTCGCGATCGTAGGTCGGGTTGTATTGCATGATAGGAATAGTATTGATAATCACGGACGGAATCGTCTTTGCGCACTGGGGCTTCCATATCAAGAGCTGGATCAGCTGTTAGTCTAAACATTTTATTAAAATACTAGTGTTTTCAATTGGTGAATTGCAAAGCAATTTCATCTTTGTAATCATCGTCGTTGAAAATTCTTCGAATTTCTTTTTTGTTTCAAACCACTTCCTGCTATCGCGTTCATGATAGCGCTATCTGTTACCGGTGAAGCGGGAGTCACCGAAGCAGCCACTATTGACGAAGTCAATTGCGCTAGTTTTTCTTCTACTGCGCTATTTATTGCTTTGCTGATTTTTGCGGGCATCATTGTTGTAGATGGAAGCACCGCTGGTTTCTTTCGCACCAATGATGCTATTTTATCTTTCGCAGCAGAAAATGCCTTTCCGGCAAGATTTCCAACGAAATTGATTACCTTATCACGGATAGCATCAATGGGTTTCATTGATAATTGTTTAGCTAACGGCGCCACCTTTGGAGCCATTCTTGTAAATAACCCCGCAATGGTATTGCAGAAACCATCTCCGTAATACGCTCTATAAACAGGCAATCGTGAGTTCACCACGTAGACGCTTACGGGTTTATCATGGTTGTAGTGTATAATCATCTTGTTATAAAACTAGTAGTTTTTCAATTAGTGATTAATCGCTAGCGTCCATAGGATTTTCATCATAACCATGAGCGTCTTTGTGATTTTCAACTAATTCAGCAATGAGTTCTCGATATACATTTATGTCCATGATACCGCCGGCAAATAATCGTCTCCAGATATCAGCTGCTTCATTAATTATTTCCGGAGAGTTGTTTCCGGCTCGCCTCCCCCCGATGAGAACTTCCAGCCGTAATATATCACTGAGAATATTACCAGGACAAGTAACGCTAGTGTTTTCAACTATGCCGCTACCTAAATATCCATCTCCAGTTGACTCCTCTTTACCAAAAAATCCAGTTGGATACTCTACTCTACTCAATACTTCGTCTTTAAAACTCTCAAAATCATTGCGGATACTTTCTGTGATTCTAAATCTACCACGGTTTGCCAGGTATACTTTTTTTTTATCCAATCCTCGTCGTTTTTTATATACTCTTTATACTCTTTTTTTACAGCTATTTCTCTTTGATCGAGTGAAAAATTCCGCGCGGTAAAGTTAATTAAATCATTGTTATCTTTAAAATTTTTAATTTTGTTGTATACATCATATGTAAATATACTTTGCGGTGAATACATTTTTTCTGTAGTAGCGTCTCCTTTCTCTTCTTCTGGTTTTCTTACAGTAGCACCTAGTTCTTCTAGTACTCGCTCTTTTTTTTGTTGTTGCCGTGAAGTAGTTACTATATCTACTGGAAGTGTTTCTAAAGATTTTTTTGTTTGTTCGGTTTCTGCTGCAATTTTTTCAAGCACACCAAGAACAGGCACTTCTCGTCGCTTGCCTTCCTCAGGAATATCCCCAAATATTGCTCGTTCAGTTGCTGTTTTCACATCGCTGGTCGCCTTAGTTACCGGGGCGAACAGTTGTTCACTTGACACAGAAAAGTCAGTCTGCGCTTGTTGTCGTTGTTGAAGTTTCTCGCGAACTCTGTCTCGAGCCGGTATAAACTTTTTAATTGCTTCTAGCCGCTCTCGGGCTAATCTAGTTGTAAGCGATTCACCTACCATATAGTGTTTGTGAACTGAGTTTTCAAATGTGAAACTATTACAATTAAAAGCTGAGTTATTAAATAATGTACCATCAAGCTAACGTATCCATCTCCGACAAGGTTAAACTGTACGACGCTATCCGCGAATGTTTCAGAAATAACATCGCTGAGGGTTTCAAAATTGTAATATCTGAGAACGGAAATGAACGATTTTTATTAACGACACGGCAACAACAACAACTACGTGAAAATGGAGGCGTCGCGGTGATTACTTGCTACCACGACCAGATAATCCAGTACGCACATAGCTGCATGAGTAAACCCAAACTGCTGAGTATCATTTCAGGTGAAAATCCTATGTAGTTACAAAAAACGCTAAAAAAAAAAATAAATTTTTAAATTATTTACTGAAAGCCTAACGCTCACGTGGTTAGGATACTGGTCGCTCCTCGTTTAATATCTTCCTAAGATCACGAACCTTAGAACTAATTTCAGCTCGTTTTTGATACTCTTGGCCGAGCTTTTGACGTATTGCTTCAACGGTGCTAAATAGCGTTATAAATACATTAATGTCGTTACCGTACAAACAAGCATTGATGGACTTTTGAATTCCTTTCACGAGTCTGTACATCTTAGGTAAAACATAACGACCCTTACTAGACTGATACTCAATATCTTCATATTCCGAGGTAATCTTGTCAGCGTCGAGATCTTTAGATAATAATACCCCTTTATTTTTTAAAATTGAAATTTCAGCAATTATAGCATTTACATCTTTGATATCCATATTTTTATAAAAATATAATAATATAGTACCTCTAATTATTAAAAAATATATGGACAGTACAATGCCGTATATCTTCACTCGAGTGTTGTGACAGATTTTAGGCATACATATACTTAATTAACTTAATTAGGTCCATGTATATGCTGTACTGAAAACCCCATTTGGAAACCCCTTTCGCGTCAAATAACGTGAAAGAGACCCAGAGGTATGTGACAACACGTATCTTTGGAACTCCTTGGGTGCCTTCGCATCCATGTAAGCCCAAGGGGACTCGAAACATACATCTCCGGCGGGAGGCCTAACGTGGCAAACACCATCTTAGACCGCCCAGAAGATATGCTTGGGGGGCGTCATACATGTACTTAATTACCTTAATTAATGGACAGCACAATGCCATATATGTCTCCGCTCGAGTGTTGCGGCAGATTTTAGGCATACATATACTTAATTAAGGATGGTATTTATTCAATGAAACGATTGATGTGGGACGGCACAATGCCATATATATCTTCACTCGAGTGTTGTGACAGATTGTAGGCGTAACATATACTTATATTAACTTAATTAAGGATGGATTATAATTCAATGGAACGATTGATGTGGGACGGCACAATGCCATATATATCTTCACTCGAGTGTTGTGACAGATTGTAGGCGTAACATATACTTATATTAACTTAATTAAGGATGGATATATTCAATGAAAAGATTGGATGGTAATGATGTGGGACGGCACAAGACAGCACAAACATGAAACGACGGGCAGATTTTCTACGGCCAGTCCAACCAATCAAAAGCAACCAAACTAAATTAACCCGGTTGCATGATTGACAAAACAACCACACGCCCGTGTTAATGGCGTTTGGTTGCTTTTGATTGGTCGGAACTGGCCTTCGAAAGCCCAAGCTTATTACGAGCCGTAATGTATATAAGGCGACTGATACAGCCGCGTCTTTCACGAGTGTTTTATTTTATTTCCTTGAATTACTTATTAATGCTGTTTCACAACATTTAAAACAGCAGATATTTTAAATGAAGCACTAAACAAAATAATACAGTTGTTAAATTCCCTGTTCTATAATTCTCTAGACGCGAGTACATTTATCGATTAAATCACAAAGAGCTGATAACAGAGGAATTTTAACCACACGCCCACCTACGTCAATGAACATAGGTATTGCGCTGGATCATAAAGAACGTCTGTACTAAATGGTCTAAATAAATACAACTGTTGAAATAATGCAGTTTTAGCCCAAGCGACAATATATATAAAAGGATTTCTATAAAACCTTTTTCTAAAAAACTACAACTATATGCTATTTTCCCCATTACAGTCACGTGTGCGGCGCCTAGTCAAGGTATACAGGTAAATAGCAGACGACTCACTTCCTTTGACGTCATAATACAAGGGAACTTAGTAGGTAGTGTTATGAGTGACGGCGGATTTATCCATAAAGGATTTATCTCCCTTAAATAGTTTCAGGTGTATACGAATTTTATTTTATGACCATTTTTTTAGACAGAGATGTTTTAATTAAATGTTCTGCAACAAACCGAATTGAAGTCCCACAAATGTCAAAGTATCTACTGGCTTCATTTATCGACTGAAAGCTTCTCTCTTCATTATTTTCTAAATCAAACGATTTAACTCCCCTAGGGCGTTTTGCGTATTTGCCGGTTCCACCTAATTTTGAATTCAGACTTTGTGAGACAGCTTGAAGATTCTCAAGACAATTATCAGTCTTCACGCCATTTATGTGATCAATCACAAATCCGTCTTCGATTAATCCGTTATGACATTCAAAAATAATTCTGTGACAGAGATATGTTTTATTTCTAGCACTAAACAACAAATACCCCATATTATTTAGATATCCAATCGGTTCTCTTAGTCTGCGGTGCCTGACAACACCATCACTGGAGGCTTCGTAATTAACAAGCACTGGGTGAGGTCTGAAATCTTGGCTCATTTATATAATAATATTACTTGTCTAATTTATTATAAATCTCTGGATATAATCTTGAGGGGTTTTTATGATTTTGTCCTTGATTTTATCAAGGACGCTAGGGTCAATAATTCGTTTGTCATAATAGCGTTTTAGTTCTCTGTATCGTTTACCCCCACAAGCAAGACACAACTGCGATTTTCCCCTGACACCCACCCCACATTGGAGGCATGGGAGAGGACCTTTTGAACCGTTTCTCACGCTTTGCATATGATACCCACAGAATTCGCTCCTGCATGATTTGTTACACGGGGTTGTTGATCCAATCATAAGCCACTTGCAGTGATTCACTATACTATATTTTTCTATTTAAATACTTGTTTTAATTATAACATGGAGGAGTTCAAGAGATTATCGAAAATCAAGCCCTGGAAAAATGTTAAATTCAATCTCGATAATGAGTTCAAGAGATTATCGAAAATCAAGCCTTGAAAAAATGCTAAATTCAATCTTGGTAAGGAGTTCCAAAGATTATCGAAAATCAAGCCTTGGAAAAATGTTAAATTCAATCTCGATAATGAGTTCAAGAGATTATCGAAAATCAAGCCTTGGAAAAATGTTAAATTCAATCTCGATAATGAGTTCAAAAGATTATCGAAAATTAAGCCCTGGAAAAATACTAAATTCAATCTCGATAATGAGTTCAAAAGATTATCGACAATTAAGCCCTGGAAAAATGTTAAATTCAATCTCGATAATGAGTTCAAAAGATTATCGAAAATTAAGCCCTGGAAAAATGTTAAATTAAATCTCGATAATGAGTTCAAAAGATTATCGAAAATTAAGCCCTGGAAAAATGTTAAATTCAATCTCGATAGAGTCTCTGATACACCAAAACGTCTAATCGGTGATATAACTATACTGGGTAAAATCAGGGAGTGTTTTAATGAATTCTACCAAGACGGTGCAGCATACTGTTGGTCGACATTTCGAATTATCAATGATGATGTCAATGTACCCACCATCGATGCTACTATGAACGATGAAAAAGCAGCTGAGATAATTTCACACCTTGGCGAGCCAACGGGGGAAAAATCCAAAGGGGGAATTCGAAGATGGAAATCCAAAGGTAAATTGCAAAGCAATTCCCAAACAAGGAAAGTCAAAGATGGAAATACAAAGGTAAATTGCAAAGCAATTCCCAAACAAAGCAATTCCCAACAGAAGTATTTTTTCAGAATAAAATTCATTATCGAAGTCGAAGGCAAATGGATTATTAGGGATACATTTGAACCAATCCTCAAGGATAAAAAGACTGTCATTGTAAGTAGAGATTCCAAACCAGGAATTCTAACTGGAATTGACAAGCCATACTACGAGAGATCTTATCCCGTAACAGCAATTGTTTATGGGATATATCCGTTAAATAATAAACCCGATATCGCAAAACTAGCTCCTATGAAATATTCATCGTTGACTTCGTCAAGGCTCAATTGTGTAGCAACACGGGTAATGGAACACTTCACAAATGCATCCCGAGGAAATAAACTAACTGATCTGCGACGTAGGAAAATAACCGAATGGGAACTGACAGTGAAACAGCACGGTGCAAAGATTTCTGATATAGCTAAATTAGAAACATCATTAAAATTCCCAATAACCGTTATGACGATAACCGGAGAAGTATTACACGAACCGAAATATAAATTACAAGGAGCGTCAATACAAATTATTGATCATAACGAACACGCGTGGACACCTGCAGTAACAATATTTCCACGAGATAGAACCGTGAGATATATCCCCCCGGAATTTTCCGGGGAATTCGTCGGAGATGTTTTTTATAATGAGAAATTATTCGATGCTATTCATGCGTTGTGTAAAGATGATCCTGTGTCAGTGTGGTTACTTAGAAGTGATGAAGATCCCGAAATAGGATTTGATCAATTTGTAAGACCAAATGGTGAATTATATCGCGTTGAAGAATTAGATAACAGAATGAGAAAAATCGCTAGTGATTTTTCACGGGAGAGTTTCCATGAAAAACTACTCACGGA
Organism: Unio delphinus; assembly: GCA_029339505.1. Classification (NCBI taxonomy): domain Eukaryota; kingdom Metazoa; phylum Mollusca; class Bivalvia; order Unionida; family Unionidae; genus Unio; species Unio delphinus. The sequence goes on from JAQISU010000047.1 coordinate 14,305,800, forward strand.
TAGTTTTACTATTCCATCAGTGGTAGCTCACTTCGCAAGAAATAAAAACTCATGGCGTCCAACACGAAGTGATTTTCTCGAAGATGTTAAATTGAGTTGCGTCGAATTTAGTCATGGAGGACTGTGGAATACCAAATACCATCGTGATGGTATGATTTCAATTGATATAGCTGCGTGTTATCCAGGGAGTTTTCTAGGATATGGAGAAGCCGCAGAGTACTTTAAACGATTAGGACACCCCACGCATGAAATGACTCGTGTTGCGATTAATGGACCATTACCTGATTTTGATTTAACCGGATTCGCTCGTGTGATATCATTTGAACTCGCTACAGGGTTACATCCGTGTAGTTATGTTTGGCGTGGTAGACATATATCTGAAAAGGCCTGGATGCCAATAGTGTTACTACGATATATGATTGATTGTGAGATGTTACAATCGTTGATTGTTTCCGAAGCTATTATATGCTATCGAGCTCAGAAAGAAGTTTGGCTACCACAACCCGGATCTAGATCGTATAATTAGCGAACAGCGAAAACAGTTTCCAGATGGAAATTCGACGAATTTAAGCGAGGAAGAAGTCATGAATTGGTCTAAGAAGTTATTTGAAATTAAAAAAGAACAAGCAAAAGATTTTGGACGAAGAATAATCGGTAAATTTTCCCAGGGTGGAAGATACGACAATGCAAAATATTCCTCGCGGTTGATCATAGACATCGCTGAATACGATTTTATTGTAACAGATTTAACGAAACAGGGAAAACTTGTAAATCGTAAAGACGCTTTTCTATCCAATGGTGAGAAATTAGGTACGGTTGTTACCTATTGTGATGGATATATTAAACAATATACGCATTTGAGAAGTTCTATGCTAGCCTATGCTTGTATTAATCTATTTTCGATGATAAATAGATTTCCAGATACCGCGGTTAGAGTAGCCACTGATTCTATTTATATCCACGAGAAATACAAATCAGATGTAGCTAAATTCACAGATCCCGAGGAAAATTGGGGACGTTGGCGATTTAAAAAGGAAAAACTACATGAGTATTGTGAATCGGCAGATGTTACCATGGATGAAAAGTACTTAAAGTGTGATAAGATTCAATCAGAATTTTGTAATGCACCACCGGTATCTGATCCAATATGTAGATACAAGACAGTTTATTTAAACGGTTGTGGTGGGTCAGGAAAGACAACTCGTGCAATTGAATTATATCGTCGGTCAAACATGATTGTGTTAACACCGACTCACAGACTCGCCAGAGAGATGATACAGCGAGGGGTAAATGCATGTACTTATCACAGTTTCTTTCGATGGAAAGGCGATGAATGGACTCCTGATCGAATGGGCGATAAATTCATTCCTGAAATCATAATTTGGGATGAAATATGCACGGTATCGTTGAGAGTATTACAAACATTTATCGAATGGTTGTTAAACAAAAACACAAAAGTCGTCATGTGCGGGGATCACGGCCAACCACCACCATTTGTCGGTGCATCTCCACATGAATGGCTAAAGGGTTTTGTAGACTACTATGAAGAAATTACTACTGATTATAGATCACTTGATGAACAATTACGTGAGTTCAAAGCGCTAATTAGATTACAACCGGATAAAATACAATGTGAAATAGCGCGTGAAATAATTTCAGAAACTCCCATAAATGATTTTTGGGAAACGTGGAGACCAAACGATTTGATAGTAGCAAGTAGAAAAATAGTCAGAGACATACTTCAGATGAAGTTATTTGAATTGCATAAAGAAAAATTTGCAACACTTCCAGTACCGTTGTGTTATAGGCCTTCGGATACACGAAAACAGAATATAGAAGTTGATATTCCAGGGAAGAGTGAAAAGCAGATTCTCGTGTTAAATGATATTGTGCTGGTTGATATCAGCGTCGTTGAAGATGCATTGCGTGCTAATAAATCCCCATGGACGCTAGGATACGCAGCGACGATACATTCTTCACAGGGATTGACTATATCGGATACAATTGTTTGGATGGTGGATAATCACATCGAATGGTCGAATTTAGTCTATCCTGCAGTATCCAGAGTACGAAAAATAAATCAACTTCGAAGAGTTGTCCTGGATGATAATGACACTACAATGGATGATGCTAGCATCGTTGATGTTAAAGTTATTGATAAAAAACTCTCCGGTTACAAACAACAAGACAAAAACAAACAACGAGAATTTGACATTGATGCTGAATTAATAATTACGCTGAAGCAACAACAGAATAATCACTGCGTGAGTTGCAATTGTATAATGCGTTGGCAGTATTCGGATAAAGATCCTCGCCAATTTACCGTAGACAGAAAGAATAGCAGCATTGGCCATATCAGAAACAATGTGATGTTGACTTGTCTTGAGTGCAACAGACGAATGGGTGCTAGTTAAGACCACGCGGTGGTAATTGAGTATCCTCGGGAATTACCTGTAGTTGTTGTCGAGTAAATCCTCGCTGAGGAGCAGGTGAATCCAGTTTATAGATTGGAGGTCTACCAGTAGATCGTGTTATACCGGATATCTTATGCGTAGTGACGCTCCAAATAGGATCGGTAGCTCTTTTTTTACCACCCTCAAGCTCTCCTGGTTCGTATAAATACCTAATAGTGACATTACTACCAAGAATTGGTTGGGAAACGCTAGCGTTTCTAGAAATTTTTTTGGGTGAAATTCCTTGGATTTCCATTTTTGGTATAGACGCTTTCTTAATCGCGTTGACAGGTTTCATGTTAATTGTTCGAGTAATCTCATTATTGAGCGCGGTAATCACAGCTGGTAATCTCTTAACCCATTCACGGAATCTTTTATCTTGAATAAACTCCTTCGCGTATTGATATCCAAATAACCGTTCAGCAAGAGTTCGATTAAATCGTTCAACAATTGCCTGATCGCGATGTAGTGCAGTATGTCCTTGTCTGATGGTGACATTATGATGTTTCATCGCTGATAACACTGCACCCTGAAATTCCTTGCCAGGATCAACTTGTAACAGATTCGGCCAACGCAGAGTACCCTTTCGATAAATCTTTTCAAATGCAGAAGCTACTGAAGTAGCTGACTTTGTTTTTAGCGGTTCTGCTTGTTTGTATCGACTCGCAAAGTCAACTACTGTTAGCGCGTATTTGTAACCGTTGTCATGTGGTAAAAACAATAAATCAGCTTGATGAACTTCATTGGGTCCGGTAACATCAAAATGCGAGAAATTGATTTGTTTAGGCGGTGGTAGATAAATTTGCCATATAGCCTGTTTGGATAACCAATTAGCCGCAGTGGCCTTTTTCACTTTTGCGGCGTTGGCGAGTTTATTGATTGCAGCGTTACCCCTCCAGTATCCTTTTGGAGAATAATAAATTGATTCCATATTATTAATTACCAGCACCCATTATCAATTTGCCTTTCATAGCTGATTTTACCAACCACGAAGCCAACTTTTCTTTAAAAGATTTATCAGGAATAGCATTTAACGCATGAATTAATTTCACATCCGCGAGATGCCTGTTTTGCAGATTGCTGCTTTTATATACAACATCATGAGCATGACACGCCTTATCAATAGCGTTTATCGGATACTCGCCGGATCGGGGTTGATTTTGATCATCAAGTCTGATATCTAATCGTGTTCCGGGGCCACAGTAGCTATATCCTGGAAGGTGCTTTTCTCCAGGGTACTTTGCCCATGGGGTTCCAGGGAGCTTTGCCAATTTGGCTGCGATATCACCTCCTCGTTTTTTTTTAAATCATCATTTCCTGCAGATCTCATAGACACAAATCTAAATTTCTTTGTACCACATTGCACGCATTTACCAGAAAGCGCTGATCGGTTATTTCTAGTTGTAATCGTCGTCAAGTCATCTGTGCCAGTACGCGTTTTACACTTCACACAATATAGATCCATAATTTATGTATAGAAATATGGATATAATTGATTTTTCAGCGACTAAAACAAAAGAACCAGTTAAGCATCATGTAGCACTACCAAACTCTATCCGCGCAATTATAATCGGGCCATCTGGATCCGGTAAAACGCAATTGTTGCTCAATTTAATAATGAGATGGATGAAATGGGATAAGTTGTATTTAGTTGCTCCTAGCGTAGATGATCAACGATGCTATGAAGTGCTAAAAGATTTTAACGAGAATGCATCAGAAATTAAGGGTGAAAACGCCATTGATTTTATAACTGATATTGACGAGGCGACCTCCGTGGATGACCTTGATGGGTACATTAACAATTTAGTCGTATACGACGATGTGATGTTAGACAATCAAAAAAACCCAGCTAGGATCTTTTCCAGAGGCAGGCATAAAAACACTGACCTGATATATGTCACTCAACGATACACTCAGATTCCAAAAGTGATTAGAGACAACTGTAACTTACTGTGTGTATTTAACGGCGTTGATACTCATACGCTTCGAAATATTTGGCAGACATGGTGCTCTGATATGGACTTCAATCAATTTAAAAATTTCTTTAGTAACGCTCAGTCGACTCCGCACGGATTTATAACAATAAATTTACATGATCCTCGGACACGATATCGTATCGAACTCGATCAAATATTTGGTTGAACTCGTAAAAAAATTATTAATCCAGAACTGAAAGTTACAGCAGCAGAGAGGGTGAATGACAACGACGTTGGCGTATATAAGGAAATCTTATTTTATCGAATAGACGCCATTTTTTTTACTATTTGGTGGAAGCCTCAGATTTCCGAATCGACGCTCGAAAAATTATGAGGTTCACCCTCTCTGCTGCTGTGTCTTATCTTTGCATGTAGGGGTCAGGGTTAGGAACAAAAGTTACCTCCAAAATTTTTCTTCATTCGTTATTCTCCTTAGGCCGGTGCAAAGAGCAATGGATATTTGTTCTTATTTAAAACCATTTAAAAATTATCCAAACCAAAGCGATAGCAAATTTTGAGTGTTTAGAGTATTGTAATTAACAAAGGTCGTCCGCATGCTCTAGCGCATGCACATATTTCCATCAGTCAATCATCATTTTTTGGTGATTAGCGATGGTAGTGAAAGTAGAGGCGCTCAGTCGTGTAATCTTTCGAATCAGTGTCTTATCTTTGCAAGTAGGAGTCAGGGTTCGGAACCAATGTACCTCCAAAATATTTCTTCATTCGTAATTCTCCTTAGGCCGGTGCAAAGAGCAATCGAGATTTGTTCTTATTTAAAACCATTTAAAAAGTATCCTAACCAAAGCGAGTGCCAAAGTTGAGTGTTTATAGAATTCTAATTAACAAAGAGGGTTCGCACGCACTAGTGCTTGCACATATTTCCTTCTGTCAATCATCATTTATTGGTGATATGCGATGGTGGTGAAAGTAGAAGAGCTCGATTGTGTAAGCTGGTGGTCTTATCTTTGCATGTAGGGCTCAGGGTTCAGAACCAATGTTACCTCCAAAATATTTCTTCATTCGTAATTCTCCTTAGGCCGGTGCAAAGAGCAATAGAGATTTGTACTTATTTCAAACCATTTAAAAAGTATCCTTATCCCAAAGAGGAACAGCGTTCAGGACGACCATTGTCACCGGAGATAGTATTATACCCTCACCGGTGAGCACGCCAGATATCGAGTACACGGTGACGTCAGCGACGGTGATCCTTCGTCGATGTTTTGTTTTCTTTGCGCGGTATTCTTCGGTGAGTGTTTAGAGTTTAGTTTGTAATTATGTGACCTGATCATTGGGATATTGTGATACCGATAGTATTGTTGTTGTTGTCATTGCCGTAGACATTTTATTTACAATAAAGTAAGTTCATTTTGTTTACGATTTCAATTGATTTCTTTACTGAGATCTACCACAAGTTATATGCACCATCTTATTCTCTCCTTAATTGAGGTATTATTATTGGTAGCTAGCTGTTATCTTAAATTTCCTTTTGTCCTCATTATAAGGGTGTAATAATACCACATTATTAAAACCTGTCACATAATCAACCATAAGTTCAGGGTTATCTAAAAATAAATCCCCCCATAATATTAAATTGTTCTTTAGACATTATTGTTAATCGATAAATACCATTGACTGTCGCGGTAAAATTTAATAGGTAACCGGTGGAACTTCAAAGAAAGTCGCGATGATGTTTTCACGAAATGTCCCAACTTGTTTTACGAGTTCGTTATACGCGGACTCTAGCGCTGCTAGTTCATCCATGGTAGTTTTTTTTTTATCTCTGTGAGTGGTGGGTTGGTCACAGGTGGAACCCCGAAGAAATTAGCAATTGGGAGTTGAACATCTGTTGCAGAATTTTGTACCCCGCAAATTGATTTACTTGAGTTTAATTTGTCATCAAAAGTTTTTAATGATTCTGTCGGTGATAAATAATTATCGCTGAGCAGTGTTAATCTCTCTGTGATTGTTGAAACAGGAATATTACTAATTTTTAGTTTACCTTGACGATCCTGAAATACAACAATTTCATTATGTTCTACTCCAATAGGATTTAATGTATCTGATACATCTTGCACATAATGGATGTATATTTCGATAATGCGGTGCATCCATCAAGAACTCAGTTTGCAATCTTACACATAATGGAAGTAAGTTTCTTTAATGCGGTGCATACATCAAGATCTCAGTTTGCAATCTTTAAAATAATGGATTTAGGTGGAGCATTCATCGGTTTTTTTAGTGATAGAGTTGTTTTCCCTTTCTCTGTAAGAATCAATATTGGTTTATGTCATGAGGTGGAAATAATTCTCTAAATATTGTTTTGCTATTTTTAAAACCTGTGAGAATGATATGTTTGTTTTTACATTAGGTTTAATATAATAATATACAGTTTTGAAAATTACTGATTTTCTTTTTCTTAATATTGCATGTGACCGTTAAATTTGATGTGATACAGAATGCTCTCATACATGGTAAAACATTTTATTGCCAAGATTGTAACTATTACAAGACAGATATTGTTGCAAAGGTATTTTTTATTTTTCAAGATAGTTTACTTAACATACACATAAAATCAATAAAAAATAAGGCTCTTTGTCAGAGAAATAAAACATTTCTCAAGTGGACAACAGTGTGATAATAATATGTAATACCAATCAATAATTTCCTTGATAACTTTATTCATATAGTAATATTTGAGTGCAAAACAAGACATTTATGGACCGTATAGGTTACCATTAATTTGGTGTACAGTAGAAAATATATCTGTTGAGTTTAATGCTACTAAAGTAGTATTCAATACTCTATGAATAACGATAAGTAACCATGTTTTCTTTGTCATTCTTCTAGTCTTTGACTGTTTCCATATATATTTGGGGACTGGAACCAAGGTTTGAATTTAATGAAGTGAAGGAAGTATATACAAACACTATCTATGATGCATCAGAAATTATTTTCAGATATCAGTGTAAACCTCATAGAGACTGTGAAAATGGTAGCACTAAACATAAAGTCTGCATGTTGGTACTTCATTTTTTCTGCATATTTACCATGAAAGAAGAGCCCCTGGGTCCTCCGACAAAGTTTTGTTGTAAAAATCATTCCAGTAACGTTTTAACTGTATTGCCTTGGAAACTAGTATTAACAACACATATTATAACTGTCCAACTATATAACTACTTTTACTATTAACAACACATATTATAACTGTCCAAATATATAACTACTATTAACAACACATATTATAACTGTCCAAATATATAACTACTATTAACAACACATATTATAACTGTCCAAATATATAACTACTATTAACAACACATATTATAACTGTTCAAATATATAACTACTACTAACAACACATAATAAAACTGTCCAAATATATAACTACTATTAACAACACATATTATAACTGTCCAAATATATAACTACTATGAACAACTGTCCAAATATATAACTTGAAGATATTATTTTGGTACATGTAATGCCAGATTTTGTAGTCAAGGGATATAACTTAGGGAAACTTGTGTATGGCAAATTGGATACTTGCTTAGTATCATGACACTTTCATCTCTCTCTAATGAATGGCAATTACTGGTTATACAAATAAAAAGATGATATCTTTACTTCTATATGGTGATGAATCCACTTTTGCCACTTTGACCCTTCAAGATGTAACTGACCAATACAATATCCATAATGCTGCTGATTGGACGTATCTGAGAAAGTTGGTCCAATAAAAGTTGTTTATTATATTTACTTAAGTAAATATTGGGCAAACATTATATTGATCTTCATAAACAGTGACACACATCACATGCACATTTTTCAAATTTAAGCAGTGAAATCAAGTTTTTATTCTAGTGTAATGCATGCAGATATCATGGAAGGCATCATATTGAATACTGAATACATAATGTAACAATCACATTGATTGGTCAGTTGATTTTGCTTGCTACAGACAGTAACTCTTTCATTCACAAGAGGGAACTTCTTCACATCACATTTCCAACTAGCTAAATATGTCAAGTGACAGTGAGTCACAAAGTGGATTGATGACCGTTAGTGTTTTGAGCTACAATTAACTTCATATACTTTAGTTATTATTGATTTGTTATACCCAGTTGTATTGGTTCACTAAAGTATCTTTAGAAATTGATTAACCAATTTGAATTCAATGTGTTGCTGTTTAATTATTACCTTTTGTTTTTTTTGTGTTTAGTATTAAATTTCATTATATAGTGGTTAATCTGTACTTTTTATTTGGCGATAATTTGTATAGCCCATAAGGTAATGGTAAAATGATTGTTTCCAATTGTCTAACAGAATTTAAAATAGTTTAGGTTTTGTATTAACTGTTTGACAAATATCTACAAAATAATTTTTTCTGATGCTTTTTGATAACTTTATTTGAAAGTGATATAAATCAAGTAAACATAAGATAACAATATGGTGTAGGAGGCATCTTGATTTCTTTCATATGAAAATAATTGCTGTGTATTAAGAGAGCTACTACATAAATCATTGAGATGACTGATACAAACGATAAGATGATAGTTTCACTGATATTTCTCGAGACTGAAACAAGAATTTTAAAATTTGAATACCATATTTCATGTATTTCATCTTCGCACTCTAATTTTTCGTACACAATCCATTTATCAAATAATAATTATTTAAATGTATCATAATTAACCTACATATCATTTAGAATTTTTCGAAAAATTTATTATCAGACAAAAAATTTATATTAAGAAGATCTACATTTGCAAAAAAGATCAAATATATTGTATTGCCATTTAGTATTTACAAATATTAATAATTGTTGCTGAGAAAATACTATGATTTGATGGATAAGCTCTCTTATTGTCATTACCATATATACTGGTGTTTATTAAAAACTGGACAAAGACCTTCACAGATTGTTTGTTTAAATATTGTTAATTAGTTCTCCTGATTAAGTCTATCACCGTAAGAAAACACCACGTGCAATTTAAAACGAGCTACGAAGCCCTTTGATGTTTTCTTATCCAACAAAAATTATTTCTCAGACCATGCTAATGTTGATCAACAAGTCTTTTTGTTTCATTATAGTCATACAAAAATGAAATATTTAAACCTTTTACTTATACTTTGGGTCGTACTCATGCCACACAACAATGGAAATAGGTCAGGAGTGTTTCAGTTTACCATTATGGATATAAATTATATGCATGATGTTTATTGATAAAGGATATTTGCTTCTATCGAGGGAATAATAAATCTATTTCATTTATTTCATTTTTATATGTGTCCAGTATATACGTTATTCACGCGATACATTTTGCTTGTATGGCATGCTCACACGTTTTGGCTAGCACTACGTATAATAAGTATAATAAGTTAAGTAGAAGCTTTCTTACTGGGTAATGCTAGCTGATTACCATATATTTTATCTGTGTTTAAAAGAAAATATATTAGCATATAAAATAGTAGTAGTAACATGGTTTTAGACTGATTGCAGTGCAGGATTATCAAATAGTAAGGGTAGGCACCTTCATATTGGCCCAACGCCTTTTTAGGAACCCCGCTTGAAAACGTATTATACGATAATTTGCGAGGGAGGCACCAATATTTTCGACGGCCTAATGGCTTGCACTGGGTTTCATCTGACACTGGCCGATTAAACCAATGTGGTACAAACGGGCCCCGCAGTTACAGGTTCCCCGAGGGTTTGTAAATTTTAAAACATATATATATATATATATATATATATATAGGTATATATATATATATAGATATATATATATATCTATATATATATATATATTCAGAGAGAAACTGCGTTTGAATCGATTTAAGAAAGTTTTAAGTTAAATATCGTATTAAAAGTTTTTAAATGTTTATTTCCAAATGACGTGCTCACAAAGGGCCACTCGCGTAAATCTAGGGGTCCCACATGACCAAAAAAAGTAGGTTGCTGGATTTGAACTTGGTACACCAGGGTGATGTGTGGATATAATTTATCTTTCTTTCTCTATTTAAAAAGCATTCTCTACAACATGTAAGTTAAAAGTATACATGCAATATATACATATTATTTTGTGGTGCTATATTACAAATCAATAATTCTATAAAGTGATACACTATGTCTCCTCTTCTAGATATGTGTATATAATTACCATTAAAAACGGAATATTACGAAAATACTCTTCAACTTTCAATGGACAAACATCTTTTTAATTTGAATGGTTGGTCGGTTAATTAGTATGTGAAGTTGTAGTGTATGTGTATAACACCATTTTGTTTGGCTCTACATGGCGGCCAGTATATGCGGTGGAAGAGAATTCGGTAAGAACTACTGACATACAGGAAGCTACCGACAAGCTTTCTCGCATGCCCACGTAGGTCGAGTCGAGACTCGAACTTACGCGGACGGAGATTAGTGTCAATGATCTAATAAATCTGTGCGCCTTGGACCACTCGGCCTTCCGTGACACCATCCAAAATCGACTCCAATGAATTGTGAAAAAATATTTTACATGGAAAATCAACTGATTCGCAAAATTGCATACAATAAAAATATGCATAATTATCTGAAATTGTTGTACATAATGAATGATATATACAGTTAAAAATACAAATAAAACAACCATCTCTCTTACAAAATATATTGTTATTAACGATATAGGCAAAATTATGACTCGAGAAAGGTGAGACATTCACCCAGTTCAAATGTAGGACGGGAAATTAGTTCCAGCGGTGGGTTGAATGGTGTAAGATACAAAAAAAAACATTCGAGGGCCTTACTGATTTTGTTATGATCAAGAATACACTAAATAAAGTTGTTAGAAGCTATATATATATTTTAATACAGAGAACATATTATCATGATATGAATATTAAAAGAACAGAGATGTCTTTTTGAAAAACAATCATACGATCTGTTGACTAATTTCAATATTTTTTCACATTTATCTCAAAGTGAGTATTCGATGTTCCAAAAATACATTTTTTTCAGTTCTTGATCCAATATCTGCATTTTTTTAAAACTATCTTTACAAATTCCTATTCCTTATTCTTTTCGTTATTTGTTGTGCAGCAATTGATGAAACATCCAAAGTACACTATTGCAGTAATTATTCATATCGGCTAGTTTTTTTATGCCAGAATGGCGCATGTTGTTCCTAATACTTTGCCATTGTTAGATGAATATAAGATATCTCGAAGTAATCCAAAATGTACGCGAACTTGGATGATGACACTGATTATATCTGATTATTACTAGAACAATTACACATTAGATAAGCATCCGACTATATTGAAAAGGAAATATAATAACTCAATGAAGAAATTGATAATATTATTTTCAAATATTGTGTGAAACATAAATTACGCTGTACATGTAAGGAACAAAAATAAAATCTCAGACCTAGTCTAAACAAATTTACCAAGAAGATTGCTCGTGCTAAAATTGTCTTATCCTGAATTCACTAAAGGTTCCAAATGTGAACCACTCTGTCAATATGATTTGTAACATTTCCTACCTGAATTCGATGATTCTGCTCTTTTCTACAATTTTCTGTTGTTTTTTTTTTAAACTCACGCACGAGTAGAGTCAAAGCTAAATTGCTAGTTTCTATTGTATCTCATACTACCGTCTATGATTTGACAAAACGAAGAAATACAACGAGAAATGCACAATTTCGTGTGTCGAGATTCCGTAAATGGAAGAGAAAATGTCTTATTTATTTGCACGATGCAGTTCATTGGCTTGCTACCTCCTGAACGCTATTATTAAACCAAAAACGGAAACAAAATGTTGATGAGGTTGAAACTCATTGGGAAATTAAAGAATTGTGACTGTTCTTGTGATAAATATAAACATAGATGACCTATTTAATTTATATCATTCTCTACAAATATTTAAATATACGTACATCGGTTATAGCAGAGTTCAACGCATCTATCACAACATGTGCAACACATGCAATGTCTGATGCATCTTAGACGACATCTCGCGCTGCACGAAAAGCAAATTTCAAGTACAATACCGTAGATAAATGAGGTTAAAGAAAGACCCGTTTCTATCGTCAGTCCAACGTGTCCTTTGGCCAAAATAATGATCTCTGCAAGTGTGACTACAACAAATATCATCCTTAAAATGAATTCAAATATATATTTTTTTAATTTTTTCCGGCAACATGCGTGAGTTTTTTTTTCTTGCAACACGAAACAATAAACGGAATTAAAGCAATCAGAACGTATATAAGAAATGCTACGATTTCAACCCATAACAATATAGTGTCATCTATACGAGAATGGAAAATTCTACTAAACTCATCAGGCATGGTCGAAGAGAAAACTGATGCAACGCGGACAGGTCGAAGAAAAAGGACCACGATGACAAATATGAACCATTTAAAAACTTCTATAGTCTGGCTACTTACACCCTCTTTTGTCACACATTCTTTACAAAAATGTTCGCAGTTACTAAGGCATATAAAGTAGCAATTTTGTTGTCGAATTAAGCTCTCTGCATGATTAATAACATCATTGCCTTTGTTCCTTGGATTTTCATAGACAATTTTGAAAACATCTCTGTTCGTAAAATCTGCGTCATCCGACTCTTCTTTAGCTTTCATTTTACAACACCCATCTGTAGTAAAATGTAATAATGTGACCGTTTCTTGTGTTGATGACTTTACTATCGCATGATGGGAGAGGCAAAAAAAAAACAAAACCAGAAGCTTACAGGATGTGTTATGTGATCCCCTGGTTGCAATTCGCTTCTTTGCCTCACACAACGTTCTTCCTTCACACAGGAACAATACGTTTCTGTAATATAAATTAAATATCTATCTATCTATCTCTCTCTCTCGCTTTCTCTCTCTCTCTCTCTCTCTCTCTCTTTATATATATATATATATATATATATATATATATATATAGATATAGATAGATAGATAGATAGATAGATAGATAGATAGATAGATAGATAGATAGATAGATAGATAGATAGATAGATAGATAGATAGGTAGATAGATAGATAGGTAGATAGATACATAGAAAGATAGATAGATAGATAGATAGATAGATAGATAGATAGATAGATAGATAGATAGATAGATAGATAGACAGATAGATAGATAGATAAATAGATATAGATATATACATATTATAGTTACGTCATTGTTTACAAGGAGGTATGTCTATCAAATACAAACACTTTTGCAAATCTACATTCTAAAAGAAAGGGAAATAAAAACAGCACAAACAGCAAAAACGTGTCATAAGAACTCCCTCTTTAAATCTTCAACTCAAATACGTACACAAACACTATCAATCTATAGTTTTAATGCATGGAACAGAGCACGAAAATACTTTATAGTATTACGAAATTATATTGTTAATTGTTTCATGTGTCGAAAATCTCGCCTGAATTTGCTATTTCAAATTTAATTCTCTATAGTGAGACTTTCGGTATTTTATTTTACACTTGTGGTTTTATCAGTTCTCTGTTTTACATATTTTTTATTGAAGCTACGTGTAATTTGTTTTGTAGTGATGTAGATGATTTATTGTTCATTATATAAACGGTTATTCTCTTTTGTGCTCGAATTATCATACTTGCGAATGCTGTTCGAATCGTTTGATATACTACAAATTGTGTCATTTCATATGTGTCTACGATGTTTTCGTTTGTATGCAAGATATTTTATTTTTAGCGGGGTTTTGTTGGTTTTTCACGTTATTTTTTCTTAGTTTGGGTGATCTATTCCCTATTTGTTATAGGAATGTGTTTCATCAAACAATTGCTCTCCATATGGAGTAGAGCAACAATCTCCAATTAGGAAGCACAATTATTGTTCGATTACCCTAGATATTTGGACACAAAATATGGGGGCCGAAAGAAGACCAATCAAACAGCAGTAGTATAATTGCAATCACTGATATATATGCGTGACTGCAGAAACTAGCATAGATACTTTCATGAGTTTCCTTTTGAGTGAGTGTCACCACGGTGCACATACATTTACCTACATTACTTTTTTTTACTTGAATTTAATGGTATCTTGCAAAAAAACGTTAATACCTTCTGGAATAAGAGTTGCTGTTTCATTGTAGTTTTCCATAGTCCTCACTTGTTTTTCTTGTCTCTCGCTGTAATACAAATACAAACAATCATTTCTTGATATTTACCTAATCTCTTTATTCTTTTTTTCTTGCTTTGGCATGTCTTCAAAATATCACCACTTGTATATACAAAACTTATGCGATAGGTTATGAGACCGAAAATTAATGTTATTGTGATCCACTCTTTGAAAGGTTAGTCTTTCTGTGCAGCATTTATTTGTCCTTAACGCCGTTCTCCTAATGATAACAGTAATATCGATCATGTGAATGGACAATTAAAACAAAAATAAAGACCTTTTTGAAGAAAAGTGTACATAACTGTCAATTATAAATTGCATCACCCATCCACCAGAAAGGCATGTGAAATATTTCCAGAATGAAACTGTAAACACTAGAAAAATATTTTATCAAACTTTGATTTCACTTTGTTGGTTGGTCACTAAGTTTGGTGATTATATCAGGATAATTAAAACTAGGTTTCCTGTTTCTCCTGTGATAGTTTATAATGTTGAATTAACTCAAATAATGAGTTATGTATGTTTAACAAGTCATATTGTGGCTTCAGATTGTATTTAATGCTACACGTAGTTTTTACGGCAATAATAATACTCATATAAATATATATCAGAGGCAGATATTGTCAGTGAATCCCCTCTAGAATGCATGATTAGACCATTTCAGCAACATTTCGAATAATCTTATTGGATTATTTCACGAATTTTACGATTTAGCTTTTGTATATTCAGCATTCATTTTATAGAGTGTGTAAGAGCCAGTCTTGATCTTAGCAGATATTTTAAGCATCTCTGTTATGCTATTGTGGGCTTAATCTTTGATGTATTTCATAACTAAATTAGTGCGACATTGTCTTGGCTCCTAAAGATTCCTTGAGTGTAGTATACTCCACCTATTGTAGTTTTGTAACAAATTAAGAATATCGTATCGTAGACTGCAAAATCAGAATTACGTGTAGTTTATATGAATGTAAACTCAGTGCCCATATACAATTACACAAGATATACATTTTAATGTAGCTATTATGGAAATAATATTTCACCCTTGTTTTGGTTTTCGCTGACTACAACGTACTGTGATATTTACCAAAAATATCTAGAGTTGTGCGGTTTCCACCGTCAAAAAAAATAAATATTAGAGAAGCAGAGACGGTGAGCAGACCCCGTTTTCAAACCAAAATAACTCCTCCTACGAATCCGAAACTAATTCAGACAAAATTAACAGAAACTAATTCAGACTAATGAAACCGAAACTATGGTTGATGTCACTCCCTTCTGGTGCTTCATTATTTTATTAAGAGAGAGAGACAGAGAGAGAGAGAGAGAGAGAGAGAGAGAGAGAGAGAGAGAGAGAGAGAAAAAAAAAAACAGGCTAAGTTTTCAAACAAAAATAAGGCTTCCTACGAAACCGAAACTAATTCAGACAAAATGAACGGAAACTAGTTCAGACAAACCAAACCGAAACTATGTCACGACCCTCTGGTGCTTCAATTTTTTTATTAAGAGAGAGGGAGAACAGGGTAAGTTTTCAAACGAAAATAAGGCCTCCTAAACAATCGAAACTAATTCAAACAACGAAACCGAATATAATAGTGTTAGAAAACAGAACTAAGGTTTCTCACAAGCCGAGATGCCGATTCGTTGTCGAACCCTCGTTGCTGCTATGAATTATATCAGGTCATATAACAATAATGATGGGACAATCGTTAACTACTAGATTGGCAGGATAAATATTAGATGCGATTAAGAAATAAAACCCGTCCGTGATTCGGTCAGGCAAAAGTTACAACAGCGACAAGAATCTCAAGTTGATTTAGAAACAAGCACATATCAATTGTTCAAACCAGTTACTGCAACTACAAGCTGAAGTTGCTGACCATATCGGAGAAGTAAGACAGGGTTTCACCTCTAAGTACTAACCAGCGATATATGCTGGGACGAGGCTAAGAAGTGTCAACACGACGTTACGCTATCTAAAAAGTTCACTGATGAGGCGATTAAAAAGTACGATCATCCCGATGATCCAGCTTGTTTTACAGTTGCAGGTTTTAGACATAAAGAAATATATTTAAAACGTAAACATAAAACTGTAGGTAGAGTGAAATGGTATAGTTGGATAGATCGCATTAAATATAACAAAGATAGTTCTTTAAAGACTGATCCAATATTTACGATCTACATGAGAAAAACTATTCGAATATGAAATTCCTCAGCAACAATCCAGCTCACAATATCAATTCGCTTCTCCAGCGTGATATAAAGAATCTCCTCAACCTGAACAGAAACAATCAAAATCTTCTATAAAGGATGATACGCAAACTGTAACTGGTGGTAGTGGTTTTTCTCCGAGCGGAACTACAAGCAGTGCTTGGGGGAGTGGCTTTGTTGCCTGTTCTAAAAATATTCTCTCTGATATAGCACGGTTAGAAGTTCTCGTCGGGGCAACACGAGATTGTATCATAAATATTGAAGTATATCGCGAGTTGGACTAGTTGATGGTTATCACAGCGATTAGATAAGTAATACTTTAAAAGGATGATCAGCTACGAATCTCAACATATGCCCCGACGAGTTTGAGAAGTAAATTCACGATACCCAGTATACAGCGCTTATTACAGAGATGTACTCAGACATCTGATCCAGGGATTATTTACAAGAATAGCTCCAAAAGCAGGCCCAACTGAAAAAAAAAAACATTTCTCAAGGAAAGTTACTGATGTTATTCGTGAAAACGCTACTGGGGTAATTAGTGATGTTGCTGGTAGGGCATTCTCGTCAATCAAAGACAGGGTAATGAATCTATTACGACGACAAAAGACGCCAGTAAAACTTCAATGTACAGCAGATATGCCTGTGGGTGTAAGTATAAGAATAAATCAAGCCGTAAATGTAAAAAAAATAGTAGCGAGCTATATCAACATCGACCACATCGCCGAATAAAATCGTATATACATATACCAGTAATAACGTTTTAAAGAGACCTAAAATGTATAATGGTAGATATATAGGGAAGATCTCTTTCACAGGGGAAATCCCGTGAAAGGGTTTTACTTGAATAGACAAAACAAACTTCATCAAAAAAAGATATCCAAAATGTTAAATCTTGCAGATGTGGATCCAAAAGAAATGGTCTTTTACAAGACAAACAAGAAAAGTTAAGAACGAGTAATGTTTCCTTGAATGATATCATTGTCAGAATTAATAGAGTAACCGAAAACTCCATAGCGGTGTTTGATTCTAGTGGTAAGATTAAACCAAGAGTACTTTCTCAAACTGTGCTAGATAGCATTCACTCACGGGTACAAAAATCAGGTAATACAAATGCAGGTCCCATAGAAATAAATTCGAATGAAATAACAATCCTTGTTAATCCAACATCGCATACAGAGGCCGTGACACAAAAAATATGTAGATGTCATCGACAATAAACTATCAACGCTACACGGTGAGCATAATACCACATACAATAAACTATCAATGTTGCGAGCCAAATATGATGTTCATGTATCCGCGTTAGCAAATCTCCGTAGAAAATTTAGAAAAAAGTAATGAAACCGTGAATAATTTCTTTGGAAAGCCGCCGGTGATCCACATGGAACTTTTTGATATTAAAACAACTATCGACACGATTAAACAAACGCAAGAGTAAATCCTTAGTGATTTTCCTGCTATCGCTACAGGCGTGATATTTGGAAATAAAAATGAATCAGATGGAACCCCCGACTGGATCGTTATTGGCTTATCAAAAGGGAATTATGAAATCGAGGATATCAGCGAATAATTCCAGCATAGAATAAAATACATAACAGGAAATGAATCAATGATAGCGAAAACGGTTCACTAACCGTCCTTGTCATCCGCGATAGAGATAAATTCTCCCGATTACATCATGGATAGATATCAATCATCGATTAGAACCTTGCTAGGATGACCTGAAATTCTACCAGCGATACCTGAAGTTGCTAGGATACCAGAACCAGCAAGGTATGATTATGTCAAAGACGTGCAATCTTACCACGAAATTTTAACCGTCGTACAAACATAATTTACGCTATTTGAAAGGTTCAGTAGATGAGAGTTTTAGGTATGTAAGCAACGATCAACGTTCATGGAAATTTAGTGTTATAGAACATGGAGTCTTTGATGAAAAACCTGTTTCATCATTGTTTTGGCTTAGTTATTTTCATTTTCATTTTAGAAACATCAATCAAAAACAAAGAACATATATTATGCAATTACAACACTACTTTCATGAACATAGTTTCGATGTAATTGTATCGCAGGATGAAATCATTAAACAAATTAAAATATTAAATCAGCTTGTATACGACATGGAATATCTCAATAACAAGATATTTATTCAAGCAATAGTTAAAAACGTTGACGACTAACAAAACGTTTCTAGATGCATATTCGTTAAGAGAAGCTACACTGCCGAATGTCCATGTCACAGGATGAAGCCGTGATATGTCTGGATTAATGAAGACACCGAAAGCAACTGCGTTAATAAGATGTTTATTAATAAACTCAATTTTAATGTAAAACAAATCTGAAAACATTTCTTAGCCTTGAAAGCTTTAACAATGTTGGGATTTCAACTTTTGAATTATTCACGTTATCATTCTTTGTTGTTGTTATCATTATCATTATTACTATCATCATCATAATCGTTATTATTATTATTATTATTATTATTATTATTCTGCTCATCAGTATTATGTTATGGTATTGTTATGAGTACATAAACGTCTCTGTTCTCGGCCCAGTTCTCTTCATTTATACACTCAGCCGCTCTCGAAGGTCCTACAGCAAGATCCTGTGTCTCAATAATCGTATAATGATGAGACTCAATTATAAAAATCTAGCTGACCAACTGAAATTGAGGCTACCATTCAGTGCGTAGAAAGGTGCAATACCAGCATTAAATTCAATTAGTACGAAGCATAGAAGTCACTCTCGATAGTTCTCAATAATTACACCAACGTGTAATGAACAAAGCTAAATATATGAGAAGATGAGATGCATCAGCTCAATTGGCAATTTTCTTTCGCTTATGGCATTAAAACACGTATGTGTTCCTTAGTACTTTTAAACCTAGATTATCGTAATTCACTCATGTATGGTTACGGTTGCTATGATCATCTTATCGTACGGAAAAATTAGTTCCCCTCCCCACCCCGAACTCTGTAACCTTCAATGTATACCCGCTCGATCCACAATCAAACAAAAAGTGTGATCGGTATGCTACATTGTGTTGACTTTCTCCTGTCCAATAAATCTATCTCACCTTAGGTATGTGTATACACCTCTAGAAGCATACGCTTCTCTTTTGACACTCGCATTCTCGTTTTGAAAGCTAAGTCATGAATTGCCAAATATATAACGTGTAAAAATCGTTATGGGTTCTTGTTTCACAATTTACCTCTGAAGTTCTGGAAGTGAAAATGACCAAGCGAGCTAACAATTTCTGGATATGTACTCATCTGATGTGAGGGCAAGCTGTATGCAGTATAACCCAAATTACGAGTCATACACCATAAGAAAGAGAATTAACAGTTGTTGTAACCATACCAAAGTCACAAGGTCTCTCAAATAGCAAGTATAAACGGTGAGGAAAATCGATGAAATTCTTTTCTTTTTAAAAATCTGACTTCATGAAAATCTGCCTCCCTACCCCAAGTCAAACGGGGGTTCGTATCTTGCAAACCACTGAGAACAGAAAAGTATTACTATGCATAAACATTTTTGTACAAGCCTGCCCTTTTTAAGTGATGAATAACTTCATTTTATATTTCCTACTCACAGGGAACCAAATATGTATCTGTGTGTGCGTGCGATCATCCCCAGCGTCACATATGGCGTAACAAACGACGAAATGTGTAACGTTTATTCATTTTTCTTTTCTACCCAAACCACAAAAAAAAATATTTAAAACAAATGAGATTAAAGCGATCAGTCTTAATTTTATTCAGAATTAGCAATGAAATAAAAAAACGAGATTTACACATTTAATATATAATTGATCTTTCATTACGCAAGAACCGATTAAAGCAGTCTATCTACGGTGGCAAAACCCACTGCTATCAAGAATAAATTTCAAACTAACTAACCAGTCCGGGGACTTGATTGATATTCGCGACGAGACTTTAAGTTTGATTTTATATGTAAGATCTATTTTGGGGTTAGGGTTAGGGTTAGGGTCAGGGTTAGGGTTTAGGTTTAGGGTGAGGTTAGGGTTAGGGTTAGGGTTTAAGAGTGGGGTGGGAATTTGTAAATTTGCTATCGATGATAAATAGATTTTCTAAATTTGCGGTTAGAGTTACCACAAATTCATTTTATATAGATATCAAACATAAAGAAACAGTGGCTGAATTTGCAAATTCCGATGAGTTTTGGGGTTCATGGAGAATAAAACAAGAAAGGTTATACGATTATTCTAAATCAGCAGATGTTACGACTGAAGATAATTACATAAAAGAAATCAAATATCAGAACTATCTATAGCACCTTCGTTATCCGATCAAATATGTAGATATAAAATCGTTTAATTAAATGGTTGTGGCGGGTCAGGGAAGACGACTCGTGTTATCGAATTATTTCGGGAGAATACAGACATGATTGTGCTAACACCAACATACAGACTTGCAAGAGAGATGAAACAGCGAGGAGTTAATTCTTGCAAATAGCACAGTTTCTTTCGAAGGTGACGCATGAACTCCAGATCGACTAGGTGAGAAATATATTCCAAAGATCAATTTTTTGGATGAAATATGCAGAGTAGTTGAATATGTTAAATATGTTTCTTATTTGGCTGATACGATTAAAAGGGTTCGAGTCTATGCTTTCAGTCGCATTGTTCCATCGTGCAACATATTCTCAAGACAACGCCAAACGTTTGCCAGTGTTGACGTCAACCAGCATTAGCACAGACTGCCTATTCTATTTGACGTCATCGTAGGCTGTCACGAGTATACGGAGACAGTCATATGACACAGACTTTATGTGCAGAGAGAAATATTCCTGAAGTGGATATTTGTCTACAGGCATGCATTGAGATGTTTGCGGAAAAGAACTGAAACGTTCTGGGGTGTTTTACCCTCTTCTGTGGTGGGAACAAGTTTTTTAGGGTCACATACATCTCAAGGAAATAAACATGTTAATGAAAGCATTGCCAATTTTGTAGATGTGTGTATGCCTATGTCTATGTTAACAACTAAAACTTAAAGCCCATTCTGCATGTTCGTGTGTGGTAGCATGTTTGTTTATAAGTATAGTGTGTATGGAAACACTCATACCCTTTCCGTGTTTGTGTTTGATGGTATGTTTGGGTGTGAATGTAATGCACCTATAAATACTCCTGAATTGCTTATGTGTGATAGTATGTTCGTATATATGTTTTTACAATTTTCAACAGAGAGATTGAATGGGGTGTTGGATAGTAGTGTATGTGCTTAATTACAATAAAAACGCTGGAACTGGGTAGTAGGGTGTTTAGACTTGCTGGATAGTAGGAGGGGTGTAGGGGATAATATATCAAGCAGCAGGTGCTGGATAGTAATGTGTAATGGTTAGTGAAACAACAATATTAGCTTTACATTTAACATTGGGATCACAAAGATTACAACATCGAAACGACCTATAACACTACACAAGTTTGCATGTGGGCTGTAAAACCTCCCACAGATATTCATTTGAACATTAACATTCCCACAACGGGCCTTACTCTGGTTAACATGGAAAAGGTTCATAACGCTCCATTTATTAACATTTGATTTATCATGGCCGATTTCGCCTCCTACATATAAACCTACGTTGTAATGTTGTCACTAAGGCTTATATAACTATCCATGTTACGCTCTTTACAGATATACAACGATGTCGTCTTGGCTTGCTCTTGGTAGGATTCGAACTTGCACACGTATTGCTGAGAGTCCGTCGCGCCAACAACTAAGCCATTACAGGAGATACTCAGAACTGTTATTTTTCAAGGAGCTATGACAATTTAGTTCGTAAACAAGATAATACACAATCGTTTTCAGTTTGGCTCTGTCTATTATGTAAAACCTCATGTCATAAAAACGTTGGGCAGTGTATATTAAGTACAACGACATTTTCATAAATAGTTTCGACTTTGTCTAATAAAAACAATGATATTTCATTTACAGGTTTGACTGTACCTATCAAATACAACATTTCGTATAGACGTTTGACTGTGCCTATGTGGAACGTCATTTCATATACACCTTTGACTGTGTCTATTTAGTACAACGTCATTTCAAATATAGATCTGGCTGTGCCTGTAAAATACAAGTTTATCAGCATTACATAGTAAGTATAACGTTGCTTCAAGTTCAATTTCAATTTATACATCGACTCCATGAACAAACACGCATCTGTGTCCACATGTAATGTTGGAGGTATTAGTATTATAATTAAAACATACCCAAGACATTCAATTTGTTGTAGAATTATATACAAAGAACCCATACATACCAGCTATCTACAAATGTTCTCGAATAAAGTTATGAACGCCCTTCGATGTGGGATACCTGTCTCCGTTTCAAAGATAAAACGAAAAGTCACATTAAACGAGCTACACCTTAAAATGGTGGCCTACTTTAGTCTTATCAACGGAGGAATTTTAGTACAAACTTTTATTGTCAACCTGGGTGAGCTGAGGGTATTAGTATCGTACATGTTGAGGCAGATACGTACACTATAGTGACACGCATAGCTTATCAAATATTGTCAAACCAAATCAATCACAGCGACCAAATTTATATATTGCAATATTTCCATATGTCGGTCTGTGTTTATCTATCTTCTAGCTATATATCTCTGTAGGCTCACACAGCTGACTGATCTTTTAAATACACTATCATCATTACCTGTATTATGCCTACTATATCATTATTACTTTAATTAATATATACTCTATCATTATTACTGTAATTAATACCTACTTTATCATTATAACTTTAATTAATACCTACTCTATCATTATTGCTTTAATTAATACCTACTCTATCGTTATTACTTTAATTAATACTACACTATCATTATTACTTTTAAAAATATTTACACAATCATTATTACATGTATTAAACCTTACACTTTCATTATTAAATTTACTTACACTATCGTTATTACCTATATTAATACTTACACTGTCATTATTACTGTCATTCATACTTACACTATCATTATTACCTATAGCTTATCAAATATTGTCAAACCAAATCAATCACAGCGACCAAATTTATATATTGCAATATTTCCATATGTCGGTCTGTGTTTATCTATCTTCTAGATATATATCTCTGTAGGCTCACACAGCTGACTGATCTTTTAAATACACTATCATCATTACCTGTATTATGCCTACTATATCATTATTACTTTAATTAATACCTACTCTATCATTATTACTGTAATTAATACCTACTCTATCATTATTACTTTAATTAATACCTACTCTATCATTATAACTTTAATTAATACCTTCTCTATCATTATTACTTTAATTAATACCTACTCTATCGTTATTACTTTAATTAATACTACACTATCATTATTACTTTTAAAAATATTTACACAATCATTATTACATTTATTAAACCTTACACTTTCATTATTTAATTTACTTACACTATCGTTATTACCTATATTAATACTTACACTATCATTATTACCTATAGTAATATTTACAATATCATTAGTTCTGTAATTAAAACTTACATTATCATTGTTACTTGTATTAATAATTACACTATCATTATTATTTTCATAAATATTACAATGTCATTATTACTTTTATTAATACTTGCTCTATCAAACTTCCAAAATTGATTTCTTATACGACCTCCTGTTAAACTAGCAAAACAGTTCGTGTAAGGTATCACTCTTGTCCTATTTAGTATGAAATTGACAAGTCATCACTCTTGAGCTATTTAGTACGAAATTGACAAAGCATCAATCTTGTCTAGTTTATTACGAAATCGACAAGACATCACTCTTGAACTAATTGGCACGTGATTGACAAGGTATCACTTTTGTGCTATTTACTAAGAAACCGAGTCGAATGCTGGATCAGAGGGAATGAATTTCGAATTAATATAGAATCGGCATAATTACAGGACATTAAACGTGTATTGTATGAAATCTTGTTTTGATTTGATATGCATCAGCAATTTATATTAATTAATATTTCTTACACTTTTAGAACAATAACTGAACATCAATGTAGTTACCAGTTTGAAAAAGTATCTTGAAAAAATAATGTCGTAATAAAGTTCATTATTCAAAATCGCAGAAAGCCACCTTGATGTATAAAATGTAATCAGATTAATTGAAAACATGATCTCAGTTCGTAATTACGAAGTCAGTACATCACTTTTAACTTACTTGTCTCCTATTAATACATGGTAAAAATCTTAAGTCTTAAATAGTTCATCTGTTAATGAATAGTGAAAGCAGTCTTTAGTGTGCACCGCCTGCTAATTCGTAGTCAAGCTGAATTAAATGTTTTCCATCTGTTAATGCCTAGTCAAAGCTGCCTGAAAGGATCCACCTGTTAAGTCCTGGTCAAACTGCTTAAATGCAGATAATAATAATAATAATAATAATAATAATAATAATAATAATAATAATAATAATGTCGACTTTTTATAGCGTTTAATCTTTAGAAGCTCTCAGCGCTTTACAATATATATATATGAATGCGATATGACACTGGACATGCAAGACCAGAATGGTATTCATGGACACGTCTTGGTCTGTTAAAACGACACATTGCATGGAATACGTGGAAACGTATACGCCTGTTTAAATCATCCATCCCGACAACGTTATGAATGGAATACATGAAAACGTGCAGAACTATAGGACTGTTAAATCTATACATTTCAATGACATTGCGTATGAAATACAAAGACACTCTGGTCGCCGCGATTAACCTATATAAATGCTGATAAATGGCGTTAAACCCTACAAAAAACCCAATCTTTTATTTCTACTTTGAACAGGTATTTTGCTATATTTATGATTAACTGATTTTCTTCACCAGTTTTACCTGTTCTTTTCTTCTCAGTCTTCGCAGGGTGTGAATGCAAATTTTCATAATATTAGTATAAAGAATATATTTGTGTTTAGTTTGAAGAGAATATTCCATCATATTATTATAAATAACTTTTTTTCTTTGTTTTGTTTATTTTTAAAAAAATCATCTGTCCACAAAGTAACTGAATAAGCAGAGTAATAAGTAACACACCGGCTTTGATGGTTTTGGCAAGTCCAATGCCATAACACACGGCTATTACTGATTTAGAGTGACCAATGCCATAACTTACAGGCATTGTTGACTTTACCTGCCAAGTATCATAACACAAGGGCATTGCTGTCTTTGCATGTCCAGTGTCATAACACTGGGCATTACTAGTTTTGCAGGTCGATTGTCATACTGGGTTTTAGTGTCCAATATCATAACTCACGAGAATTACCAATTTTCTGCATCCAATTTTTTTACTATCGGCCATTGCTTGTTTTCGCGTGTTCAATATCATCACGCCCGGACATTTCTGGTCTTGCATGTCCAGTGTCATATCGCACTAGATGTATTGGTTTTGCGTGTTCAATGTTGTAGCACAAGCACAAGGGCATTGCTGGTTTTGTGTGCCCAATGTAAAAAATACGGTCATTGCTGGCTTTGCATCCCCAGTGTCATAGCACACGGCCATTGTGTTATGCGTGTCCAATGTCGTAATATGCAGGCATTACTGATTTTGCATGTCCAATATTATAACACAGGGACATTCCTGGGTTTTCGTATCCAAAGTGATTATACACGGGAATAACTGGTTTGCGTGTCCAATGTCATACAACACGACCATTGCTTGTTTGGCGTGTTCAGTGTGATAACAAACGGGCATGGAAGGTTTTGTTGTGTCCAATTTTATAATGAATTGGCATTTCTGGTTTTGCGTGTCCAATGTCATACTAAACGAGCATTGCTGGTTTGGCGTCTCCATAGGAATAGCGTTTTTGCGTGTCCAGAATCATAACATATGGGAATTACCGGTTTTACGCGTTCATTATCATAAATTGTGCATACAAATTGTTAGCGCCCGAGTGGTAGAAGTAGGTCGGGGACACAACATAATAACAAACAGTCGCAAATTAAAATGTCAAGCGCAGGAATAAGGAATTCGTGCGTGCAGATTTGAAGGATTTAGATAATATTGTACAACAATTGAAGACGGAGCAACAGGCTTGGTCATATATGTCTGATCTAAGTTCTTAGTCAACATTCTTCTGATCACAATTCTTAGTCAATCTCTTTCTAACCTCAATTCTTAGTGCATCTCTTTCTGATTTCAGTTGTTATCATATATCTGATATCATTATCCTGTCTCTTTCGGATCTCAGGTTTTAGTCCATCTCTTTCTGATCTCAGTTCTTAGTCCATCTCGTTCTGATCTCATTTCGTAGCGTACCTGTTTCTAATCTCAGTTCATAGTATATCTCTCTGATTTTAATTGTTAGTACGTCTCTTTTTGATCTTAGTTCTTTCTTATTCCTACTTCTGATTATTCATGAACTGCATTTTATCTTTCCAAAGAGTTTCATCATATTTCTTCTTTTTAAAAAAGGCATTTTGTTTAGCATTATGCCATTTCACTCATAAAAGCTGTGCATTATAAGAAAGTTTGTTTTGCATTATACCATTTCATTTATAAAAGCTATGCATTATAAGGCACTTTTTTGCATTATGCCATTTCAGTTATAAAAGCAGTGCATTATATAATGTCTGAAACGTTTCAGAAGGCTATTTTTCCTGTTCCTATATTGCACGGGGATAAGATATCAATACATTGCATAGCCATTTCAAGGGATAAGGTTTTAAGTTTGATAAGGCCATCCAAAAGACAAGGTTATAGCAACCTCACGAGTCATTCCAGGGCATACGATTTTAATAACGTTCTCAGCCCTTGCATTGATACAGCTTAAACAATTTTACGATTTCTTTGAATGGACACTGCTTTTGCAAATGTAGGTCCCTTTCACGGGTTCCTGATTTTACAACTATATGAGACATTTCAAAGGTCACTGGTGTAACAGATTTATAACAGTATAAGCTCTTCCTAAGGAAACGGGTTTAACAACCTGATGATCCCTTAACAACTATATAGGCCCTTTTACGGGATCCTGTTTTATCAACTTAACGAGCCCTTACTAAGGCGTGACCACTTCCATTCGACACGGGTTTCACGTGGATACATGATTAACAACTTTATGATGCAATACAAGGGGCACGGATTAACAACGTTATGATGCATTACAAGGGGCACGCATTAGCAACTTTATGAGTCCTTCCAAGCGGCACATGTTTAGCAACTTTCTGAAACCCTTACATAGGTCATTTGATTAAAACGTTTAAGATTCCTTGCAAGGCACACGGGGTTAACACAAATGTAAGAGTCTAAGGGACACGGGTTTAGCAGCTTTGTAAGCCCTTGACACGTGGAATTTTGTAAGGTTATAATGTAAACGTTGTATGTATTTTGCCCTACTTGTAAAAGTGTAGAAAATAATTATTTTGCTCTCAGAATTGTATCACTAGCAGATATGTTTTTTTTTCGAATATAATAAGGTTTGCTTTGTTGGATTTAATGGAACATTTTAGCACATTGATGACATTATGACGACGAGGAAATGGGAGCTATGTGTATGTACTAATGACAAGGCCACATCCTACCTTGGATGACATGGGCGGGTATCGAACAAGTGACCCATTTGTTAAGAATCTAATGTTCTAAAAACTAAACTACTACGGCTATCTCCCCATTTCGGTTCTTTAATAAAATTTAAATTAAACAGGACATACAACCAAATGGTCCTAGTTTTGTTTGTTTATAAAATAACAGGACAAAAAAGGGTACACGCATGGTTTACTAATATAAAAAAAATACCCCAGACTAATGCAGGGTACTTGCATAGTGTGGTGATAAAGCAAATAAAGGAAATATCTTCACTATCAGCCGTATCATGAATAAATCACGCAGTATACGTGTGATGTCCCACACAATGTTGGACAAGTGGATGATATCGATGTTCTTGAGATATTATTGTCTGGGTTATTGACATGTTATCATTCGTATGTCGCAGGAACCAGGACGTACGAGCTCCAAACTGATAAAGTTGATGTGCTATCAGTAAACTGAGTTTTCGTCTACATTAGTCGTCCTTAGGTGGAATATATACGAAAATGCTAACTTTGTTTCAGACAAATTTTCCTTACGTATCTTTCAACAACTGGTTAGTTGTATTAATTAATATCTAATTACACTTGGCTAAATCATTTTCTAATATCTCAAACTTTTGGACATTAAAACAAAAAAAATTACTTTGGTGAGATATGACTTTTATGAATAACAGCAGAGAGGGCGAATCGGACAACTTAATAGAAGCGTCTATTTAGCAAACCAAGGCTTCCTCCGAAATCGTAAAAAGAAAGTTTTTTTTGGAGACGTAAAGTCGTTGTCGCGTCCTCTCTCCTGCTATGGGGGTAAAAAATCTTTTTTTTACGATTTCACATACATACTAATTTGTAAAACCTCACCTAGTAAATCAATCAGATTATTGGACTGGTCAGTGAGTTTAAAATTAATTCTCGTTAACGAATCATTATGACTTTGCATAAAGACTGGATTAATTGGATCCTCAATTACTAAAAATCCAGGTGGATCTTTTGGTGCAAATGAATATAAAATATATCCATGTTGGGCTTGATTTGATCTTTCGAGATTTATTTGATAACTTCCTTCGATAACATCACATACTAAGTTCAATGCAATCACCGAGGATATATTGACGTTTTGATAAGCGATATGCCTACCACCACCATCTGGGTCATAATTATGCTTGATGATTGTTGTTGTTTGTGATTGTGCTCTTTTCTTCCATGCGTCGTGAATCCTTTTAAAACCATCATCGATGGTGTCACTGAGAGATTTTCCATCCCTGGGACGTTATATCCTGGTAAATAAAATTTAATAACTCTTCTTTGTTAAATGTTATGCGGATAGAAATTTTTGTTTTTCTCCTCCTCGCTCGTCAATAGATTCATCAAAATATTTTATAAAAAATTCATTTAATGTTTCAATATCTTTTATATAAGTGTTCATATCTTTAATTATTTTTATGATTTCATCACGTGAACCCGTTATATCCAAAAGATATTTTAGAAAACTTTGCTGTAGTCTCTCTCTATCAGATTCGAAATATTCATTTGTTATTTCTAAAAACACATTAATATGTTTATCTAATAGAACCGTGTTGTACGTTTTTTACCATCGTATTCAAATTCAAAATGAAACCCAGAGAAGTTAACTGTTCTAACATTTCTGCAAAATCCGAAAATATCATGTAGTGGAATCGCGCATGAAAATTGTCTACGCTGTCCTTGAAAGATTGATACGCGTGTTGCAAACCCCAAGTTGTAATTGGGATTAATGCTTTTTATAACATCAAAGGCAGCAGCTGGTCTTGCTTCGTGTTCACCATCATCTGGTTGTGGATCATATGCGTTATTTTGGTATTTTGTGGTGCACGTAATTTAGTAAACGTAATGTGATCAGCGTAATCAGTGAGATCCTTAGAGAACATCGTAGATGGACCTGCCGATCTTGTATAATCATCATAATATCTTGATAACCCTACTATTGTTGTGGCAACATCAGCCTCACGCTCTACAGACTCGATTTCTCTTCCATCAATCATGTATCTAGCACTCTCAAATAGCGCCATGATACCATTATTGACAAAACCAACTCGGATATTTCATCATTTGCATATGGTGTATAACCAACATTTTGTACAAGCTCTCCTTCTATTTCGATAAACGCTTCAGAGGGTAGAAAGTATATAATCATTCTTGGGTACTGGGGCGTCAATGTCAAACGCTGTATCAGGAGCCGATTTGAACATATTATTATATATTTCTTGATCTAAATCGTTATCTCGCTCGCGATTTCAAACCACTTCCCGCTATCATATTTGCAGTAATATTTCCCTGAGTGTCATCATTTATCCGTGATTCTATATTATGCTCCACCGCATAGTTTATTATTTTGTTAATACTCTTGAGCATAATTTCCGTAGATAGTAGTTTCTCTAGTGACTTTGTCATTGGTGGTTTCCTTCGCCGCCGAACTGACGCTACTAGTTTTTCTTTAGCTTTGGAAAATGCCCTCCCGGCAATATCACCAACAGCGCTAATACCCTTGTCACGAATAACATCAATAGCTTTCATTGATAACTGTTTTGCGATTGGTGCTATTTTTGGATCCATTCTTGCAAATAACCCTGCAATGGTATTGCCGAGACCATATCCATAGTACGCTCTATAAACTGGCAATCGTGAATTTACTACATAGACCATGGTTGGTTTGTTGTGGTTGCAGTGTATGATCATCTTATTTAAATGCTATTTCTCTAATGTGGTGATTTAATTACGATGGTAACCGTCTGCTAGCTCATCAATAAACTCTCAATATACACCAATATCCATGATACCACCCTCAAATAGTCGTCTGCAGATATCAGCTGCCTTATTAATTACTTCCGGTGATTTATTTCCATCTCGTTTTCCCCCTATGAGAACTTCTAATCGTGATATATCCCCGAGAATATTACTAGGGCAATGAACGAGACCACTACCTGAAAAACACCTTTGATATCCATCTCCCTTTTCTTTAGTTGTACCACTTGTACCCTGACTATCATCAACAGGTGGTGGTTGTTTTTCTTGCATACGTACTTAAAGTTTTCCTAGATTTGTTGTTTTATTTCTTCTCTTTGTTGTTTTCGTTCTTCGATTTGTTGTTGTTGTTGAATATCATAATTATCAATTCCCTCAATACAATTTTTATACCCTAATTCTCTTTTATTTAAACGATTAATCCCTTTGTTTATTTTATATAACCAATAACCCAGTCATCGCGTTTTATTATATTATCTTTATACTCGTCTTTTAAAAAAATCTCTTCTTCAATGATAGCCGTTAGCAGTGAAATTACCAAAAGCTTGATAATCACTGGATTTTAATAATTGAAATTGTTTAATTGTTTTTTTAGCCCCTTCGCAGAATTTGTCTATAAAGGAAACACCTCTTTGAGTTTTACCAATATCACCCTCTATTTCTTCAATAATATCACCCTGCTGTCCCTGAAGTCGTGCAGTAGCTATTATATCATAAGGAAGTGTTTTTAAAGACCTTTTTGTTTGTTCAGTTTCCATTGCTATTTTTTCAAGTATTGGAAGAAGGGCTTTGTTTGTTTCTCTCGTTGTTCCTCAAGAATATGGCTTTTTCAGTGGTTGATACGACTTTTCCGGTTGCAGAGGTAACTGGTGTCAATAATTGTTCAGTGTCTGTTGCAAAATCACTTTGAAATTGCTTTCTCATTTAGAGCGTATTTCGAACGGAATCACGAACTGGAACTCGAAGCTAATCGTTCACGTGCTAGTTTAGTTGTTAGTGCTACATTTACCATTATAAATTAATGTACTGTTTAAATTGCAAGTGGAAAAACTCACCCCCAAAATTATCTTGTGTGTTATACTTCCGCGTAGTGATAAATCACCTCTCTACAGAATTTCGTTCTAGGTGAGTAAGCGCATATCTGTATTACTCATGTATGTGTGGTGTGTTCAGAGTGTCAATTGTTGAGGCAATCAAAGGGGAATTAACATTTTGGCGGATAATCTCTTTAATTGTTTTGATTTTCGAGGTAATTGTGCGTTGATTTCATATTACTTCCCCAATTCACTTCTGACCTTTTCGACAGCAGTGAATAACGGGACGAACTTATTCATGTCGTTACAGAATGCGAGGGAGTCATAAATAGCGTATTGAATTTTATTTATAAAATAATAGGATTTCGATAACACATACCTATTATTTATATTCTATTGCAATCTGTTATGCAGGGGGCATCTATCAATATGATCAACAACAAGACCATCCTTGATCAATCCGTTAAATACCTCATAGACGATTCTGTGACAGTAATATTTTTTCCCTCCAGCAATAGACATCAAATACCTCATACCATTGTCAACACCAACTGGTTTCTTTAGCCTGCGGTGTCTGACAATACCGTCACGAGATGCTTCATAATTGGTTATCACGGGATGTGGTTGAAATTCTTTGTTCATTTATATATTATAATATTATTTTTCTAATTCATTATATGGTTTAATTATTACATGAGAATCTATAATGTAGTCTTGAGGTGTTATTATGATTTTGTCATTGATAGAGTTAAGGACGATGTCAGAGTCATTGATGGGATCTTTGATGGAGTTTTCAAATCGTTTATCATAATAGCGCTTTATTTCTGTGCATCGCCTACCACCGTAATTCAGACATAACTGCGACTTACCTCGCATTCCAAACCAGAAATTCTGACTGGGATTGACAAACCGTATTACGAGATCCTATCCTGTAACGGCAGTTGTTTATGGGATCTATCCGATAAATGATAAACCGAGTATTGAAAAATTAAAACCCATGAAATTTTCGCCGCTGACTTTGTCAGAGATAATAAATTGTGTAGCAGAACGAATAATAGAACATTTTACAAATGCGTTGCGTGGAAACAAATTGACGGATCTAAGACACAAAAAAAATAAATAAACGAATAGGGATTAACAGTGAAGGAGAGAGGAGCAACAATTCAATATATAACCAAATTAGAAACATCATTAAGATTCCCAATAACCGTAATGACGATAACAAGGGAGGTATTACACGAATCGAAATATAAGTCAAAAAAGGAGCTCCAATAAAAATTATTGACCATAATGAACACGCTTGGACACCTGCGGTAACAATATTTCCGTGATATAGAACCATAAAATAGTACACGGGAAGTTTACTTGATTTTATTTACGAGTCAAATAAAAACGATCCTGTGTCAGTGTGGTTTCTTCATAGTTTTGAAGACGAAGAGGGTAAATTGGATCAATTTATAAGACCCAATGGCGAATTTTACCGTACTGATGCCCTCCATGATGAGATGAAAAAAACTAGCTAGTGGTTTTTCAACGGAATACGACGAACAATTATTAACAAACTGTTTTACAATTTCGTCAGTTGCAGCTCATTTCACAAGAAAGAGAAATATATGGAAACCAACACGCGCAGAATGTCTCTCAAATATCGGATCAAGCTGCTTTAAATACGGCCATGATGGATTATGGAATACAAAATACGACCCTAAAAGTATTATTTCGGTTGATATGATTGCGTGTTATCCAGGGAGTTTTCTTGGGTATGGAGAGAGTTCTGAGTACTTCAAAAGATTTGGACATCCCACACATGAGATGACCCGTATTGCTATCAATGGACCACTGCCCGATTTTGATCTCACCGGATTCGCTCGTGTGGTTTTACTTGAATTGGGTAAAGAACTTCATCGTTGCTGTTATGTTTGGTTTGGTAGACACATATCTGAAAAACACTGGATGATAATAGTGTTATTATGGTATATGATTGATTCTAAAATGCTGATATCGCTGATTGTCAGTGAAGCAATTGTATCATATCGAAAACAATCTGAAGTCTGGTTACCACAACCCGATAGTCTAGATAGTATTATCAGCGAAAACAAAAAACAATTCCCCGATCTCGACGAAGAATATGTCGTGAAAGGGCCCAAATAAATCTTTGAAGGTAGAAATAAACACGCAAAAGATTTCGGTAGAAAAATAATTGTTAGGTTCACACAGGGTGGAAAATACGACCACAAACGATATTCTTCACGGTTGATTATAGATGATGCTGAATACGATTTTATAATCGCAGATGTAACATCTAGGGGTATATACGTCGATTGTAAAGACGCTTTCTTATCCGATGGAACCAAATTAGGTACAATTGTTAGTTACACAGATGGAGAAAATCCTCAGTACGTTCATCTACGGTCGTATATGCTGGCGTATGCTTTTATTAATTTACTTTCGATGACAAATATATTTCCTGACACTGCAGTTAGAGTAGCCACTGATTCCTTTTATATAGACGTAAAATATAAAGAAGCAGTGGCTGAAGTCAGACGAGAGTTGGGGATCATGTTACGATTGAAAACACTATAGACTATATTGACACAACAATAAGTGATATTGAAGTGATGATATAATCAGAAAAAAACTCTCTGGTTATAAACAACAGGACAAAAATAATAAGAGAAAATTTGACAATGATGCCTAATTTATAATCACACTAAAAGAACAACATAATAATCACAGCGCGAGTTGCAATTGTATAATGCGTTGGTGTTGGTAGGATAAAGATCCTCGCTAATTTACCGTAGACAGAAAAAAATAGCAGTATTGGTCATACCAGAGATAACATGATGCTGACTTGTCTTGAGTGCAACAGACGCAGAGGTGCTAGTTAACACCACGCGGCTGTAATTGAGTATCCTCGGGTATCACTTGTAGTTGTTCACGAGTAAATCCTCGATGAGGAGCAGTTGAATCCAACCTATAGACTGGAGGTCTATCCGTGGATCGTATTATACTAGATATTGCATGTGCAGTAACACAACAAATAGGATCAGTAGCTCTTTTTTTCCACATTCGAGCTCTCCTGGTTCATATAAATATCTTACAGTAACATTTATGACTATTAGTTGTTTTGAAAAATCATTTTGCGGTTTTACGGGTATATAATTTTTTTTAATCGCACTGTTAGGTTTAATATTAATATTGTTCTAGTAATCTCAGCGAGGTAATTACGCGTGGTAATCTCTTGACCCATTCACGAGATCGTTTATCCTTAATAAATTCCTCTGCGTATTGATATCCAAATAAACGTTCAGCAAGTGTTGCTATTACTGCAGTATGTCCTCATCTAATGGCGACATTATGATGCTTCATTGTTGATAACACTGCACCCTGAAACTCCTTGCCAGGATGAACTTGTAATAGATTTGGCCAATTCAGAGGACTCCTTCGATAAATCCTTTCAAACGCAGAAGCAACTTCAGTTGATGATTTTGTTTTTAGAAATTATGCTTGTTTGTATCTTCTCGCAACATCAACTACGGTTAGCGCATACATGTAAACACCATCATGCAGCATAAATAATCTATCAGCCTGATGAACCTCATTAGGTGCGCTGACATCAAAATGCGAGAAGTTAATTTGTTTAGGCTGTGGTAGATAAATTCTCCATATCGCCTGTTTGGATAACCAATCCGTTGCAGTGATATTTTCACCTTTATGGCGCTAGCGAATTTACTGATTGCTGATTTACGCCTCCAGTATCCTCTTGGAGAATAATAAATAAATTCCATGATGTTATTAATTACCAGCTCGTAGCATCAATTTACTTTTCATCGCCGATTTTATCAACCATGAAGCCAATGTTTTTTTGAATGATTTATCAGTAACAGAATTCAACGCATAAATTAATTTCACATCTACGATATGTCTGTGTTGTAGATTACTGCTTTTATAAGCAGCATCATAAGCATGACACGACCTATCAATAACGTTTATTGGGTTTTCACCGGGTCGGGGTTGGTTTTGATTATCGAGTCTGATGTCAAGTCTGGTCCCGGGTCGACAATAACAATACCCTGGAAGGTGTTTTTCTCCTAGATATTTTGCCCATGGTGTTTGTGGGAGTTTTACTAACTTGGCTGCAATATCACCTCCTCATTTGTTTTTAAAACATCTCCAGATTTCATAGAAACAATTCTAAATTTGTATGTACCATATTGTACACACTTAGCAGCAAGTGCTGATCTGTTATTTTTAGTTGTAATCGTCGTCAAGTCGTGTGTGCTAGTACGCTTCGTACATTTGACACAATAATACAAAATTTATTTATAATAACATGAATGTAATTGATTTTTCGGCGACAAAAACACGAGAACCAGTTAAGCATCATGCAGCGCTACCAAATTATATTCGTATGACTATAATCGGACCATCTGGAAGCGGCAAGACGCAGTTGTTACTTAATTTGATAATGAGATTGATGAAATGGGATAAACTATATTTGATTGCTCCTAGTGCAGACGATCAGTGATGTTATCAAGTGTTAAAGGTTTTTAAGGAGAAAGCAAAATCGCAAATCGATGAAGATATTATTGCGTTTATCACGGATATTGATGACGCTCCATCCGTGGAAGACCTCGATAAAAGTATTAATAATTTTGTTGTATACGATGGTGTAATGGTGGAAGCACAAAAAAAACCTGCCAAAATATTTTCTCG
Source organism: Unio delphinus (assembly GCA_029339505.1). Lineage (NCBI taxonomy): Eukaryota > Metazoa > Mollusca > Bivalvia > Unionida > Unionidae > Unio > Unio delphinus. The sequence goes on from JAQISU010000047.1 coordinate 14,342,644, forward strand.
AGGACGACATAAAAACACAGACGTGATATATGTCTCTCAAAAATACGTACAGAATTCAAGCGTAATCAGAGAGAGTTGCAATTTAATATGTGTGTTTAACGGAAATGGAAAATACAAACTACAAAATATTTATTAATATTGTTCTGACGGTGACATGGACTTTAATCAAATTCGAAATTTCTTTAATGGTGCTCAGGCTACCCCGCACGGATTTATAACTATAAATTTATCAGATCCGAAAACACGATATCGTATCGGACTTGATCAAATATTTTTTACCGCCATAGCAGCAGGGAGGACGCAACAAACACTTTGCGTCTCCAAAGGAAACTTTTTTTCGATAATGTAAGAAGCTCTGGTTTGCCAAATAGACGCTTTTTACGATTTTGGAGGAAACCTTGGTTTGCTGAATAGACGCTTCTATATAATTGTCCGATTCGCCCTGACTGCTATACATAATGTGTGAAATACATTTCAAAGCAGTCATTTAAAGTTATTTTAAAATCAAAATAATCCATTTGTGTTAGACAGGTTTTGATGTAATACAAATCTCTTCAGGGTAGAGAACTCATGAAAAACATATCGCCTTAACTTAATTCTGACAACATTGGATCATACATGGCCAGTTGAATTCGATAGCTATTTGTATTTTGTTTTTTAAATATATTGACTAGTTTTGTTTACCCTATGAACAATACGAATATTTCCTCCAATATAATAATAATAATAATAATAATAATAATAATAATAATAATAATGATAATAATAATAATAAATAATAATAATAATGATAATAATAACATTATTAAAATAATAATACTAATAATAATAATAATAATAATAATATCAATGAGGACTTTGTATAGCGAATTATCATTAGAAGCTCTAAGCACTTAACAATATCTATATCGATATGACTACACAATACAAAAACAAACACCATGAAATTAAAAAAAAAACATAAAAAGGGCTGAAAATCTTTAAGGTAGGAAACATTATTAAGTCTTTAAGTTTGTTCTTGCAGTCGAAAAACTTGAGCGAACTCTTGCAAGGTATGACTGTGTCATTGTGTATAATTTAAATGGACAATTCATTCCACAATGATGGGCCCTGGTATGCAAAAGAACGTTGTGAATTTGACTTTGTTTCAAAGTGGGAATAATGAGTATACGATTGTCAGAAGAGGAGGTTAGGTATCTTTCTGGTGTGTACACATTGATGAGGCCAGACATTTATGCTGAGGTAAGGGACCTACACAATCTACCATAATTCTATTCAATGGATTGTCAAAGGCAGGAATAGGTTATAGATGAGCCTTAGGTATCTTCTGATTGAGATTTCCTACCATTTGACAAGTATGACAAGATCTAGAGTATTTGGCAACATCACTTTTGATTTTTGGCCAATAGAAGTGAGTCAAGATCTTGTGAAAAGTTTTATTAATCCCTAAATGACCAGCCATAGGAGTTTCATGGGCCAGATTAAGTATTTCCTGTCTGTAAGATTTTGTAACTACTATTTGATAGTTCACCGACCACTCATCACCAGCAGGTACCTCGGGAGGTCTCCATTTTCTCATAAGAATTCCATTTTTAATGAAATAATAGACAGGAACTTCAGTGGCTTCAGTCTCACGTATAGCCCTTTGAAACAAACAGGGGATCTCAGGTTCTTTTCCTGTTCGACGACAAGTGATTTCGTTTATCACCCTGATTAGAATAAAGAGAATGAGTAGTTAAAAAATGATCACTATGATCAATACCTTCTGATTGATCCAAACAAAGAGTAAAAGTGACCTCATCAAAAGCCTGACCTATACATGTGTCTTTCTTTGCCATAGCTCTGGTAACTGCACAAGCTTGAAATATATCAGAGAATTCTTTTTCAATTGGATCAACTGTATGATCCAAATCAGGTTTGTCAGTTACAAATGGAAAAACCACAACCTTGTCTCCAGCTAAGTCGTTGCCTAGCAATAAATGAATGCCCTCAACGGGTAAAACCGAGACTGTTCCGACTGTCATAGGTCCTGCTACTAAGTCTGATGACAAATTTACACAATAGAGAGGAACATTAACAAAGCCGAACTCAACTTCCTGAATAAGAACACTTTCTTTAGAAGAAGACTTCTCAGAAAAAGGCAACGTACCTGAAAATAAAAGACTCTGAGAAGCTCCTGTGTCCCTTAAAATTTTAATAGGGGTGGGATTGGCTGAATGGCCCAAGATTGATATAGAAACCTTCGATATGAATGGTTCATAATTCTAGATAATAAAATCAGACTGGGGTTTATTAGACCCAACAAATGTATTGCTTTCAATACACGACCGTGACCTTGCCCTCTTAGAAATAAGAGCATTTGGAACAGGTCTGTCTTGATTCTGATGCATATTTTTCAATTTGTAGCAATCAGAAATAACGTGTCCTTTTTTCTTGCAATATGTACATGTCGGAATAGACAAGGATCTAGAATCAAGCTTCTCTGAAGTTTGATTTTTGAAAGTTGTGATAGTTTGAGTTTTAAAAGGGCTGGTATTAAGCGGAAATACTTTTCTGCCAGAAGACTGTTAAGTAGAAGTCTTGTTAACAAAAGGAACTTTATGTCTCAAAGAATATTCGTCAGCAGCTCGAGCAGCATTCTCCAAGGTTTCAATCCTATGCTCATCGAGATAAGTTTTAACGTCACTAAGGACACAGATTTTGAACTTCAATTAATATCATTTGCTTGAGATTTTCATAATCTTGTTCGACTTTCTTGGCTAAGCACCATCTATCAAACAACTGCTCCTTTTCTCTAGCAAATTCGATATGAGTTTGTTCAGCTTCTTTTCTGTAATTTCTGAATTTTTGTCAATAAGCTTCAGGGACTAACTCATAACCCCTTAGAATGCATTCTTTGACCACATCATAATCACAGCTTTGGTGAACAGACATTGAAGTGTAAATCTCACTAGCCTTACCAGTGAGAACATATTGCCTTGGCCACTTTAAATTTTCTGCAACTTTTTCAAAACGAATGAAGTATGTGTCTGCTTCTTTTACTATGAATCACTTCCAAAATTAATGAAACAATAATTCAAAATATTATCCACTTGAGAAATTGCAAAAGTCCTGGTAATAAAATGTCCAAATAATTCCTAGTTCGAATCCCAGCGAATTATCCATTATGGAAAACGATGTCACTTGAGTAAGTCAGTTCTTGTTAATAAAATTCTATTAGCACATTTCTTTTCCAGATAAATAACAAAATAATTCCTCTTGATCCAAACGAATTGACATAATTTCCAGTACAAGGTAATTAAAAATAACTCAAAACAACAAACAACTTAGTATTCTAAAAGCCCAACTTCTACTAAATAGCTCGCTCCAAAACATAGTTTATATACCTGTTTTTACGTAAACATGAAAGGAGTCACGTGATCTTATAGAACAAATTTACGTTTAAAAATCGCACGTACATACCGTATGACCCAGCTAAAAATAGAAAGATGTTTATATAAGGCTCCATAATGTCCTTGGAACCAACTAATCATTTTAGTAGCTTGTTTACAACTCTGAAGCCAGGTCAGAGATGAGGTCAACACCTGGTGTTTTTTTTGAAAAGTACAGGTAACCACAACCCCAATTAACGAATCTTAAACTTAAAATGCCAGATTTGAATCTAACAAACAAACAATAAAAATAAGTATAAATGACATATCAAATATATTTTACAGACTTTATAGTAGTAATAGTGGATACTCTAGAGACAGTGGGAAATCCAGTCAAAAAGTGCTTGGAAACATCTAGCAACAAGGGGAACTTCACATGGAGAATATTTGAGACTATCTAGTGACAAGGGAAACTGAACATGATGGGACTATACATCGACAAGAGAAAGTTAACATGATGGGACTATATAGTGACAAGGGAAATTTAACATAGTGGGACTATAGAGCAACAAGGGAAATTTAACATAGTGATACTATCTAGCGACAAGGGGAATTTAAAATGGGAACTATTTGGTCCAATCTAGCGACAAGTGAAATTTAAGATGGGGAATATTTTTTTTGTTTGGGACTGTCTAGCGACAAAGGAAATGGAGGCAAAGAAAGCAAATATATTTTCGAGGTATATGAGTGGCCCTGAAAACAAACCACACAATCTCCTATCAAAACATAAGAGAAGGAAAATAAAATCACACAATCTCCTATACACACAGAAGGAAAGGAAAACAAAACAAGGATAATAAAGAACACCATACTTTCTATGTGAAATATGTTCATTGTTTGCTTACATTCATCAATTTAGTAAAAGGGTAGTGTGATATTTATTGTCGACTGACTTCTTAACATATCTAAAATTTAAGGGATGTCCTGTGTTTTTGAGCACACGCTACAAACAATGTTGTTAAGAAATCTAAGTCGAAGGGGAAAAAAGCAGCACCAAAATGTACATTGTTCTATCGAGAGTCTAAGCTGTGTGTTTTGATTTGAAATTCAAAGTTAACCATAGGCAGGGTCATAAAGTGCAATGTCACTCGCGTCATTCATTGTTACATTGTTACAATTCTTCCCAACGTGTGTTTTGGTTCTGGTAGTTTTATTTCAAAGTTAGCCATAAGCAGGATTATACAGTGCAAGATCACTCGCGTCATAAATTAAATAGTTTTGTATTTTTTTTCTTTTTTAAAAACAACGGTAGATCTCATGCTTAAAAAATTTCATTGACACATTTCAGTGCCAAAAATAAAGATAAAACTCCGATACCTGAATTGTACAAGCTTGTCAACTCAGGATTTTATTTCATCCAAGGATTTACTGTTTGACTATGTGTAAGGGTGTAGAGTTTCAGAAACAAATTACATGACAAACGAAAATTATGGTGCCTACTGATTAAAATTTTGGAGAGGTATTTTCAAACAGGAACATCTACCATTAGGATTTTAATCAAACGTTTTACTACGAAGAGAGAGATAGAGATAGAGAGAGAGAGAGAGAATGTTATACCTACTTTTGAAAAGAATCAGGACACTTACGCTTGTTTTAGTGGTATATTTTTCCTTAGAAAAATTCAAAGAAACTTTAAACCCTACTTAAAAAATCAGATCCATAAGAAAGGTCGGCGATTTTAAAATATCACCAGAGAGAACCGATGACAAATACGACTAAAACGTTCTCACAAAATACTCAATCAAAATACAACGTGATGTATTTGACTAAAATTGACATAATTTGTGTGGGATCGCACAATGTACGATTGTTCATGCTTCAGTTTACCTTCTTTTTTATATAAATAATCTAGCGGTGAAGCACAACCTGTCTCGAAACTAGGTGCAGAGCTATTGAATTCAGTTCGAAGTGAACGCGGTTAGAAAATTAATCTAGCCAATGAAATTGTTTATGATGAGTGATGCAATGTTTTGTACGAAGGTGGTATGGCAAAATAATAAATACGCTCTCAAGTTGTTCTCTTTGCAGTGCAGACTGCAATTTGAACTTAAATTCCTCCGTTGTGTATTGTACCATTTCTTCTGACCACATCAACTACTGAATGGTCACAGTACTCGTACCATTTCTTTTTACCACATCAGCTACTGAGCGGTCAGAGTACTGATTCGCGTTTTGAAACTGAGAATTTATTTGTATCTCATTTAAGCATTTTGACGTACACACTCACATCGATATAGTCAGGAGTGGTGCAGTATTAATTGGCATGGTTTTTTGTTTCTTTTATTCTTTTCTTTTCAAACGTGTGAATCTGCGATTTGTACGAATTAACGAAGCAAGTTGAGAGAACCTCAAGGATAGAAAACAAAGTTGTCTGTCTATTAATGTGAATATTTACATAAAAACAATATAACCTGCAAACACAAAGATATACGGCAAGCATGATTAGAATGAGCAGAGCAACATCTAACTATTAACAAAAAGATGTTTTACTTCACGTTCGAGTTTCAATCCTCTTTCAAGACAAACGTGGTATCCTTTTGTGAGCGTGATATTAAAATACTGAAGAAACTTAAGCGCTTTGCTATAGACTATAGTATAGACATTTTCAGCAACAAACTAAACAACATAAATACCGTTACAACAATACAAAGCCCGAAATTGTCTATTAAAAAAGAAATGCGTTTAAATTATAATTAAAGATTAACGATGACTAAGCAATAAAACCGAATTTAAGAAAGGCAATGACATTTGTATATAGGCCTCTCACTTTGATATTGTATGCGGATGTAATCTGCCATGTATTAACAGCTTGAAAAAAGGTATACGCAAAGAGAAACCTAAGTTCAAACTGACGTTTTCAGATTTGTTCCTTCTTTTTATTTTTTGGGAACACACCTAATTTCTATTCAAGGGTGAAACAGGGAAAATACACTTATCAAAACAAACCATACAATTCACACACAGGCAGAAGCCAAAACGCAATTCTACTAATCACATCATAGAAAGAAGGATGTGTAAGTGTCAAAAGCTAAAGTCTTAAATCTTTTGTACGGTTTGTAACCTTCCACTTGGGATAATGCGAAATATCAAAAATTATTATCACAAGCAGAATTGAATCATAGCAGGCTTGACAGTTGTTGGTGATATAGATCCACTATATTTCACAACTTGCTTGCGCTGTCTCATACTTTGGTCTTGGGAAGGATCCCCTTTGTAGGTGTAGCAACTGTGGTAAGAGTAGAAGTCGTTGTCGCTGCTGTCAAATAAGAGTAGATTATTTTAAAAAATGGATCTAGTATTTTATATTTTTTTAAAAATCAAATAAAAAATTACTGTTGTTGGTAGACATCGTGGTCAGCAACAAAGTAAAAGTGACAGAGAGAATGAGACATCGTAGTCGAGAAGCTTACTTCTGGAGTACGTACGTGTCCTAACGTCACAGTACAATCACTCTTGATGCAAAAGCAATGCCATCTACGCGTGAGACCATGCGTCTACTATCCTACGGATGTCATTCAATTCAAAGAACCTCCTGGTAATTTAACCGTACCTGTATGGAAATGAACTTGTGAAAGACGAATATTCGTTCCCTGTGCCCTTGCCTGAATACTTTAACTTTAAAAGTTGATTTCAAACTTTCAATGAAAACTGGCCAACATATCTACCTGGACCAACTCCTGAAGAATTAGCCAGAGCCGGAATTTTCTACTTGAGTGAAATGGATAAAGTCAAGTGTTTCAGTTGTGGTGTTTCAATTAACCAGTGGGAACAGAAGGATTCCGCTTACCTGGAACATTCTCGATGGTCTCCGAATTATCACTACCTACTTTTAGTGGAAATTAGTTATCGTCAGTGACAATAATGTACCATGTCGTTTAACAAACAAATTTGGCTTGGAGACAAACCTAGACCAGTATATAAGTCCTCGTTAAAAATAATATTCAAGGATAACCACACGAATTGCAAGAGAAGATCTCCAAGGAAGTTTGGCAGGGACATGGGAAAGAAAAATCTCAATTGGCGACTGTAGAACTTTTGTGTCGTGAAATTCACAAGAGGAAAGTGACAAAAATCAACCAACGTGTCAGATTTCTCTGTATCAAGTGTGTCTTTTTCGACAGTTTGCAATTTAGTTCGATAACATCTGAAGATTTTTGGATCATTCTTGACCGTTACCCTGAATATCAGTGGTCCGAAATAACACGTTATGTTAATCACTTTCGCTTTTGGAGAAGATTTTAAATAATTTTGTGCAGAATATACACTTATGGTCTTCGACAAAAAAGAAGTATAAAATAGAACTTCCATGCCACAACCTTTATCACTTGTGATGAAACAGACAGGATATCAATGAGAACATTCACAAGGTGGAGGATTACGAACGTTTATTACAAGAACTGTCCCATCAATTGGGGTCGACGTGTTGTGTGTGTTTTAGTGACTTGCTTTCTGGGATTTCGTTTACCTGTAGATTCTTTGTGGACACTTTACGAACAATACCTAAAAAGACAGTATGGAAACTCCTTTACATGTCCACGAGAGACTGATTCTGTTAAAAGCCTTACGCTTTCATCTGGATACGTCTCGACCTCTACAGGAAAGAAAGATTCGTCAACTTTTACGTACGGAAGCGGTGTACGAGGATGTGTCTGTAGCTTGTGATTTACACCCAAATTGGACAGATGTACGTGACTATAAAAGTTGGGGTTTTGAGGCTTGGACAAACGAAGCATCCCATTATGCTCAAACGTTGTGTTCGTAAAGTCCATCGTCGAGTGAAAAAGTCACTTTTAAACCTAAAGTTAGTGACAGTGCCAGAAGAAGACGAAGAATGTGTCACCCAGGACAATTACTCTCTTCAAGACAGGACTGTCATAGACATTCCCCCACAAAGACCCTTCCGAGAGGACGCCTATGTGACTGCACTTCATGTAGAGACTATAAGAACATTACCCACTACTTCTAGGACACCTTGGCTACCCAAACGATGTTGTACAGAGACTTGTTTATATGCCACTTTGATCGTTTTCATGTGTATTTTTTTCCTGTACTTATCCATTTGGCTTTTATGTATTTTCGTCTTTCGTGTTGTTCGAATAGAAACATGAAATGAAGTAAACGTGTCTTGAAAAATGTATAAAAACCTCTTGTCAATAGTGTCATACCCTACACTACTATGGCTACCTCTGCTATTTCTACTCCTTCTTCCGTGACATTCAAAAGTCATTGACGAACACTAAGATCATGTTAGTTGTCAGGCTTTGTATCTTCGTCATTCTTTTAACATGTTAATTGCTGGACCGAGCGGTTCAGGCAAAACCGAATTTGTCAAACGTTTGATAAACATCATTTGATCGATCGTTCACCTCAACGCATCGTGTGGTGTTACAAAGAGTGGCAATCAGCATACAGCCTCTTGCAAGAAAGTCAAGGTGACTCCATTGTGTTTGTGGAAGGCTTTCCTAGCGAAGACGATGGGATCATGTCTGACCCTAGTCAAACTCATTTGGCCATTTTTAACGACATGTTAGGAGAAGACGAAGAAGAAATTAAACTGTGGTTTACGCGTAAAGGGCATCATCGTAATGCCAGTGTCATTTATATTACGCAAAATTTGTTTCAAAAAAGTAAAGCCCATCGAACCATTAGTCTCAATGCTCATTACGTGGTCTTGTTTAAACGTCCTATAGATAAATCGCATGTGCAAGTCTTAGCCAAACAGTTAGGAACACCTTGGCTGACTCATGCGTACGATGATGCCACTCAAACCCCATACGCCTATTTACTCGTGGATTCAAAACCCAGCACTCCCGATTATTTGTGATTTCGTACCTATTTGTTTCACGACTGGTGTCAAGACGGAGGACCTGTCCTGTACACGTCCTCGTCGTCGACATAACAACAACAACAACTAAAATTATCTATAAAAACCTCGGTCACTTTGACCTTATCTCATACATCGTAAACATGACGTCCCTTCAGTCTCATCTTCCCATCAAATTGATTCGTGCCTTGTACGGTATCTGTCGCAAAAAATCCACAAATACGTGCTCACGTCTTAGAAGGCAGTCTCAAAGAAGTCTTACGATGGTTTACAGTGACAGCAACTCAATTACTACAAGGCATCATTCACATTCCACATCAAACCAATGCTTTTTTGACAGAAACAAAGTAGCCTTGACGCAACTGGCTGATCCTCGCATCGACACTCAAATCAAACAAGCAAATCATTTTGAAACCTGGAGGTAGCGGTTATCTAGGAGGTGTCATCATTCGTTCCCTTTTAAATTAGTATCCCAATGCTCCCAAAGATCACACAAAGAAAAAAGACAAACGAACCCCAAATAAAAAGAACAATGGTGTCAAGATCACAAAACAGAAAAAGAAAACTCCACATAAAAGAGCTGTCACCCGCAAAAGAGGCACCTTGGCTATGACGCAACCTTACATTCATAAACCACGACCTGCAGCACCAGTAACCGCGTTTCCAGTAGCCTGAGGTGCTTCCACTTCCCCGTTGCTGGTGATGCCAGCCAAATCTAATTTGACACCCGTCCTTCCTAATTTGATGAAACATTGGAAAACTGCGTCTCACAAAACGTCTCCTCCACCGGTGACACCCCCTTCCACATTAGCGGCAGTAGCAGCTAATCACAAAGACCTGCCCCCAAAGTCAAAGTCCAAGAAAGATCTGGTATGTTAAAGAGTTTACTGGGTTTGTAAAAACAAGAATTGTCCCGATTTAGTCCTTTGCGAACCCCTTAACGACGTGTGTTACCTGTCATGAAGTTCATACCAGGTTTGATACAAGGGGTAACACAAGGGATGATCCAAGGAATGTCCCAAGGGATACCACAAGGAATGGGTAAAAATATGAATGATCCTTCCAGAAGAAAAAAGTGCCCTATGGAGCACAAGGATCTAAGATTTAACCTTTGGAAACCCGTGGAAGGACGAAACTGACTTTGGTCCCATACAAACGATGGATGGAATACCATCGTTGGCAAAAACAACGAACCCCCATTTACCACCCAATCCTCATTTGACCTAGATGTCCCAATTGCAACACGAACTGTAATCCTTGACGCAAACCGAAAAATCGCAAAAGTACGATCAACTCTTAACACGACTGCAACTCTTTCATCGAAAAGCTGTGGAACAAACAGCTCTACCCACTGTAACAGAATTGTTACCGAGTGGATGGTGGATTAAATGAACAACACAAACACAATGCGAAAGATAATGTAAATTTATGAAATAAATTATTAATGAAAAATAATGATGTATCAACACAATAACTCATGCGTTCAACCCAAAATTACACTCACAACCATTCACAATACATGAATAAATTAAATATTAATACAAAATAAAACACAGATACAAAGGAATCTCTTGGACTATACACAGATCCAAGGAACCTTTACAAACGTTATATTACCGCATGTATAAATTGCGATAACAAATACAAAACATCAAACTATACTATCGCACGTATGGATTGCGACAACTAGCACGAACATATACATGTATTTAATCAAGTTGCTAACTTTTATTGAGATTCATGCAATCCCTTGAAATACTATTATGATTTGAAGTAACTATGTAAATATAACAATGTATTCAATTGTACTACAATTGCATCACACACATGTGTCTCGACCCTGTATAACCGTACGATTCACCAACTGTTGAATCGCCGCCCAGTTTCCCCGAAAACTTAGGGTTGACCAATACTTTTATCGGTCACTTGCCCTTCACGGATCCACCACAGTTATACGTACAGACAGCATACAACATCTACTAGAACCAACGTTCTCAAATACCTAGATGCCACCCCGGATGCTTACACCTCTAGACAGCTTCGACACTCGGACTTCTAGATTTCCGGATATTTACACGTCACGACAGATGTAGACGGACAGACAATCCGACAAACAGACAGTCAGATACCTCAATTCGATGGCACAATTAAACAGCACAATCACGGCACAATCAATCACATTCAGCTACAATTCAGAGACATTCAGACAACGTTCAGAGACGTTCAGCTACAATTCAGAGATGTTCATCCACAAATCAGCTACAATATCAAAGACGTTATCAGCTACAATAAAGAAACCAGACTAATAATAGTTGTTTCAAAAAATAATCTAAACCTTAGATTACGCTATTGCATTTAAAGTCTAATAGTGACTAGTAATTCCAAATATTCCACGTTTAAAATCTGCATTGTAATAAAGGCATCATTATATGAAATGATAAACTGAATAAAATTCACAATAAAACGAAATATAAATTTAACACTCACCCCTTTGGCAGTATCATCGAAGAGTGGGTATCTTATAAAGAAACATGGAGAAGGTGTTAGCCAGCATTTACTACGATCCAGCCCACCCTGCAGGTTACTGAGGTGTTCAGAAATTATATCGTGCAACTAAAACTCGCATGAAAAAGCTCCGTTTACCTGATGGTTGCAAGAACAATCTACGTACACTTTACACAAGCCCATTCGACGAAATTATCACAGAAGTCGCACTCAAGTGGAAGACATCGATCATCAATGGTTAGCCGATTTAGCTGATGTCTCTTATTTAGCCACCTACAATCGCGGCTATGAATATTTGTTTTGTGTCATCGACGTCTTTTCTAAATTTACCTTGGTCGCACCATTGACTTCCAAAATCGAGCGGAGAGATAGTACGAGCTTTGTAACTGGTGTTGAAACAAAGTGGTCGTCACCCTCTTCGATGGCAAGGCGACAAACGCACCGAATATCTGAACCGTGCTTTCCAACGGGATTTAAAGAAACGTGACATTCAGTTTTTCACCACCGAAAATCCTGAAACCAAAGCCAACATCGTGTAACGTTTTCAACGTACCTTGAAGAAACGTATGTGGAAATACTTTACGCATCAACACACTCTCAGGTACATCGACGTCTTACCGAACTTAGTTCATGCATACAATCAATCTTACCATAGAAGCATCGGACGTGCCCCACAAGATTTGACACCCGACAACGAAGTGACTGTTTTTGAGCGTTTGTTTGGTACATCCCGGACGATGGCTGTTTCCAAGAAAGGTGGAGTGTTAACCACTGGAGATTGGGTTCGCATTGGCAAAACCAAACGCACTTACGACAAAGGTTACTTACCGATCTGGACCACCGAATTGTTTCGTGTTATTGGACGAGTGCGTGATCGTCATGCTACCGTCTATAAATTGGCAGACATGAACGTAGAAGTATTAAAAGGAACGTTTTACTTGTCTGAGTTACAACGTGTCACCAAAAAAGAAGACGACGTGTACGACATTGAAAGCATTCTCGAACGAATAACCCGTAAAGTAGGTTAAAGGCATGTCAAGGCAGTCAAAGTACGTTGGAAAGGATATCCTCCCAGTTTTGATTCTTGGATTGACGCTTCGCAAGTCATAAAGTATAAAAAGAAGTGACCATTATACCCTTCAATACAGCTTCAGCGACCACAGTGACTACTCCTTCAGCCAAATTTTCTCTGCAAGATTTACAAAAGCAACCAATGTGGGTGTGGTGCGGAGAACGTGTCCTTAAAACGCAAATCGTCTTTTTCTGTCAAATCTTTGTGGTGTATTGTGTCATCGGTGCAGCCATTGCTAATCTGAGTTTGCAACAAGGAAACAAACAATTGTGGACCATTTTACTCAACAGTTGCATCGGTTATCTTCTTCCCAATCCTTCCCTGAAATACTCTTACAACAGTAACAACAGTAACAATATTGGGAGCCTTGCGTCCAACGTCAGTCATTCTCCTGACAGTCACCCCGTCAATCACAATCCTCTTTTAGACACACCTTTAACCTCAAGTGACCCCTCGGACAGGAAAACTTTGGAATTATGAACAACAATATTAACCAATTTTACTTAACGTTACCCAGTAACAGTTCCATGGAGGTGTTCCCTAACAACACGTTGTGCTGTTACACGGCTAAGTTACCACACGTCATTCACTTGGATCAAGATTTTCATTGGGAAGTGGCTTTAGTGGAAATGATACACCCTACACAAATCAAAAACATCGTCGAAAATCAAAACAGTTTTTCAGTAGAAGTGTATGACAAGCAATTGCAACAAATCTTAGACGAACGCATCACTGTCAGTGACCCGATGAAAACACAGGACCCCAAAACTAATGGGTCCACCAATCTGTTAATCATTCCTGCAGGTTATTATTTTAGAGATCAACATTTAGTGAATACGACTGTAACCAGGTTCAATACTTTGTTTGGTAAAGCCATGGAGAAAGCCAAAAAAAGTGTTACCTTTGAGTACCATAAAGTGGCTCGTAGACTAATGATCAAATGTTCAGAGGATAAAATAATGGCCATTACCTTTTGTCCTGAATTATATGATATTTTGGATGGAGACTTCAGGTTGGTCAAGAAAAAGAAATTGCAGCCATAACCAGTAACTTGGATTTTGCGAAATATTTTCGATTCCATGTAAAAATGAACCAACGACTCAACTTGATATTTGTGTACTCCGATGTGGTGGAGCACAACGTCGTGGGACACACCTCTGTGCCGTTACTGCGTGTCATTCCTTTCAAAGTGGATTCTGCCATGATCGCTGACGAGGAAGGTGGAAATACCTATCATGTTTACCGTGAATTTGTACATCCTCATTATCTGCCCGTCAGTAAGTCGTATTCTGACAGTGTCAACATTACTATAAAAGAAGATCTAGGACAAAATATTCCATTTACCAAAGGGAAAGTCTCAGTGAAACTCAATTTTCAAAAACGATTCTCTAACAACTGAAAATTGATATATCCTGTGTACCGAGGAGTCGCTCGACAACGAGGACATGGTTTAGAAGATATGTTTAAATCAGCCTTTCGTTCGTGGTCCCTGTTTTGAAACCAATGGTGACACGAGCATTGCACGCCTTAAAAAATGCCGCATTGACTGATGTTTTCATTGACAAACAAATCCCCGAAGAACCTTTCTTTAGAGCAGGCAACAATTTTTTGCTTCAAACGGGTAAAGAAATTTTAGGTCAACGAGAAAGCCCTATAAATGCCCTGAACGGTACCGAGTCTGGCATTCCTGCTTCCCTGAGGACACATCCTTCCAAAAGTCTCCATACCTCTAAAGTTAGAAAGACTTAGAAAAAAAGAACCGTTCGAGACTTAGACATTTTTGATTATTAAAACAAAACATAGAGACTAAGAAAAACTTATGCACCAAGAATCTTGTGACCCAACTGGATCTCTTTGCCATGCCACCCACCATGATGACCACGCAAGAAGCCCAATGGGTTGAATTTCATCCCGTCTCCTCTTTGGCGGATTCAGCTCCCATCGAGTTTGAAATCAAAGGAAATCCCGAAGATTACATCGATCAGAACAGCAGTTACTTGTATTTGAAAGTGAAAGTGATTTAAACGGACAACTCTGTTCCAAGAGCGATGCCCGAGTAGCTCCCTTCAACAATTGCATGCATTCCTTGTTCATCGATGTGGATTTGTACACGAAAAACAAACTGGTGAGCAGTAGCATGGATACTTACCCTTACCGAGCGTACCTCAAAAATCTCTTGACGTACGGAAAAGAATCCAAGAACACTCATTTAGATGCTTGCGTGGTATGGAAGCCTGACACAGCAGGTGATAATAAGTTTAACGACACAGCCTTGACCGTACATGACGATCCTCACAATGTGGATTTTAACGAGCGTCGAAAGAAAATTCTGCAAGGATGTAGTTTACAACTGTTCGATCGTTTGCATTTGGACATGTGGTTTCAAGAGAAGTATTTGCTGAACGGTGTGGATATTCGCTTGAGACTGAATCGTAGCAGTACTGCTTTCCATTAGATGGCTCACGCTAACGAATACAAAACCATTATCCAAGAAGCCAGGTTATACGTTCGTCGTGTGGAAGTGTTACCTTAAAGTGGAAATGATAGCAGTCACACTTTGATCAGAACGCAGCCAAGTATCCGATACGACGCGTGGAAGTAACAACTTTCACCATTGCCACTGGACTCAGATCTAAGATCCAAGATCATCTGTTCCAAAGACAGTTACCCAAACGTTTATTCATTGGTATCGTCAGCAATGCAGCCATCAACGGTACCCACGATCGAAATTCTTTCCAGTTCAAGCACTGCAAAGTATCCAAAATCGAAGTCTGTTGCGATGGCAAAACTTTGTGTACCCGACCCTTCGAACCCGACTTTGCGCAGCAGAATTACTTGAGATCGTACTTTCGTTGTATGAATCCACAGGACAGTTAGGAACATACACCAGTCACGGTATTTCCTACGACGACTATGCAGCAGGTTACACTTTGTGGGCTTTTGATTTCACTCCAGACCAAGGCAGCGACGAGGGACATTTCCACCCTTTAAAATCTGGGCCAAACTGCGTGTATAACTTCAGTTTGCAGCGGCTCTTGAAGAAACGGTGAATGTCATTCTGTATGCTGAATATTATGATACCATAGAAATCAACAGTTTGAGAGAAATCATTGGACTATTAGAAACTATGGAAGCCCTTGTCCTTCTTTGAACAGTGGATAATCAATGGAAATGGAATGGGAGGTTACATAGAAAGCAAATCCCAAAGACCATAAAGAAGAAGTAGTGATAATGCAGTCCAGATGGCCAGAACAGGAACAACAGTCACTTGTTTTGCCAAACACTTGGATGATAAAATGAGGGAGATGATTAAGAAAGATTGTTATGGATGTCAAAACGATCATCCCAGTCAAATTCAACACTATGCATGTATGAAGATGAATCAAGAAGAAAAATTGGACGATTATTTGAACGAAGCTTGGAGTGTCATCTCAGAAGAAACCGTGTTACTTCAGTGGTATAAAGACTTGCGTGATCATTCCTCTCCTCTATCGTTTACTCGAGAAACTGATCACATCGAAGCTCTCTTGACCAAGATTAAGGAGACGAAGCAAACAAACAGTAACTTGACAGACTTCGAATTGATAACTTATCATCAAGTGTGAAGAAAAAAAGGCCACATAATAAATAGATACTTGGGATCTTTATTACCTTTTGAACCGTAGTTCGTACACTACTTCATGGAATCAATGTTTGTTAGTTGAAAAAAATGTGTTTTGTTAGTTGTTTGTTATTTGAATAAAAAATATCTTTTGAAACCAATGCGTCTGTCGTTTGTTTTACATCTTTTAAAATATAGATGCGCTTTGACTTCTTTCTATCCCTCACATCAAACTATCCAAACGTTTCCAACATTAAACCGTTTTGCTTCGGCTGATTCCCCGTGTGTGAATAGTAAATTGTTGTTTTATTTTGGCTTCTTGCCCGTGTGTGTGGATGGTAGATTGCGTGATTTTGGATAGTAGATTATATTGTTTTTTTTTGGCGGGTTCCCCGTTTGGGGATAGTAAATTGTATGTTTTACTTTGGATGCTTACCGGTGTGTGGATGGTAGATAGTGTGAAATTGAATAGTAGATTATATGGTTTGTTTTAGCTGATTCCCCGTGCGTAGATAGTAAATTGTATGTTTTGTTTTGGCTGCTTCCCGTGTGTGTGGATGGTAGATGGTGTGATATTGGATAGTAGATTATGTGGTTTGTTTTGGCTGCAACCCGTGTGTGGATGGTAGATGGTGTGATTTTGGATAGTAGATTATGTGGTTTGTTTTGGCTCCTTCTCCGTGTGTGTGTGTATGGAAGATTGTATGATATGGGATAGTAGATTATGTGATTTGTTTTGGTTGCTTCCCGTGTGTGAATGATAGATTGTGTGATATTGGATAGTAGATTAAGTGGTTTGTTTTGGATGCTTACCGGTGTGTGGATGGAAGATTGTATGATATTGGATTGTAGATTATGTGGTTAATTTCGGCAGCCTACCCGTGTGTGGAAGATAGATTGTGTGATTTTGGATAGTAGATTATGTGCTTTGTTTTGGCTGCTTCCCGTGTGTGGATAGTAAATTGTATGGTTTGTTTTGATATGTGTATTTTCCCTGTCCCATCCTTGAATACTGTTTAGGTGTGTTCCCAAAAGATAAAAAGAAGGAACAAATCTGAAAAAGTCAGTTTAAACTGATGTTTCTCTTTGTGTATACCTTTTCTAAAGCTGTACTATATGTCAGATTACATCCGCATACAATATGAAAGTGAGAAGCCTATATACAATTGTCATTGCCTTTCTTAAATTCGGTTTTATTGCTTAGCCATCATTAATCTTTATTTATTTTAAACGCATTTTTTTAATAGACGATTTCGGGCTTTCTATTGTTGTAACGGTATTTATGTTGTTTAGTTTGTTGCTGAAATTATATATTCTATAGTCTATAGTAAAGCGCTTAAGTTTCTTCAGTATTTTAATTGCACACTCACAAAAGGATACCACGTTTGTCTTGAAAGAGCATTGAAACTCGAGCGTGAAGTAAAACATCTCTTTGTTACTAGTTAGGTGTTGTTGTGTTCATTATAATCATGCTTGCCGTAAACCTTTGTGTATTGCAAGTCATATTGTTTTTGATGTAAATATTCACATCAATAGACAGTCAACTTTGTTTTCTATCCTTGAGGTTCACTGAACATGCTTCGTTGATTCGTACAAATCCCATATTCACACGTTTGAAAAGAAAAGAAAAAAGAAACTAAAAACAGTACCACTTAATACTGCACCACACCTGACCATACTGATGTTGGTGTGTACGTCAAAATGTTTAAATGAGATACAAATAAATTGTCAGTTTCAAATTGCGAACTAGTGCTCTGAGAGTTCAGTAGCTGATGGGGTAAAAAGAAATTGTACGAGTTCTGTGACCATTCAGTAGTTGATGTGGTCAGAAGAAATGTTACAATACACAACGGAGGGATTTAAGTTCACATTCCAGTCTGCACTGCAATGGGAACAACTTGAGAGCGTATTTAATATTTTGCCATACTACCTTCGTACAAAACATTGCATCACTCATCATAAACAATTTAATTGGCCAGATTAGTTTTGTAACCGCGTTCACTTCGAATTGATTTCACCAGCTCTTCACCTAGTTTCGAGATAGGTCGTGTTTCACCGCTAGATTATTTATATAAAAAAGGAAGTAAAACTAAAGGAAGAACAATCGTACCCTGGGCGATGGTACATATATCATGTCAATTTTATAGTCAAACACATCACGGCGTATTTTGATTAACTATTTTGTGAGAACGTTTTAGTCGTATTTGTCATCGGTTCACTCTGGTGATATTTTAAAATCGTGGACCTTTCCTATGGATTTGATTTTCTAAGTGGGATGTGTGTTTCTTTGAATTTTTCTAAGGGAAAATATACCACAAAAACAAGAGTAAGTGTCCTGATTCTTTTTAAAAGTAGGTATAACATAGTGTCTGTCTGTCTCGCCCTCTCTATCTCACTCTGTCTGTTTGTCTGTCTGTCTGTCTGTCTCTCTCTGTCTCTCTCTTTCTCTCTCTCTCTCTCTCTCTATCTCTCTCTCTCTCTCTCTCTCTCTCTCTCTCTCTCTCTCTCTCTCTCTCTCTCTCTCTCTCTCTCTCTCTCTCTCTCTCTCCGTCGTATTACGTTTGATTTAAATCCTAATGGTAGATGTTCCCGTTTGAATATACCTCTCCAAACGTTTAATCAGTAGGCACCATAATTTTTGTTTGTCATGTTGTTTGTTTTTCAAACACTACACCGTTTGTTTTAGAAAGGAAACAAACACAAAACTATTTAATTCATGACGCGAGTGATCTTGCACTGTATAATCCTGCTTATGTCTAACTTTGAAATAAAAATATCAGAACCAAAACACACGTTGGGAAGAATTGTAACACTGTAACAATGATTGACGCGAGTGACATTGCACTTTATGATCCTGCCTATGGTTAACTTTGAATTTCAAATCAAAACACACAGCTAAGAATGTCGATAGAACAATGTACATTTGGGTTCTGCGTTTTTTTCCCTTCGACTTAGATTTGTTAAAACTTGGCAACATTGTTTGTAGCGTGTGCTCAGAAACACAGGACATCCCTTAAATTTGAAATATGTTAAGAAGTCAGTCGACAATAAATATCACACTACCCTTTTACTAAATTGATGAATGAATGAAAACAATGAACATATTTCAGGTATAATGTACGGTGTTCTTAATTATCCTTGTTTTGTTTATTTCCTTCTGTGTTTATAGGAGATTGTGTGATTTAATGTCCTTCCTTTCTGTTTTGATAGGAGATTGTGTGGTTCGTTTTCAGGGCCATTCATATACCTCGAAAATATATTTGCTTTCTTTGCCTCCTTTTCCCTTGTCGCTAGACACTCCCAAATAAAAATAATATTCCCCATGTTAAATTTCACTTGTCGATAGATAGGACCAAATAGTTCCCATTTTAAATTCCCCTTGTCGCTAGATAGCCCCAACTATTCCCCATGTTAAATTTCCCTTGTCGCTAGATGTTGCCAAGCACTTTGTGACTGGATTTCCCATTGTCGTTAGAGTATCCCCTATTACCAGTCTTTATTCATTAAACACAAAGAAGTTACTAAAAGGTTTATTTTTTGATTTGGTAATGTTTGTTTTAGAAAATTGTCAATTGTGACCAGAGGTCAGGACGAAAACAATATAATCTTTTAACGGAAAGGAGTTTTCATTCAAGCTTAAATTTCTAACATAATCAATTTTTATTATTTATGTGACCAGAAGTTAAGAGAGGCCGGAATTTACTTCTTTTAATAATATAATTCAAGTGATTTTTTTTTCTAGAATTAACGCGTGCGCATTACAAATAGTTTCATGGACAGTCACAGGGAATTATATTACTGTGATTCAACCAAAGACTTAGAACACGACGATACAGGTTTGCATAGACACATAAATATCATCAACGTTTGACTTTTATTAACCTTTATTCAGACCTTTCACTATTAGGACTATGATTATTTGATATTTCATTCACTATACTGTAATTGTTTGCCATTATGTATTCACTTTTTATTCATGGAAATAAATAAATTATGTTTTAAATTACAAAGATTGTTGTCTTTAACTCTTTCCTGTTACTGAATTTAATAACATAGCCTCGCAACAGTTGTCAAAGGTTTTATAATTTTATTTAAAACTTAATATTGATGTTGTCCCATTTGTTCTCTTGTTTACTATGTTTACGAAAAGCATAAACTACACCAAAGAGAAAAACTGGGACCAAAAACCTTCACCAATTGATGAAATCATTAAATGTTTTTCTCTCTAAACAAATATAGTATGCCTTCTTATTTTGTCCATGAATGCCCGGTCACTATAAAACATTAGGGATTTGACCGTCCAACCTGCCTTAAGATCCGCCGTATTAAGTATACACCTGTCCTGTGCTTTTGTGATCGACCGGTTCTTAACATAATGTTAAAATGGATATAAACTTTATATAAGCAGACTCATTTTGTGAATGGATCAGTTGCCTCTATTTTCCTCAACATGTAGTTTCCTGATGCCTGTTTATATTTGAAAGATGTGTTCACGTGGATTATAAGAAAAAGAGATAATAGATGAGTGTTATCTATAACAAAGGACAGGCAGCAAACAAGAATGGGCGTGTATACATGCCTGCAACTTCAATATTAAAATAATATTTTGAGTTACGTCAGAGAAACAGTTGTGGAATCTGAATAATTCCTAGGCATGACTATAGTGTGGACTTGCTGGTAAAGAAAGGATATCGACGAACTGTAATGAAGATGTAGCTATAAGTTAATTTGGTATCATCGTTATTATCACGTTGTAAGGAAAATAACCAGACTGCAACATGTATATGCTAGAAACTGAGGCTAATAATTTCGCGTAATAATGTACGAAAGCCAGATCGGCGAACCATGAGGTTTCAAGCTAGTTATTTGACATGTTCATACAAACTCGGAACTGGCGCCTTATTTTGGAAAAGCCAGTTACATAACCTGGCCATAACATGTTTCACAGGTAAGTGATGCAATCATGTGTTCGGATTTAAGTACCATCATGTGTTAATCGTAAACAACCCTTGACAGACTGTCGGGGAGGGGCAGTGTCGGCCAATTATGTGAATTGGAGGGTGGGGGAATTAACATCCACTCAGAATGTAGCAAGGCGTGGTCACCATTCGAATTGTTCTTTTAAATATATTATCTTGAGAAGTAAACGTTAGTAGTAGCTTAACCCGCTGGGGGAAATTATAAGGGAAGATAATCTAATCTGACGACATTCAAAATTGACGGAAAACATATTATTCTGGAAATTACAAGGAGCTTCATTACAGGTCAGTGACTTTTTCATCGATTGTAATAATATATTACGGCAAAGTCATTGTACTTTAATTGTTACACTATATGTATGAATATATATATATATATATATATATATATATATATATATATATGTGTGTGTGTGTGTGTGTGTGTGTGTGTGTGTGTGTGTGTGTGAGTGTGTCAGTACTTGAATCGATTAGTACGTAGAATAACAATTTGTAGGGTTTGATTTATTTGTAGTGTTTGATTTACATGAATATTTTGAGATATGAGCAATATTTATGTAAAAAAATTATATTGTAATTCGCAATTTTATTAATTTGTAGTTTATTAATTCGTAGTACCCTCTTGCATTTATGTATGTGATATTCTAGATTTGCAAATGCTGAATCGAATTATTACTTTGTATAATGATTGCCTTGTGCAACATTAACTAATAGGGATTTGACATTGTGTACATACTTTGTAGAAATATCATGTGTAAGAATATATCGGCGCATGGATATGTGGATATCTGTGTACACTTTGTAGAAGTGCAATGTCCTGAAATGCGTCTGATTATGTGATAATATCTAAAGAATGTAATGGCTTATCTGATGATTTTGTTTATTGTGAGTTTAAATAGCTAGTGGAATATGCTATGCTGATGTCCTTGTGTGTTCAAACAGCTAGAGTTTAGGGACCAGATAAACTGTAGGAGACACAGCAAAATTCCCTTGTGCACCTGGTCCCATTGTCTGAGCGACAAAGAAAAATGAAGAAATGAGCCAGAAGTTAGACAGAAAAGAAGGAACTGGAGTACTAGTCCAGAGAAGATTAATACAGGGCATGAGGAAAAACTATCACACTGAGTCAGAAATTGAAATAGGTCGTCACTTGGTCACGAGTGATAGCGTTTTTAATTTGCATTTTATTTGTGAAATGACCATCTGTTATTGAATGATATTAAATTGTTGTTTATTTAAATTTCACATGTTGTGTATTCATTAACATAACTGCCGGCATCGCTGACTGAGGGCTCAGAGGTTTGCATTTCTTTAACAGGTTTTCTGTCATAATTAAAAAATAATGGGAGCAGACCATTCAACCTAAATAATGGAAAAACCATTACAGACATCGTCGTCGTCATCGTCATTAAGACCCGTTATCAGATTATGAAATCGACGACAAATAAATATTTTACGTCGTACCTGATTAAAACAAATAGGTTTTGTTTGCAAAGGGGTGGAGCGAGGATGGGAACGAGATAGGGACAAGAACATTCAATTCCGATTCCGAACCAATACATATGTGCTATTATAATAATGTGCTTCCATCTACCGCAAAGAAATCCACATTACTCTATTTTCCTTTTCAATATATTTGATACCATGTTTTCAAAAATATCAACTATAAACGTTTCGATGCGTGTTTGTAGCACATTTAATGGAATGATTACTGACAACGTTTAAAATCTTACCTTAAAAGCAGCTTATCAACTGAAGAAATAAATCACGTGCTTCTTGCCATGAATGAGCCTTTGTAACATTGATGATATGCATGTTTAAAGTGTAGTGTACATTGATTTAAATCTACACATGAGCATTTACCTGACTGAGAGGGATATGGGTTATCTCTATTGAAATATATTTTATCCGGTAGGCATAAAAATACTGGTATAATTTATATAACACAGCGATACACACATATACCTAAAGTGATCAGAGACAACTGTAATAGTGTAGCTGTAGTTAATGGAGTTGATGCACACACACATAAATATTAATCAGACTTGATGTCCAGGGGATATGGAAATAATTACATTTAAAAACTTCTTTTCACGTGCGCAAGATACCTACACAAATTTATAATGATTAATTTGTGTAACAGAATTGTTACCGAGTGGTTGGTGGATCAAATGAACAACACAAACACAATTTGTGAAAGATGATGTAAATTTATGAAATAAATTATTAATGAAAAATAATGATGTATCAACACAATAACTCATGCATTCAACCCACAATCACACTTCACAACCATTCACAATTCAAAAATAAATTAAATATTAATACAAAATAAATACAGATCCAAGGATCCTTCTGGACTACATAAATGTTTCAAATAAAATGGAACCTTTACATCGCACGTATAGATTGCGATAACACATACAAACATCAAACTATATTATCGCACGTATGGATTGCGACAAGTACAAACATCTACACGCATTTAATCAAGTTACTAACTGTTATTGAGATTCATGTAATCCCTCGAAATACTACTGTGATTCAAAGTAACTACGTGTAAATATAACAATGTATTCAATTGTAACTACAATTGAAACACACACATGAGTCTCGACCCTGTACAACCGTACGATTCACCAGTTGTTGAATCGCCGCACAGCTTCTCCGAATACCTAGGGTTGACCAAATACTTTTATCGGTCGCTTGCCCTTGACGGATCCACTACAGTTATACGTACAGACAGCATACAGCACCTACTAGAACCACCGGTCCCAAACACTTAGATGCTACCCAGGATGTTTACACCTCTAGACAGCTCCGACACTCGGACGTTTAGACTACTAGATTTCCGGATATTTACACATCACGACAGATGTAGACGGACAGACAATCCGACAAACAGAGAGTCAGATACCTCAATTCGATCGCACAATTAAACAGCACAATCACGGCACAATCAATCACATTCAGCTACAATTCAGAGACATTCAGAGACGTTCAGCTACAATTCAGAGACGTTCCGCTACAAATCAGCTACAATAAAGAAACCGAACTAATAATAGTTGTTTCTAAAACAATCTACAACTTAGATTACGCTATTGCATTTAAAGTCTAATAGTGACTAGTAATTCCAGATATTCCACGTTTTAAATCTGCATTGTAATAAAGGCATCATTACATGAAATAATAAACTGAATAAAATTCACAATAAAACGAAACATAAAATTAACACTCACCCCTTTGACTGGAGAAAGAATGACGAGCTATCTTTCCTGTGATAAGATAATTTTGGACCCGTAATATTATCAGAAATATTCTGCCTTATATATCCTCAAATAGGTGAGCAGAATTCACGGCAAAATTCCGGTGCACCCCGTGATTCTAATGTTCCTGACTTCAAGTGATTCGTAGTCAGACACATGCAAATCGTTACACGTCGCTTACCTTGAAAAAAAACACTTATTCACCGCAGGCAACGCATGTACGACGAAACAAAAAAAAATGGTGAAATTAGTTTGTAATTCGAGAAGAAATAAATTCAATTTTCGCCTAATTCTGTGACAATACCTCCCCCCTAAGAATAAAAATGTCCACATTTTTAAAACTAACACAGAATAGAAGAAAAATAACTACTGCTGATATCTTACAACATTTACACTGGTTATACTACAATCTGGATTTTAATACTGGGCAAATTCATACAAATTTCCCATCATGCCCTACTCAAGTAGTCTGCCCCTATTTTTTCAACTCCCCTGATTGACATTGTCGCTCTGTCTCTTGATGTACAACTTAAGCATGTTAGCATGGAATGTCTTTAAATTACCGTCCATGTCAATTTTATAGTCCATGTCACCTTTTACCTCTTTAACTTCATAATCAAAATTAATCAACTTAATATCAAAATTCTACATATTTTACCCTTGTTTGTCATCCCTTTATCCCAAAGGGATTCAAGGATGACAAGTTGTTCTGTTGAGATCGCTGCCGTCTCTAAACTGTGTTGAAAAAATAATATTATCCAATCAAAATATAAAAATATTAATAATGTTAATAATAACAACAAAGAATGTCGCTTAAGAATAATAATCATAACATAACAAATGTAAAAATTCCACACGCATAATGGAGCCACGCAGTCATTTTGAATTTATTGATTATTTAAGAACTTAGTCCTTGAACAAATGATTATATATTTTAAATTAACTGTGAGTACATTTGTTTATAAATTTAGATATATTTACAAAATACAAAAGAAAATTAAAAAATTTTGGTAAAACTTATGGTTAGGTCACCAAGTATTTATGTTTTCATAAAGAAACAGTTGTTCCCTGAAATGTAAAGTAGCAAGGTTTTCATAACAAAATAATCCATTATTAAGTAAAAAAGCTGCTTTGGTCTACAATAAATAGATTTTGTTTGTTTGTTTGATTAGGATTTTTAACGTAGCTTTAACAATTTTTCAATCATATCGCTACGATGTCTGCAGTGAGGCAGTTTATAGTGATGTCTAGCACTGAGACGTCATGCCGCAGACATGTAGCATGATGTCTCACCCAGTCACATTATCCTGACACCAGGCCGACCAGTCCTAACACTAACCTCTTTATGCTGAGCGTCAAGCGAGGCAGCTGTTAGTACCATTTTTGTAAGTCTTTGGTATGACTCGGCCGGGGATCGAACCGACGACCTCCCGCTTCCGGGGCGGACGCTCTAACCACTAGGCCACCGGAGCGGTATACACACAATATACATACAATAAATAGAAACATCTTGGATATCTATTGAATCATGCCTGCCATATGTTTCTTTTTTAAAACTAGTACAATGTATAATAATAAGTTTGTATATACTAATAAACTGAGCATTTACAGAATGTACAGTTAAAATATATAGAATAAAAAATACACAGTACACAGCTTCAACCCATCCATTTTCCCGCTGATGCATCCAATAGTTAAAAACTTCGTAGACTGTTGGAAAACTGCACCAGGAACAATAAAAAAAACCAAACAAAACAACAACAACAATGAAAGAGTTCTTCCAAGGAGCTGACACTCTTGGACCAAAATAATTTCCAGGAATTCATAATAAAGCCATTTCTTGTTTCTTTCTGCTAGGTGTTGAATCTAATAATCTTGAATGATACCAAGGTTTTCAAATCAACCAGTGTCATGGCCATATTTCTTCCTGCTGAAAGCATGGTTCATGTTTCATGATTACCTTAATTCAAACTGCGGTGGCCTGGTGGTCTGAGCATCTTTCTTGGATGAGGGAGGTTGCGGGTTTGAAATCCAGCCGTTTCATATCTAAAGACTTATTAAAATGGTACTAAAACAGTTGCAACAGCATGGAAAAGTTAGTGTTAGGGCTTGTCTGCCTGGTGCAATGATAATGTGACTGGTTGGGACATCATGCTACATGTCCGTGGCATGATGACCCTTTGCTAGACATCACTATAAACTGCCGTACTGTGGATATTGTAGCGATATGAAATATATTTTATGCTATGTTAAAAATTCAAATGACACACACACTGTACTTTCAGGATAGGTTTTGCTCCGCACATGCTTAAAAAGATAAAGAATTAATTTGGCAACCATAATGGCTGTAAGAATGTTACCATTTTCATTTAGTACCAACTTAATATTGTAAGAAGTCTTCTGCTGAAACCCCCTATGTCTATCTTAAATTTCTTATATGAGGAGTACAGCAGTGACAAGATTTTTCCTGATAGCTGCCATGATGGTCATATTTAATATCAGATTGGCACCATAAAAGAGAAAGTATCATAAATGGTGTCCTATGTCAGAAATGGTCATGAGGTAGACCAATAAATTGTTCTCCACCTTTTTAAAAAAAATGTTGACTGGCGTCTAGTCATGAGGGTAACCTGAGTTAATTTTGTAACCAGGTAATATTTTTTTTTTCCTTCATGTTATTGATTTTTTTTCAACATGAAGCCCGCGTCTGCCACTTTGTTGGGCGGTCTCATTAAATCGGAAAATAAGGTCATTCACGGTTACAAATGCACCAAACGTTAATTCCTCCAACAGTTTGATAGAAATAGAAAAAGTAAGTACAATGAAACTTGTTGTTTTTTTGGGGATGTTTTCTAAGTAGTAATGCGGTAATGCGACGTGTGACGAGTTTTAAATGGCAATCCTGAAAGTAATTCGTAGTAGAAGTAGTAAAAACCTTTAGCTCATAGACAGGCGAAGAACTATGAATACTGACAATGCCATAGCATTTTTGTCTATGGCTACTGCAGTTCTCATCCTTTTAAAGAAAACCCTATTAAACCATCATCATTATCATCCTTTTTAATTAAAATCTGCATCATGTTTTGTATGACCATCAATTAAGGGACAAATATGTTATTATTGAACTATTAATCTTACAACTGAACTAGCATTATTCTTATGCTTTAACTGTCAAATTGAAAGAACTCATTAAATGTAAATGTGTACTAACTTACCATTGGTATCTTGTGATGAAACAAACTGGACTGAAACAATTGGCCGATTAGTATAATCTCCTTTCATTGAAGGGTATTTTGTTGCAAAGATTAGCTGGCGCAGCGCGCCTTGGTTTGAGTGTCAGTTCTTAGAGAATCTGGCACGATCTCTTGCGGGAGAACGGTATGCCTTGTCAAGTGATAAAGAGACTGAAACGGTAGACATATTCCCTTTTGAACAGACTGACTCCAGTCGTATGGGGTGGTATCGACTGCACAACATAGTTGGGACCGTTACTTTAACATGTATTCCGTGGACAACGTCGTTTGGACAAATGCTTTTAACAGGCCTATACGTTTCCATTTATTCAACACACAGCGTCATTGGAATCAATGCTTTTAACAGAATTAAACTCTTCTTTGTAATCCATGCACAACATTATTGGAATTTATGATGTCAACCAGTCTTCACGTTTCCGTGCATTCCATGTGCATCGTCGTTGGAATGGATAGCTTTAACAGTCCAACACATTGCCATGTATTCCACGTATAACGTCGTTAGGATGAATGCTTAAAACAGGCCTACACGTTTTCATTTATTCAATTCATAACGTAGTCGCGACGGATTCTTTTAACAGGCCTAGCTGTTTCCATGTTTTCCATACACAACGTATTTGTGACTGATGCCTGTAACAGCAGGTCAACACGTTTCCTTGAATTCCACTGATAATGTCGTCAGTATGGGTGTTTTTAACAGTCCTTCACGTTTTCGTGTATTCCATGCATAATGTCGTCGGGATGGAACCTCTGAGACGCCTAAATTTGTTTTCATTTATTCCATGCATAATGTCCATGCATAATGTCGGTAATGACGCTTTAACAGGCCTAAACGTTTTAATGTATTCCATGCAGACTGTCGTTGGTATGGACGCCACGTTTCCATATAATCCATGCATAATGTCGTTGATATGTAATCCTTTAACAGGCTTACAAGTTTATATGTATATTAGGAAAATCATTCATTGATTGCTGTCACAATACGTTGGTACAATATCGTTTCAAACCATCAAACATTCATCCTTGCTGTCGACTGAGAACACAATGAGAAAAAAGAAGGAAGAAATACGTGATGATTATAAATAAAGAGAACAGAATAAAGATAAAAATGGGAAGACCACGAGATGCAAATATAAATCATGAAAGGCAATACGAAAATATAATTTCATGAGAAGAATTCTTCCAACTGATTTTGTATCGTTGTAATTTTATTTGGTACAAATGTTTGTATTGATTCACGGGTGGACAAATCCATAGTGAGCATTTCTACTTTACTTGACTAGTCAATATTTTAAAAGATTTTACAAATAATCTCTATACCTTAACCGTATATTGAAACGTTACATTTTGCCGTATGATAGCAAATAATAAATCGAGAGAATTATTTAATATAAGTACACTGACTGAAAATACTAAATCGACCGAAAATCTATTGCGAGAAAACCATCCTTTACTAAGTAAGGTACATGTCTATATTATATTTCTTACAAATTCTCTCGTAATACCGGTTTATCAACCGCGACGTTAAAATTGTCATTCCAACCTGTTATTTTTCCTGCTAAACGGTCTACATTGAGCAGCAGTAAACTGCTCATTGCTGCCTTCACGTATCTGCATTTCAGGCAGTTTGACCATGAGATAACAGGCGGATCATGTAATGCAGCGTTCACTATTGATTAACAGACGGGGCACATTTAAGGGGCCCTGGATGGCCGAGTGGTCTAAAGCGCTCTTCTTTACGAACCACTGCCATCTCATCTCTGTCTTCGTGGGTTCGAATCTCAGATTCGGCCAATGTGGGAATGTGAGAAAGCTTGCCAGTAGCTTCTCGTGCGTCTGCGGGTGTTTCAGGTGGTTTTCCCTGGGTTCTTCCTCCAGCATTAATACCGGCCGCCATGTATCGTGTACTGCAAAATGACGTTAAACCCTACAACAACAACAGGGCACATTTAAGGCAGCTTTGACTAGGCATTAACAAGCCGATCACTTATAAGGCATCCTTGACCATACATTGAAAAATGAAGAACATTTACACAGCAAGGTGGTGTACTGCGTTGGCAGAGAAATGTACTTTATTTTGAAAACACTTTTTGCAAGACACTTTTTGCAAGATACTTACTGAAACTTTTAACTAGCTTGCTATTAAGTTATTGTACTAAAAGTGACAGAAATATGAATTGATATAAAATGCTGATGAATATCAAGTCCAAAAAAGATTTCATTCATTGTACTTTTAATGTTTTGTAATTATGATTTAATATTTAATGCGAAATTAACTCCCTTTTTTGGGATACCACATGCGACGCAGTTTCGTACTAAATAGTACAACAGTGACACCTTGTCAATCACTTACCCAACTACTCAAGAGTCATGCCTTGTCAATTTCTTACTAAATAGGACAAGAGTGATGCCTTTTCAGTTTCGTACTAAATAGGACAAGAGTTGTGCCTTGTCAATTTCGTACTAAATAGGACTAGAGTGATGTCATGTCAATTTAGTATTAAATAGGACAAGAGTGATACCTTACACACATTTTTTTGGGTTTAATAGGAGGTCTTACAGGAAATCAATTTTTGGAAGTATAGCTTTTACCGTTGTCTAGATGAAACCAAATTACTTGTAAAGAATTGCAGGTATCATCGACGCACATCAAATGATACATTGTTGTTTTTTTCCGCTCCATATTGTCGCAGGACAGTTTACATATATATGTAGATCTATATAACAGTCGGCATTTATCAAAATTTGTGTAAGTTGTACACATTCACACAACTCAGGTTTAGTTATAAATTCACGTGACGTAAACACTAGTTTCCCGACTGAAACTTACTTTAGTATTACAATATTTGGATTCTCTCTTACACCAAGTATTGACCTGTCTATAGCGTGAGACCATAACACTAAAGCAGCAGAGAAGGTAAACATACGTTTTGCTGGAACGTCATTTTTGACAAATAAAGCTTCCGACGAAAATTGAAAGATACAAGGTGGTCAATAATGAAAAACCAATGTCTACTAACCGATAATTTCTCTAATTGGGATAGTTTATTTTGTTATGTTATCTTTCTTAATTTTTCTTCAAATTTGTATGTTTTGTTTACCCAAAGACGTTTCATTGAGGTCATGTTCACCCCCTCAGCTGCTGTAATTAGATCATTATTTAACCAAAAATTTTATAAAGAACTACATGACAGTGCGACCTAGAATCATGCAAATTGATCATTATAATTTGTGCAGGTATCTTGCGCACGTGAAAAGAAGTTTTTAAACGTAATTATTTCCATATCCCCTGGACATCAAGTCTGATGAATATTTATGTGTGTGTGCATCAACTCCATTAACTACAGCTACACTATTACAGTTGTCTCTGATCACTTTAGGTATATGTGTGTATCGCTGTGTTATATAAATTATACCAGTATTTGTATGTCTACCGGATAAAATATTTTTCAATAGAGATAACCCATATCCCTCTCAGTCAGGTTCGTGCAAATGTGTAGATTTAAATCAATGTACACTACACATTAAACATGCATATCATTAATGTTACAAAGGCTCATTCATGGCAAGAAGCACGTGATTTATTTCTTCAGTTGATAAGCTGCTTTTAAGATAAGATTTTAAACGTTGTCAGTAATCATTCCATTAAATGAGCTACAAACACGCATCGAAAAGTTTATAGTTGATATTTTTGAAAACATGGTATCAAATATATTGAAAAGGAAAATAAAGTAATGTGGATTTCTTTGCGGTAGATGGAAGCACATTATTATAATAGCACATATGTATTGGTTCGGAATCGGAGTTGAATGTTTTTGTCCCTATCTCGTTCCCATACTCGCTCCACCCCTTTGCAAACAAAACCTATGTGTTTTAATCAGGTATGACGTAAAAGATTTATTTGTCGTCGATTTCATAATCTGATCACGGGTCTTAATGACAAAGACGACGACGATGTCTGTAATGGTTTTCCCATTATTAAGGTTGGATGGTCTGCTCCCAATATTTTTTAATTATGACATAAAACCTGATAAAGAAATGCAAACCTCTGAGCCCTCAGTCAGCGATGCCGACAGTTATGTTAATGAATACACAACATGTGAAATTTAAATAAACAACAATTTAATATCATTCAATAACAGATGGTCATTTCACAAATAAAATGCAAATTAAAAACGCTATCACTCGTGACCAAGTGACGACCTATTTCAATTTCTGACTCAGTGTGATAGTTTTTCCTCATGCCCTGTATTAATCTTCTCTGGACTGGTAATCCAGTTCCCTCTTTTCCGTCTATCTTCTGGCTCATTTCTTCATTTTTCTTTGTCGCTCAGAGAATGGGACCAGGTGCACAAGGGAATTTTGCTGTGTCTCCTACAGTTTATCTGGTCCCTAAAAGCTAGCTGTACGAACACACAAGGACATCAGCATAGCATATTCCACTAGCTATTTAAACTCACACTAAACAAAATCATCAGATAAGCCATTACATTCTTTAGATATTATCACATAATCAGACGCATTTCAGGACATTGCACTTCTACAAAGTGTACACAGATATCCACATATCCATGCGCTGATATATCCTTACACATGATACTTCTACAAAGTATGTACAAAATGTCAAATCCCTATTAGTTAATGTTGCACACGGCAATCATTATACAAAGTAATAATTCGATTCAGCATTTGCAAATCTAGAATATCACATACATAAATGCAAGAGGGTACTACGAATTAATAAACTACGAATTAATAAAATAGCGAATTACAATATAAATTATTTACATAAATATTACTCATATCTCAAAATATTCATGTAGATCAAACACTACAAATGAATCAAACCCTACAAATTGTTATTCTTCGTAATAATCGATTCAAGTACAGACACTCACACACACACACACACACACACACACACATATATATATATATATATATATATATATATATATATATATATATATATATATATATATATATATATATATATATACTGTAACAATTAAAGTACAATGACTTTGCCGTAATATATTATTACAATGGATCAAAAAGTTATTGACCAGTAATGAAGCTCCTTGTAATTTCCAGAATAACATGTTTTCCGTCAATTTTGAATGACGTCGGAGTAGCTTATCTTCCCTTATAATTTCCCCCAGCTGGTTAAGCGACTACTAACATTTACTTCTCAAGATAATATATTTAAAAGAACGATTCGAATGGTGACCACGCCTTGCTATATTCTGTGTGGATGTTAATTCCTCCACCCTCCAATTCACATAATTGGCCGACACTGCCCCTCCCCGACAGTATGTCAAGGGTTGTTTACGATTAACACATGATGTTACTTAAATCCGAACACATGATTGAATCACGTACCTGTGAAACATGTTATGGCCAGGATATGTAACTGGCTTTGCCAAAATAAGGCGCCAGTTCCGAGTTTGTATGAACATGTCAAATAACTTTCACGTCGATCGCACATCAACAAAAAATGATAACTGACATAAGGAAATATTTGCAAGCGCTGCAGCATGGGAACCCTCTTTGGTAATCAGAATACTCTAAACACTCAACCTTGGTACTCCCTTTGGTTAGAATAGTTTTTATAAGGTGTTCAATAAAACAAACCTCGATTGTTCCTTGCACCGGACTAATTAGAATTGCGAATGAAAAATATTTTGGAGGTAACATTGGATCCGAACCTGATCCCTACCTGCAAAGAAAAGACACTGACTCGCCATATTACACGATAGAGCGCCACTACTTTCACAACCATAGGACATCAACAAACATTGACGATTGACAGAAGGAAATATGTGCAAGCGCTATAGCGTGCGAACCATCCTTGTTAATTACAATATTCTAAACACTCAATCTTGGCACTCGCTATGGATAGGACAATTTTTAAATGGTTTTAAATAAGAACAAATCTCGACTGCTCTTTGCACCGGCCTAGGGATAATTACGAATGAGGCAATATTCCGGAGGTAACATTGGTTCCAAACCCTGAACCCTACATGCAAACATAAGACACTGATTCGCCAGATTACAGGATCGAGCGCCTCTAATTTCAAGACCATCGCACATTACCAAACAATGATGATTAACATAAGGAAATATATGCAAGAGCTAGAGCGTGCGAACCCTCTATTTTCATTAGAATACTCTAAACACTCATGCTTGGGACTCGTTTTGGTTAAGATAATTTTCAAACAGTTTTAAATAAGAACAAAGCTCGATTGCTCTTTGCAGCGGTCTAAGGAGAATTACGAATGAAGAAATATGTTGGAGATAACATTTGTTCTGAACCCTGACCCCTACATGCAAAGATGAGACACTGCTTCGCCAGCTTACACGATCGAGCGCCTCTACATTCACAACCATCGCACATCACCAAAAAATGCTGATTGACAGAAGAAAATATATGCAAGCGCTAGAGCGTGCTAACACTCCTTGTTAATTAGAAACCGCTAAACACTCAACCTTGCCACTCGTTTTGGTTCAGATAATTTTTATATGGTTTTGAAAAAGAACAAACCGCGATTGCTCTTTGCACCGGCCTAAGGAGAATAGCGAGTGAAGAATTATTTTGGAGGTAACATTGGTTCCGAATACTGACCCATAAATGCAAAGATAAGACACTGATTCGCCAGCTTACACGATCGAGCGCCTCTACTTACACGAACATCTCACATTACCAAAAAATGATGATTGACAGAAGGAAATATATGCAAGCGCTAGAGCATGCGAACCGTCTATTTTCATTAGAATACTCTAAACACTCATGCTTGGCACTCGAGTTGGTTAGGATATTTTTTATATGGTTTTAAATAAGAACAAATTGCGATTGCTCTTTGCACCGGCCTAAGGAGAATTGCGAGTGAAGAAATATTTTGGAGGTAACATTGGTTCCGAATACTGACCCATAAATGCAAAGATAAGACACTGATTCGCCTGCTTACACGATCGAGAGCCTCTACTTATCCGAACATCTGAGACCACCAAAAAATAATGATTGACAGAAGGAAATATATGCAAACGCTATAGCGTGCGAACCCTCTTTGTTAATTAAATTACTCTAAACACGCAACCTTGGCATTCGCTTTGGTTCGGATAATTTTCAAATGGTTTTAAATAACAACAAACCTCGATTGCTCTTTGCACTGGCCTAAGGAGAATTGAGAATGAGGCAATATTTTGAAGGTAACATTGGTTCCGAACCCTGAACCCTACATGCAAAGATGAGACACTGATTCGTCAGCTTACACGATCGAGCGCCTCTACTTTCACGACCATCGCACATCACCAAAAAATGATGATAACAGAAGTTATTATATGCAAGCGCTAGAGGGTGCGAACCCTCTTTGTTAATTAGAAATCTCTAAACACTCAACCTTGACACTCGCTTTGGTTAGGATAATTTTTAAATGGTTTTAATTAACAACAAATCTCGATTGCTCTTAGCACCGGCCAAAGGAGAATTACGAATGAAGAAATATTTTGGAGGTAACATTGGTTCCGAACCCTGACCCCTACATGCAAAGATAAGACTCAGATTCCCCTGCTTACGCGACTATCGCACATCACCAAAAAATTATGATTGACAAAATGAAATATAGGCAAGCGCTAGAACATGCGAACCCTCTTTGTTAATTAGAATAATCTAAACACTCAACCTTGGCATTCGCTTTGGTTAGAATAAATTTTAAATTGTTTTAATTAAGAACAAATCTCGATTGATGTTTGCACCGGCCTAAGGAGAATCACGAATGAAGAAATATTTTAGAGGTAACATTGGTTCCGAACCCTGACCACTACATGCAAAGATAAGACACTAATTCGCCAGGTTACATGATAGAGCGCCTCTACAATCACGACCGTCGCACAACACCAAAAAAATATGATTGACAGAAGGAAATATCTGCAAGCCACAGAGCGTGAGAACCCTCTTTGTTAATTAAAATACTCTAAACACGCAACCTTGCCACTCGCTCTGGTTATGATAATTTTAAATGGTTTTAGAAAATAACAAATCTCGATTGCACTTTGCACCGCTCTAAGGAGAATTACGAATGAAGACATATTTTGGAGATAACATTGGTTCCGAATCCTGACCCATACAGGGAAACATAAGACATTGATTCGCCTGCTTACACGATCGAGCGCCCTTACTTACACGAACATCTCACACCACCAAAAAAATATAATTGACAGAAGGAAATATATGGAAACGCTTTAGCGTGCAAACCCTCTTTGTTAATTAAAATACTCTAAACACGAAACCTTGACATTAGCTTTGGTTCGGATAATTTTAAAATGGTTTTAAATTAGAACAAATCTCGATTGCACTTTGCATCAGCCTAAGGAGATTTACGAATGATGAAATATTTTGGAGGTAACATTGGTTCCAATCCCTGATCCCTACATGAAAAGATAAGACACTGATTCGCCAGCCTACACGATCGAGCGCATCTACAATCCTGACCATCGCACATCACCAAAATATTATGATTGACTGAAGGAAATATATGAATCATCTAGAGCGTGCGAACCTTCTTTGTTCATTCGAATACTCTAAACACTCAACCTTGGCACTCGCTTTGGTTTGCATAGTTTTTATAGGGTTTTAAATAAGAACAAATCTGATTGTTCTTTGTACCGGCCTAAGGAGAATTGCGAATGACGAAATATTTTGGAGGTAACATTAGATCCGAACCCTGACACTTAAATGCAAAGATTAGACACTGATTCGCCTGCTTACACGATCGTGCGCCTATACTTGCACGAACATAGGACACCACCAAAAAATGATGATTGACAGAAGGCAATATATGCAAAAGCTATAGCGTGCGAACCCTCTTTGTTAATTAGAATACTCTAAACACTCAACCTTGGCACTCGCTTTGGTTAGGATAATTTTTAAATGGTTTTAAATAAGAACAAATCTTGATTGCTCTTTGCACCAGCCAAAGGAGAATTACGAATGAAGAAATATTTTGGAGGTAACATTGCTTCCGAACCCTGACTCCTACATGCAAAGATAAGACACTGATTCGCCAGCTTACACGATCGAGCGCCTCTACATTCACGACCATCGCACATCACCAAAAAATAATGATTGGCAGAAGGAAATAAATGCAAGCGCTAGAGCGTGCGAACCATCCATGTTAATTAGAATACTCTAAACACTCAACCTTGGCACTCGCTTTGGTTTGGATAGTTTTTAAATGGTTTTAATTAAGAACAAATATCGATTGCCCTTTGCACCGGCCTAAGGAGAGTTAAGAATGATGAAATATTTTGGAGGTAACATTGGATCTGAACCCTGACCCCTACATTCAAAAATAAGACGCTGATTCGCCAGTTTACACGAAGAGCGCCTCCACTTTCACGACCATCGCACATCACCAAAAAATGATGATTGACAGAAGGAAATATATGCAAGCTATAGAGGTTGAGAACCCTCTTTGTTAAGCTGAAATCTCTAAACACTCTACCTTGCCACTCGCTTTGGTTAAGATAATTTTTAAATGGTTTTAAATAAGAACAAATCTCGATTCCTAATTGCACCGGCTTGAGGAGAATTACGAATGAAGAAATATATTGGAGGTAACATTGTTTCCGATCTCTGATTCCTACATGTAAAGATAAGACACTGACTCGCCAGCTTACACCATCTAGAACTTCTACTTTCACGACCATCGCACATCACAACAAAATGTTGATTGTCAAAAGGAAATATATGCAGGCGCTAGAACGTGCGAACCCTCCTTGTTAATTAGAATAATCTAAGCACGCAACCTTACCACTCGCTTTGGTTAGGATAATTTTAAAATGGTTTTAAATAAGAACAAAGCTCGATTGCTCTTTGCACCGGTCTAAGGAGAATTACAAATCAGGAAACATTTTGGAGGTAACATTGGTTCCGAACCCTGATACCTACATGCAAAGATACGACACTGGTTCGCCAGCTTACACGATCGAGCGCCTCAACTTTCACGTCCAATGCACATCACCAAAAAATGATGATTGACAGAAGGAAATATATGTAAGAGCTAGAGCGTGCGAACCCTATTTTTTCATTAGAAGACTCTAAACACTCAAGCTTGGCACTCGCATTGGTTAAGATAATTTTTAAATGGTTTCAAATAAGAACAAATCTCGATTGGTCTTTGCACCGGCCTAAAGAGAATTACGAATGAAGAAATATGTCACAGAATTAGGCGAAAATTTAATTTATTTTCTAGGTGAATTACAAACTAATTTCACAATTTTTTTTTGTTTCGTCGTACATGCGTTACCTGTGGTTAATAAGTGGTTTTCTCCAAGGTAAGCGACGTGTAACTATTTGCATGTGCCTGACTTCGAATTACATGAAGTCCGGAACATTAGAATCACGTGGCGCACGGTAATGCTGCCGTGAATTCTGCTCACCTTTTTGAGGGTATATAAGGCAGAATGTTTCTGATAAATCTTACGGGACCAAACGTATCTTATCACAGCAAAGATAGCTCGTCATTCAATCTCCAGCCAAAGGGGTGAGTGTTAAATTTATATTTCGTTTTATTGTGAATTTTATTCAGTTTATCATTTCATATAGTGATGCCTTTATTGCAATGCAGATTTTAAACGTGGAATATTTGGAATTAC
Source organism: Unio delphinus (assembly GCA_029339505.1). Lineage (NCBI taxonomy): Eukaryota > Metazoa > Mollusca > Bivalvia > Unionida > Unionidae > Unio > Unio delphinus. The sequence goes on from JAQISU010000047.1 coordinate 14,381,229, forward strand.
TAGTCACTATTAGACTTTAAATGCAATAGCGTAATCTAAGGTTTAGATTATTTTTTGAGACAAATATTATTATTCTGGTTTTCTATATTGTAGCTTATAACTTCTTTGAGATCGTAGCCAAAATTGTAGATGATTTGTTGCGGAACATCTCTGATACCATCTCTGATAACATATCTGATATCGTAGCTGAAATTGTAGCTGATATTGTAGCGGAGCATCTCTGTTTGTCGGATTGTCTGTCCGTCTACATCTGTCGTGACGTGTAAATACCCGGAAATCTAGAAGTCCGAGTGTCGGAGCTGTCTAGAGTTGTAAACATCCGGGGTGGTATCTAGGGAATTGAGGAACGTTAGTTCTAGTAGATGTTGTATACTGTCTGTACGTATAACTGTGGTGGATCCGTGAAGGGCAAGTGACCGATAAAAGTATTGTGTCAACCCTAGGTATTCGGGGAAACTGGGCGGCGATTCAACTGTTGGTGAATCGTACGGTTATACAGGGTCGAGACACATGTGTGTCTTCCATTTGTAGTACAATTGAATACATTGTTGTATTTACATAGTTACTTCAGATCACAATAGTATTTCAAGGGATTGCATGAATCTCAATAAAAGTTAGCAACTGGATTAAATACATGTATATGTTCGTGCTAGTTGTCGCAATCCATACGTGCGATAGTATAGTTTGATGCTTCTGTTTATTATCGTAATTTATACTTGCGTTAATATACCTTTTGTAAAGGTTCCTTGGATCTGTGTATAGTCCAAGAGATTCCTTTGTATCTGTGTTTTTTTTTGTATTAATGTTTCATTTGTTCATGTATTGTGAATGGTTGTGAGTGTAATTGTGGATTGAACGCATGAGTTATTGTGTTGATACGTCATTATTTTTCATTAATAATTTATTTCATAAATTTATATTTTTTTTCACATATTGTGTTTGTGTTGTTCATTTAATCCACCATCCTCTCGGTAACAATTCTGTTACAAAATATGTTGGATGTAACATTGGTTCCGAACCCTGACCACTACATACAAAGATAAGACACTGATTCGCCAGCTTACACGATCGAGCGCCTCTACATTCACGACCATCGCACATCACAAAAAATGATAATTGACAGAAGGAAATATATGCAAGCGCTAGAGCGTGCGAACCCTCTTTGATAATTAAAATACTCTAAACACACAACCTTGGCACTCGCTTTGGTTAGGATTGTTTTTACTTGGATTTAAATAAGAACAAATCTTGATTGCTCATTGCACCGACCTAATGAGAATTTCGAATGATGAAATATTTTAGAGGTAACATTGGATCCGAACCCTGAGCCCTACATGCAAAGATAAGACACTGATTCGTTAGCTTACACAATCGAGCGCCTCCACTTTCAGAACCATCGTACATCAACAAAAATTGATGATTGACAGAAGGATATATATGCAAGCGCTTTAGGGTGCGAACCCTGTTTGTTAATTATAATACTCTAAACACTCAATTTTGGCACTCTCTTTGGTTAAGATAATTTAAAAATGGTTTTAAATTAGAAAAAATCTCGATTGTTCTTTGCACCGGCCTAAGGATAATTGGTTCTGAACCCTGAGCCCTACATGCAAAGATAAGACACTTTTTCGACAGCTTACACGATCGAGAGCTTCTACTTTCACGTCCATCGCACATCACCAAAAATGATAATTGACAGAAGGTAATATATGCAAGCACTAGAGCGTGCAAAAAGTCTTTGTTAATTAGAATACTCTAAACACTCAAGCTTGGCACTCTCTTTGGTTAGGATAGTTTTTATATGGTTTTAAACAAAAACAAATCTCGATTGCCCTTTGCACGGGCCTAAGGCGAGTTACGAATGAGGCACTATTTCTGAGGTAACAATGTTTCCGAACCCTGACCCCTACATGCAAAGATAAGACATTGATTCGCCAGCTTACACGATCGAGCGCCTCTACTTTCACGACCATCGCACAACTCCAAAAAATGATGATTGACAGAAGGATATATACGCAAGCGGTAGAGGGTGAGAACCTCTTTGTTAATTAGAAATCTCTAAACACTCAACCTTGCCCATCGCTTTGGTCAGGATAGTTTTTAAATGGTTTAAATAAGAACAAATCTCGATTGCACTTTGCACCGGCCTAAGGAGAATTGAGAATGAAGAAAGTTTTTGGAGGTAACATTGGTTCCGAATCCTGAACCATAAATGCAAAGATAAGACACTGATTCGCCAGCTTACACGATCGAGCGCCTTTACTTTCACGACCATCGCTCATCACCAAAAAATGATGATTGTCTGAAGGAAATATATGCAAGCGCTAGAGCGTGCGAACCCTCTTTGTTCATTAGAATACTATAAACACTCAACCTTGGCACTCGTTTTGGTTAAGATGAATATATGCAAGGTAACATTATTTCCGAACCCATACCACTACAGGCAAAGAAAAGACACTGATTCGCCATCTTACACGATCGAAAACGTCTACTTCCACAACCATCGCACATCACCAAAAAATTACTGATTGACCTAAGGATGTATATGTAAGCGCTAGATCGTGCGAACCCTGTTTGTTAATTAGAATACTCTAAACATTCAACCTTGGCACTCGCTTTGGTTAGGATAACTTTTATATGGTTTTAAATAAGAATAAATCTCGATTGCTTTTTGCACCGGCCTAAGGAGAATTACTAATGAAGAAATATGTTGCAGGTAACATTGGCTGCTTCTGTCAATTATCATTTTTTGGTGATGTGCGATGGTCGTGAAAGTAGAGGATCTCGATCGTGTAAGCTGGTTAATCAGTGTGTTATCTTTGCATGTAGTGGTCAGGGTTCTGAACCAATGTTACCTCGAAAATATTTCTTCATTCGTAATTCTCCTTAGGCCGGTGCAAACGGAAATCTTGTTTTGTTCTTATTTAAAGTCATTTAAAATTATTCTAACCAAAGCGAGTGCCAAGGTTGAGTGTTTAGAGCATTATAAATGACTCTTGTTTTCGCACGCTATAGCGCATGCATATATTTCCTTCTGTCAATCATCATTTGTTGGTGATGTGAAATGTTCGTGAAGGTAGAGGCTCTCGACCGTGAAAGCTGGCGAATCAGTGTCTTATCTTTCCATGTAGGGCTCAGGGTTAGAAATCAATGTTACTTCCAAAATATTTCTTCATTCGTAATTCTCCTTAGGACGGTGCAAAGTGCAATCGAGATTTGTTCTTATTTAAAACCATTTAAAAATTATCCTAACCCCAAGTAGGATCTGCGAGCAGGACGACCATTGTCTCCGAATATAGAATTATACCCTCACCGGTGATCACGCAAGATATCGAGTACACGGTGACGTCAACGACGGTGATCCTTCATCGATATTTTGTTATCTTTGCGCGGTATTCTTCGGTGAGTGCTTTGAGTTTAGTTTGTAATTCTCTGACGTTTAGAGTTTATTTTGTAATTCTCTGACGTGATCATAATGATATTTTGATACCGATGGTATTGTTGTTGTTGTCATTGCCGTATACATTTTATTTACAAAAAGAGTAATTTCAAATTGTTTACGATTTCAATTAATTTCTTTACTCATGTCTACCACAATTTATATGAACCATCTTATTATCTCCCTAAATGAGGTATTATTATTGGTATCTTTTATCTTAAATTTCCTTTTGTCCTCATTATAAGGGTGAAATAATACCACATTATTAAACCTTTCATATAATCAACCGTATGTTCAGGGTTATCTAAAAATAAATCGCCCACGCCCATAATATTAAATTGTTCTTTTGAAATTATTGTTAATCGCTAAAGAACATTGACTGCCGCGGTAAAATTTAATTGGTCATTGTATCATACCTAACCCAATCAAATGATCCGTGTTGGATCGTGTACACGTTATTTACAATAAATGCTAGCTCGTGTGGATTTTTTTTCTCCAAATACGGATATCATCTCTTATAAATCATCTTTGATCTCTTCATGGATTTTTTAATATCCGCGAGTTTTGGCGTCGTCACCGGTGGAACTCCAAAGACAGTCGCGATGATGTTTTTACGAAATGTCCCAAAATGTTTTACGAGTTCGTTATACGCGGATTCTAGCGCTGCTAATTCATCGATTGTAGTTTTTATCTCTGTGAGTGGTGGGTTGGTCACAGGTGGAACCCATTAGCAATTGGGAGTTGAACATCTGTAACAGATTTTTGTACCAACCGCAAATTGATTTACTTGAGAGTTTAATTTATCATCAAGAGTTTTTAATGATTCTGTCTTGATAAATAATTATCGCTGAGCACTGTTATTCTCTGTTTTTGTTGAAACATGAATATTACTAGTTTTTTAGTTTACCTTGACGATCCTGAAATACAACAATTTAATTCTGTTCTACTCCAGTAGGATTTAATGTATCTGATACATCTTGCACATAATGGATGCAAGTTTCTATAATGCGGTGCATACATCAAGATCTCAGTTTGCAATCTTATACATAATGGAAGTAAGTTTATTTAATGCGGTGCATACATCAAGATCTCAGTTTGCAATCTTGAAAATAATGGATTTAGGTTAGTACAATGTAGTGCATCCATCCGGGTTTTCAGTGATAGAGTTGTTTTCCCTTTCTCTGTAAAAATCCATATTGGTTTATGTCATGAGGTGGAAATAATTCTCTAAATATTGTTTTGCTATTTTTAAAACCTGTGAGAGTGATATTTTTGTTTTTATATTAGGTTTAATAAATTAATATACAGTTTTGAAAATAACTTATTTTCTTTTTCTTAATATTGCATGTGACCGTTAAATTTGATGTGATACAGAATGCTCCCATACATGGTAAAACATTTTATTGCCAAAATTGTAATTATTACAAGACAGATATTGTTGCAAAGGTATTTTTTTTTTAAGATAGTTTACTTAACATACATATAAAATCAAAAAAAAATAAGACTCTTTGTCAGAGAAATAATATATTTTCAATAATTTCCTTGATAACTTTATTCATATAGTAATATTTGAGTGAAAAACAAGAAATGTATGGACAGTATAGGTTACCATTAATTTTCGTGTACAGTAGAAAATATATATGTTGAGTTTAATGCTACTAAAGTAGTATTCAATACTCTATGAATAACGATAAGTCACCATGTTTTCTTTGTCATTCTTCTAGTCTTAGACAGTTTCAAGACATATTTGGGGACTGGAACAAAGGTTTGAATGGAAGGAAGTATATAAAAAACACTATCTATGATGCATCAAAAATTATTTTCAGATATCAGTGTAAACCTCATAGAGACTGTGAAAATGGTAGCACTAAACATAAAGTCTGCATGTTTTTACTTCATTTTTTCTGCATATTTACCATGAAAGAAGAGCCCCTGGGTCATCCGACAAAGGTTTGTTGTAAAAGTCATTGTAGTAACCTTTTAACCGTATTGCCTAGGAAACTACTATTAACAAAACATATTATAACTGTCCAACTATATAACTACTTTTACTATTAACAACACATATTATAACTGTCCAAATATATAAGTACTATTAACAACACAATTTAGAACTGTCCAAATATATAACTGCTATTAACAACACATATTATAACTGTCCAAATATATAACTACTACTAACAACACATATTATAACTGTCCAAATATATAACTACTATTAACAACACATATTATAACTGTCCAAATATATAACTACTATGAACAACTGTCAAAATATATAACTTGAAGATATTATTTTGGTACATGTAATGCCAGATTTTGTAGTCAAGGGATATAACTTAGGGAAACTTGTTTATGGCAAATTGGATTCTTGCTTAGTATCATGACACTTTCATCTCTCTCTAATGAATGGCAATTACTGGTTATACATATAAAAAGATGATATCTTCACTTCTATATGGTGGTGAATCCACTTTTGCCACTTTGAGCCTTGAAGATTTAACTGACCAATACAATATCCATAATGCTGCTGATTGGACGTATCTGAGAAAGTTGGTCCAATAAAAGTTGTTTATTATATTTACTTAAATAAATATTGGGAAAACATTATAGTGATCTTCATAAACAGTGACACACATCACATGCACATTTTTCAAATTTAAGCAGTGAAATCAAGTTTTTATTCTAGTGTGATGCATGCAGATATCATGGAAGGCATCATATTGAATACTGAATACATAATGTAAAAATCACATTGATTGGTCAGTTGATTTTGCTGATATCACGGAAGGCACCATATTGAATACTGAAGACATAATGCAACAAACACATTGATTGGTCAGTTGATTTTGCTTGCTAAAGACAGTAACTCTTTCATTCACAAGAGGGAACTTCTTCACATCACAGTTCCAACTAGCTAAATATGTCAAGTGACAGTGAGTCACAAAGTGGATTAATGACCCTTAGTGTTTTGAGCTACAATTAACTTCATATACCTTAGTTATTATTGATTTGTTATACCCAATTGTATTGGTTCACTAAAGTATCTTTATAAATTGATTAACCAATTTGAGCTCAATGTGTTGCTGTTTAATTATTACCTTTTGTTCTTTTGTTTTTTGTTTAGTATTATATACATAATTTATTTCATTATATATTGGCTAATTTGTATTTTTTATTTGGTGTTAATTTGTATAGCCCATAAGGTAATGGAAAAATGATTGTTTCCAATTGTCTATCAGAATTTAAAATATTTTAGGTTTTGTGTTATATGTTTGACAAATTTCTACAAAATAATTTTTTCTGATGCCTTTTGAAAACTTTACTTGAAAGTGATATAAATCAAGTAAACATAAGGTAACAATATGGTGTAGGAGGCAACATATGAAAGCAATTGCTGTGTATTAACAGAGCTAGTACATAAATCATTGATATGACTGATACAAGCGATAAGATAATATTTTCACTCATATTTCTCGAGACTGAAACGAACATTTTTAAATTTGATTACCATATTTCATGTATGTCATGTATTTCTTCGTACACAATCCATTTACCACATAATAATTATTTAAATTTATCATAATTATCCGACATATCACTTTTTATTTTTCGAAAAATTCATTATCAGAGAAAAATTTATATTAAGAAGATTTACATTTGCAAAAAAGATCAACGATATTGTATTGCCATTTTGTATTTACAAAAAATAATAATTGTTGCTGAGAAAATACTATGTTTGATGCATAAACTCTCTTATTGTCATTACCATAGCTACTGTTGTATATTAAAAACTGGACAAAGACTTTTACAGAATGTTTGTTTAAATATTGTTAATTAGTTCTCCTGATTAAGTCTATCACCGTAAGAAAAGACCACGTGCAATTCAAAACGAGCTACGAAGCCCTTTGATGTTTTCTTATCCAACAAAAATTATTTCTCAGAACATGCTAATGTTGATCAACAAGTCTTTTTGTTTCACTACAGTCATACAAAAATAAAATATTTAAACCTTTTCCTTATACTTTGGGTCGTACTCATGCCACACAACATTGGAAATAGTTCAGGAGTGTTTCAGTTTACCCTTATGGATAAAATTATATGCATGATGTTTATTGATAAAGGATATTTGCTTCTATCGAGGGAATAATGGATCTATTTCATTTATTTCTTTTTTATATGTGTCCAGTATATACGTTATTCACACGATACATGCTTTTACATTTTGCTTGTATGGCATGCTCACACGTTTTGGCTGGCACTACGTATAATAAGTATAATAAGTTAAGTAGAAGCTTTCTTACTGGATAATGCTAGCTGATCACCATATATTTTCTGCTGTGTTTAAAAGAAAATATATTAGCATATAAAATAGTAGTAGTAACATGGTTTTAGACTGATTGCAGTGCAGGATTATCAAATAGTCAGGGAAGACACCTTCATATGGGCCCCACGCCTTTTCAGGAACCACGCGTAAAAACGTATTATAAGATAATTTGCGAGGGAGGCACTAATATTTTCGACGGCCTAATGGCTTGCACTGGGTTTCATCTGACACTGGCCGATTAAACCAATGTGGCACAAACGGGCCCCGCATTCACAGGTGCCCCGAGCGTTTGCAAATTTTAAAAAATATATATATTTAGAGAGAAACTACGTTTGAATCGATGGAAGAAATTTTTAAGTTAAATATCTTATCAAAGGTTTTTAAATGTTTATTTCGAAATGACGTGCTCACAAAGGGCCACTCGCTAAATCTAGGGGTCCCACATAACCAAAAAAAAAGTACGTTGCTGGATTCGAACTTGGTACACCAGGGTGATGTGTTGATATAATTTTTCTTTCTTTCTCTATTTAAAAAGCATTCTCTACAACATGTACATTAAAAGTATACATGCAATGTATACATATTATTTTGTGGTGCAATATTACAAATCAATAATTCTATAAAATGATACACTATGTCTCCTCTTCTAGATATGTGTATATAATTACCATTAAAAACGGAATATTACGAAAATACTCTTCAACGTTCTTGCTCATATTGTTTTCAATGGACAAACATCTTTTTAATTTGGTTGGTTGGTCGGTTAATTAGTATGTGTATGTGTAGTGTATGTGTATGACACCATTTTGTTTGGCTCTACATGGCGGCCAGTATATGCGGTGCAAGAACATTCGGTAAGAACCACTGACATAGAGGAAGGTATCGACAACCTTTCCCGCATGCCCACGTAGGTCAAGTGGAGACTCGAACTTACGCGGACCGAAATTAGTGTCAATGATCTAATAAAGCTGTGCGCCTTGGACCACTCGGCCATCCGTGACCTAAG